>OZ024740.1:232328100-232395600 GCA_964016885.1 Eledone cirrhosa
ATAAAAAACACATTTCCTCGTGAAAGTAGAAACACAAGCTAACGTTGCTAATATATATCCCAAGAAGTGAGAAAGGGCCAACGATAACTACAGAATTGTTTTAACAGAGTTATTGTCGATCATACAGATACAAAGCAGAACTAGATGTTTGTGGGGGTGGTGGTGTCGTTATAGAAGAAGAAGAAGAAGAAGAAGAAGAAGAAGAAGAGACTACCGTTACCTTGAATACGTTTATCATTGAATCAACCAGCATCAGATCTTAGCTGCTATGTAGCTAGCCTATCGCCCTGTTAAACGTTGCAACCCTATTTCTTTTCATTCGCACCTTATTAACAATGAAAGTGAAGTATATGTAAGTCTTATAAGCATTTTTTTTTCTGGAAAAAAAAATCAAATGAATTTGACTGCAACGATATCAAATGCAGCTCTTCTGTCAGGCAGATCGAGTCTGGCTTGGACCAACACCGCCTTGCCTGAGTCCGTTCCGCTTCTCAGCCAAACAACGGTGCGTGGCTCAAATCGGTGCCCTCCTCATCTACCGGTATCCTTCTTGGTGACGAGTGCACTCGCATTGGAGTAGCCCAAAGCCTCGGACACCGCATGTGTGAGCCACATAAATGCCATTGTGGGGTGGTCGTTGCCAAGTTCGACCTGCACCCACTGCATTGCCGCTGGAGATCAGGCCGGTTCCCCCGACATACAGATCTGAACCACATATTGAAAAGAAGCCTGGATGCCGCTGGCTCTCCATCACAATTGGAGCCAGCATGCCTTGACCGCGGAGAGTGTCCTCATGTAATAACCCTCTTCGCATTCGAATGCGGTAGATCCCTTGTCTGGGACGCCGCATGTTGTGACCCGTTCTCCACCTACAACATAGTCGTTTTGACCAAAAACCCCGGTACTGCGGCCCGCCATGCAGAGGAAAAGAAGATAAAAAAAATTCCGGGGATTGTCCGGCCGCTTCCTTTTCTCACAGGTGGCCATCGAGACCTCTGGCGTACTTGGATTCCGTACTGCCGAGTTCCTGTTGCAGCGGGTGCCGCTGACTATTGTCTGCGGGAATACTTTTGCGGTCTTGTCCGCGGGACACAGCCCCATTAGCCTCACGCCCTAGGCACAGAACCCAATCACCGCTCACCTATTTCTTCTGTGACATTTTTTTATTTATATTCTCTTATTTTACATTCTATTCTTTCTTCTCAATCTAAATTTTCTTCTTTCTTTTTCTATTAAACCTTATTCTCATGATATATTCCATAAATAACTACTCGTTAACATCTATGCTGGAGATAAACAATATAATCAATAACAGGTGCATCAATAATAGCAACAGTGGCTGTACGTGGTCGGCCTTGTTTCATTGTGTTTGCATAAAACTCTGACGATCTCAGTTTTAAAACTTTATCCCAGGTATGCTTGAAAAAGGCTGAAATTAGAATAATCAGCAACAACAATCACACACGTCTACCGTGCTGAATAAGGAATAAGTTGGTTGAGATTACGCCGCGCTAACACCTTGACTATAATGCTCTCATAACCCAGTTGAGGTTTGTGGCTAGAGACTTTTCGCTTCTCTATAATTATTTGAAACCCTTCTGCATTTTGTATGGCAATTACCCCACTGGATGCTTTAAAGTTCAGCAGCTACCTCAAGGAAAATCTCTGCAACAATTCGAGTCAAAGCGTAAGACGCTATGGAGTCACATACCGTATTCGACGCACGTTTCTTAACATACGCCTTGCCGTCTTAAACTGGTGAATATATAAGGAAGTGTATAGTCATAGATATAGAATTTTTGAGAGATTACTTCCGCGCAGTTAAGAATGAGCTGGATGTAACAACAATTTTACATCGTAACTAATGTTTTTCCAATCTTTTTTAAGACGGCAAATCCAAATTGATAATAACCATGACATTCTCTCTAGGTTGAATAAATAATATTCATATCCTTACTCTATACAGAGTTGTTAAAATCACTGAAGATATTTCAAACATCGGTCAGATATAGCCACGCTATCAATAATATGTATATTGTTAAAATTGTTTGCGAGAGCAGATTGTTGAAATTTTAAAATTGAAAGTATTTGATTCGAAGTTCCAATATGCGTAGTTTATTTTAAAAGAATTTTCTCTCAAACCTCATCACAACTTTTTTAAACAATCGATTCATGTCAACGAATTAAGTATAATAGTTGCAATAACTATTACTTCGTAATTCGTTTGTTGTTCTTTTTTGTTTTGTTTTTTGGAGGGAGTTGGGTGTGCCCACAGTATTTGTTCAATACAAGTAGAGATTTCTCTTTAACTAGTGCAATGAATCTAAAGTTGTTGCCAATCTTAGAAAGATCTCCAACCTTATAAATAGAGGAAATAGTATCTCATGATACCGCTTTGAATTTGATGAAAGAGCGATCGTTGTTTTATCAAATTTATCAAGAAAAAAAAATGCTTCCTTGATTTGTTTTACAAATCATAGTAGAAATATGTGTAATTAAATGTTGTTCAAAACGGAAGTTGAGTCATGCTGAATGCTAGTGTGTGCATAACTATTTTTGATTTTACTTAAAAATAAGGGTGCTATTTCCTGATTCGTATCCTCAATTATTTGACGTTTATTGTCATTTGACAAGAGACTGAAGACTACACACAAATTCGACACCCCACCCCAACAATTTTAGCAATTTCTGATGCTCAGAATTTACTACACTATCCCTTATTGTATAGGGTATTTATTTCTTTTCTAATAATTGTTTCTACTTTAGGCACAAGGCCAGCAAATTAGCCAGTACATTACTGGTACTTTATTTTATCGACCCCTTAAGGATGAAAGGCAAAGTTAACCTCAGCGGGATTTGAACTCAAACCATAAAGGGACGTAACTATGCTAGAAAGCATGGTGTCCAACCCTCTACCGATACTGCCAAACACAAATCCGAGTGGAGGTTTTCCAGGACTAAACTCAAGGCGGCTCCCGAATGACAGGACGGGTGACAAAATAGTCTGCAGCAACCATAGAGGCATCACCCTCCTCTCCATCTCAAGCTAGCTTTTCACCAAGATCCTCCACAACCATCCTCTTCTCCCCATTAGAAGCAGGCGCCACCCGCAACAAGCCAGATTTATGCCAAATCAATCTACCACCGACAATATTTCTGCCTTCCATTTCATTATTGAAAGAACATTATTGAATGATCCGCAAATATCGCCGCCTCTGCGTCGTTTCCGTCGATATCAAGACGGCTTTCGACACGATTGACTACACATCCCCCAGGGAAATTCCCAAGCTCATCGGCGTGCCTGCTAAGATTACCACCCTGTTCCAAAAATTCTATAGTAATTCCGAAAGCTGTTTGCGGGTGAACGGGAAGTAAGGAGTAACTCTAGTTCCCCATCAACAGGGCTGCATGGTTGCCTTCGACCTCTTCAACTATCATCGACTATCTGATAAGAAAGGTATGTGAGCGAGTTTCTGGCGTTGCTTTCGGGAACTAACACCTTTCTGACCTGGAGTACACGGAAGAGACCACCCGATTCAGCAGCTCAAACGATCATGTGAGGGACACACAGACGATATCCTGGGAGGAACAGCAAAGCTTGGCCTTCATCAGAATTGGGCGAATACCAGGCTCAAGCATGTCGGTCATAGACCGGATCCGCCCCCGCTTTATATTGGCATCGACATCATGATTCTTCATTTGTCTGGGTTCCATAGTCTCCAACAATCGAGACCTGACTACGGAATCAACCACAGATGTGGTCTGTTTACTGGGAGTCATGCACTCCATATAGGCGCCCTTTTGGGGCCACTACTCTATCTTACGGAAGATGAAGCTCCGTATCTACAACCCGTCTGTACTCTCCACTCCTCTATATGAAATAGAAATGTGGTCCCTCACGAAGACCCTGGAAAAGATAATCAACGGCTTCAATAGCAGAGCTCTGAGGACCACCGAGAACACGATATAGTACTACCACCTTTCAAACAAAGTGCTGCCTGGACGCGCACATCAACCCGCAGCCTCCGACATCATACCCATCCGCTGCTTGCACAGAAACGGACATGTTCTCCCCATCCCACCATTACCTCCAGGGCCTTACTATCTTTCAACGCAGAAACTGTAGGCTACAAGAGGCCCCGTGGCAAGCCCTGCACCACATGGCTGGATAGGGATAAGAAAGATCTCCAGTCTTGACGTCCCCATGTAGATGCATAGGTGTTGACACGGGGCTGCCAGCGATAGAGGGCACTGGTCGACAGCAGCAGCTAGCATTTGAAGTGTTCTCTTAGTTCTGACGGCATAAGATTATTGCTCATCACGAAGTGAAATGCACGCCTGAGGCTCTGATGTTGTTTTTTTATTTAGTTGTTCAAACAGGTGAAGCCAAAGCCAAAATGTTTTTATATCTAGATCATTTTTTTACGGTTGATATCGTACAATATTTTTTGAAACTGCCAATCCACCGCCTTTCATATAGTAATGTACATACGTGTTAGAAAAAGGATGGCTTATTCAATAGAATTATTCTACAACAATTATAGTATTAGAAATTAAATCCAATACCCAAAGCTTTTCTTTCCTTACTACATAGAAGTACAAATACCCTCCTCTCGGGAATTCCTACTATGTGGCTGCCCATCATGCTAGATAACACATCCAAATGTCCCACCTTACCGACTTCCAAACGGAAAGGACACATTGGAAAAGGTAGTCTCACATACTCCTAAGATGATGTGCTAGTATGTTTGGAATGTCTTTGATCATAACTCGGGTCGATCTGTGTTGAACTGAGGATAAGCAACAATGACAAAAAATTAATAAAAACTAAATAAAACCCACACATATTATCTCTTTCGACGCTTTTCACTCGACACACGTTGCATATTTCTCTCCGCCCTCTTTTTCTCTTTTCTATCTATCACTCGTCTCCCGTACTTATCCCACCTTTGAACCCTTTTAGTTCGGCGGGAATCCACAACCGCAGCAACGCCATCTTATCAGTTAGAAATCAGTTGAGAGAGCGACCACTCCCAACCAATACATACGCCATCCCACGTCTATACACCAATTACCACTACCACACAGCAACCAACTTTATTCCTACATCAGCGTACCCCACAACCACTAACGCAACTAATAAACGACACCAGTCTGTTTTCCATCATGACACACCATAAAACTACGTGTTTGTCTTACTAATGTGTGTGTATATATATATATATATATATATATATATATATATATATATATATATATTATGCATATACATATATATATATATTATGTATATACATATATATATTATGTATATACATATATATATATATATTATGTAGATATATATATATTATGTGTATATATATATATTATGTGTATATATATATATATATATATATATATATATATATATATATATATATATATATATATATTAAGTATATATATATATATATATATATTATGTATATATATATAATGTATATATATATATATATATATAATGTATATATATATATATATATAATGTATATATATATATATAATGTATATATATATATATATAATGTATATATATATATAATGTATATATATATATATATATGTATTATGTATATATATATATATTATGTATATATATTTATATATATATATATATATATATATAACGAAGGAAATGAGGTAAGGAACCAGGTGAACCATAACGCACCAAAGTACTCAATACTTAGGGTAGTAGAGTGGGTAATAGGAACAAGTAAGATCCCGACGGCTGAGCTCAAGCCGTTTCGACGGCTAATTCTGTACAGAATTAGCCGTCGAAATTCTGTACAGAATTAGCCGTCGAAACGGCTTGAGCTCAGCCGTCGGGGTCTTACTTGTTCCTATATATATATATATATATATTATGTATATATATTTATATATATATATATATATTATGTATATATATATATATATATATTATGTATATATATATATATATATATTTTGTATATATATATATATATATTATGTATATACATATATATATAGAGAGAGATTATGTATATATATATATATATATATATATATAGATTATGTATATATATATATATATATATGTAGATTATGTATATATATATATATATATATATATATATATATATATATATATATATAAGATCCCGTTAAGGGTGAAAGCAGCGATTCTTTGCTTAAACTTTAATCTGTTATTTTAATAAATATTTGCTCTACGGTTCTTATATATTTGATACATATTTATCCTTATCGAACCCTCTTTGGATTTTAGTCTTCAAATTTGTTATTATTACTATATATATATATATATATATATATATATATATATATATATATATATATATATATATATATATATATATATATATATATATATATATACGATATTAACAAATGGAAACTATATTTATAAAACCATATTTATTTCATTATATATATTTCAAGGACACCAAGTTAAATTATGGTGCGCTTTCATCAGATAAAATATAATAGAGATCAGTTTTATAAATAAATATTGACATACCCTTAAAGAATGCAACCATTACTGTTGGAAGCTCCAGGATATCTAACCTGGAGCTTCCAACCGTAATGGTTGCATTCTTTAAGGGTATGTCAATATTTATTTATAAAACTGATCTCTATTATATTTTATCTGATGAAAGCACACCATAATTTAACTTGGTGTCCTTGAAATATGTATAATGAAATAAATATGGTTTTATAAATATAGTTTCCATTTATTAATATCGTATTTTTACTCCAAATATTTGTTGAGTGCTTTATATCAGTTATAAACATATTTGCTTGTTGTATCCCAAGAATTTAAATAAAACTTTACATATATATATATATATATATATATATATATATATATATATATATATATATATATACATAATATTCAATATTATTATTCAAGTATATACTTTCGGACGTTCAACTATCTGGCAGGAAGATATACGTTGCTGACGATAGCTAACAAGCTTGAAACTAGTACAGCGTTCCTTTGTCAGTGTTGAACAAACGAGCAACGATGGATGCTAGACACTACGGCTTAATACGGGATGTTTGTTTACAAACACACCGAGCATTATAATAAATGTTTGGTGAATCCATACGTACATATATATATATGTGTGCATGTATGTATATATATATACATACTACTGTACGTCTGTATACATATATGTATGCACACACACACACATATATATATATGTGTGTGCGTATGTGTGTTGATCATCACCACCAGCCGTCCACAAACGAACCTATAACATCTATCAATCTCTGCTTTCTTTGTCCTCCGTCGAGACATCGATTTCTGAATCAGAATTTATAGCAGTATGCTCTCTGATCATTTTTGTTGAGATCTTCATTCCTACTCCGCTACGTCACTTACCTCCTAAAGTGACCAAAATAATTACTTAGAAACCTGTTGGTTCCCAGCTCTGTGGCAAAGTGTAATCCTTTCTGCTAAAATCGTGGTGTCGTATCTGACAATCTGATTCTAATAGTATGGTTTAAATTTGCAATCTGTCATGGCTGTATAGATTTTATATTCTTCATTAAAACAAGATATTGAGTACTCTTTTTATTGTTCACTACAAACCAGAATTGTGGCAACTACCGATCACACAAACAGCGTTTGGCTATGCTGTTTCGCAAATTTATTGTGAAGAGAAATTATCTTGTCCCTTACGATATGTGTTTATCTATTTTATATATATATATATATATATATATATTTCGTTTCTGAATTTGTTTAGCACGTGTGTTGAAACCGTTATTGTTATACTTTGGGAGGGTCATGTTGCCAATAAGAAACACACGCACCAGTTGTTTCACTCCAATTTATTATAAATTAAATTTATAAATTTAAGAATTTATAAATTTCCGGTTGGTTGGTTGGTTGGTTCCACAACCGGACGATTGTTCATATATTGTCAAAGTTCTTTCGTCACACGTTCAATGACCTCTTCAGTGACCGGGGATGCTTTTCTTTGTTTTTGTGCCTCTCCTTTGTTCTGTCCTACGCCATCTTGTTTTTGTGTGTGTTGTGTGCTTAGTTTGCGCATGTGTTACATCCGGGTGTCTGTGTGTGTGTTTATATTTGTTTATTTATTTGTTTATTTACATGTTACTGGTTGGTTGTTTGTTCTATGTGTGTGTGTTTTCATTTTGTCTTTAATTGTAAGTTGTGATGTTGCTATTCCATTCATGTTTTCTATTTATAAATTTATAATAAATTGAAGTGAAAATTACTGGTGCGTGTGTTTCTTATTGGCAACTTGACCCTCCCAAAGCATAACAATATATATATATATATATGTATGTATGTATGTGTGTGTGTGTGTGTGTGTGTGTGTGTGTGTGTGTGTAACAAAGAACAAAGAGGGTGTGGTAAGATACCAGGTGGACCATACCGCACCAGAGTACTCAATACTTAGGGTAGTAGAGTGGGTAATAGGAAAACTGTCAGGACTCCGACGGCTGAGCTCCGGCTGTTTCGACAGCTAGATCCGAACTAAACCACCATATAGGCGTTCCTATATATATATACATGTTCGTATCTATGTGTGTGTGTGTGTGTGTGGGGGGGGGGAGTTCGTATTTATGTGTGGTTTGTGTGTGTGTGTGTGTGTGAATCTAGAATATGATACAGCTGACAGACACATACAAATGATTCCGTCCATTCTCTCCTGTTTGATCTCTGACCAACAACTTCTTAAATACATCAGTGAATTTATAGCTCTTTGGTGTAGAAGGGTGACTATGATGTCGTGCGGCTTTCTTTAGGCGTGTATAATGATGTATACGTATTTGCTGCATGTTTGGGTTTGGAATGTGTTTATGTTTGGGTATATATTTCCTTTTGCTTTTTTGTAAATTTTTATTCAAACGGCTCAATACTTCAACACTCAGCTGGTAATGAAATGATATATACCCACGTATATACACACACACAAAAAACACACGCACGCACACATGCACACACCCACACACACATATATATGTATATATGTATATATATATATATATATATATATATATATATATATATATATATATGTATATATATATATATATATATATACATCTATATACATATATATATACACACATATATATTGCCGGTGCGCGCGCGTGTGTGTAAGGTGCTACCCAACACTTTGAAAAGATCGACATTGAAAACATGTCACACATTTACTGTATGGAAAGAAGCGAGTAAACCGATGCCTAATGAACAAGGGCCGGTTACGGAATAAAAGCAAAGGAGATTGACAACTAGAAAAGGAAAGGCAGGGGAGCTGTTCATGCGCAGCCTCTTCAGGTTTACTAAAATCCTACTGAAAACCGATAGGTTTCAAATGAGGAACTCAATTTCAAAAGATCTAGAGAGTCACATACATAAGGTCTACTCTGACCCATGAACATATTTCCACTTATACTCGATCACCTATGAGATGATTCCACTTGTACTAGAAATCTAGTTCGAGCTTTTAGATGTTATTTTCTAAAAAATGTTTAAATAATGCACGAGCCAATAGTGCCACTGGCAACGATAGCATATCATTCAAATTTATAAACATTGTCCGGGGTTCCTCAGTGTCCCGGTAAAATTACTGCAGGAGAAGAAGGTTGTTTGGAAGGAGTAACAATTTAACATCTAGTGCTACAACCTTGGTGCTCATTCGTGGATAACGTCCCTGCCATAGGGAAGAGGCAAACAAATATAAGCACAATTGGAATAATTACTCCTGCAATGTCGACTGTACACCAAGCGAGTGTTTGTCATTAAAGCGAGGTTCAGTTTGAGAGTTTGAGGAATTCCATTTTAAGATTGGAACAGAGCCGATTCCAAATATCAGGGATCAGGTAATTAAGAATCTTCGACTACATCGTGCATCTAAATGATACAAAATGGAAATTCCGCTGTTCAGGTAGTGTTTACATTCATGAAAACTAAAAAAAATAAATAAAACCCAGCAATGTTAGCTAGTGAATCACTCGTTGAAACGAGAGTACTAGGAACTCTTTTTACGATGTACTGTCTTTATGCTGCGATACCTATTTACACCTAAGTGGTCTAGGCCATTCGAAATTTAACTGTCATTCATGCGGATTCAATGCAGTGTCAAAGACAGGATGGATACGAACAAGTCTTCGATAATGCGTTGTGATATGTCGTATAAACTTGATTGAATGGTAATTACATCAATGACTCCAAAGACTAAATAATGATTTCTAGTATAGGCACAAGACCAGTAATTTTGGGGAGGGGAAAGTAGATTAAATCGACCCCAGTACGTTACTGGTGCTTTATTTTATCGACCCCGTAAGGATGAAAGACAAAGTTTCCCTCGGCGGGATTTGAACTCAGACTGTAGAAGACTGTAACTCTATGTCACAAAGCATGGTGTCCCTCTCTCTACCGATACTGCCAATCCACCGAAGACTAAATAATGAAAGTCGACTCTAGTATGATTTGAACTCAATTACGTTTTTCAATAACTTCATATTAATAAAGTCGAGAATATAAAGGATGATAGAATGACACAGACACTTCAAACTTACAATTTATTTCTCATATACGCCCAGAAGTAACTTTTTATTTATTTTAAATTTATCACAAAATCTTCAGAGTTTTCACTTTGATGGTGGCATTAGTCTATACCAGGGGCGTGTAACAGGCGACCCGGCCCACCAGACCAATCAGAGTGGCCCTCGATAACCGTTTTTAATTTTTACCTTATAGGCTTATTTATAATTTTTTGTTGTAAGCGTAATACAATTTTCTGTTAGTTGACCTATACTGATAGGGTTATGTGTGTTATAATTTCCCAGTTCCATGTTATGGAAAGAAGTTGTGGTGAATTTTTGGAATAGTGCTTAATAAATATTAATAGCCCTAATAGTTGTTCCAATGTTCAAAAGTGACCCACCAATGGAATATGTTGCACACGCCTGGTCTATACCAATGCATTGCCATAAGTGATGCATAACCTGGACGCATAACCAAATGTTTATAGAAGAGGGTGGATAATTGATGGAAACGACGTAGTCAGTTACTATTACTTCGTTTGTCACACCTAGGATAGCAGAAAGATTAACTGTAAGCTGGTGTATATATGACTAGCAGAATGGCCCGACGTAGCTCGGGATTCTAAACATATATTGGTATGTTTAGCTCTCCTTTCTGAAACAGTACAGAGGAGTGCGTAATACCTCGGCCTGGGGATGGTGTCTACATTTTGTTCTTATAAAAAGATTCGTCGTAGATTAACAGGGGTTTAACTTAATTGGGTGCCTGAGTATAAAATGTTCAACCCACGAAAACCAAGACGATAGGGTTAAGTAAAAAGGCGTTCGACAAACCGAACATGTATTTGTTATGCTATGGTACAATGAAAGCAATAGTTATAGAGCAGTAAGCATGTGGGACTGCATTGGTGGAGAGCATGTAGGAATTTAGTTGGATACTTTTACGTTACATGCCTTAACGCAACCAAAATGCTAAACGATGCGGTCCCCGGGCAAAAATTTGAAATCCTCTTCAGTCAAGAAAAGTTGTGAAACATAAGTAATGCATATGCAAAGTTTAAAAAAAATCGGTTGGGTACTTCCCGAGTTACAGACCCTAACGCAACCAAAAATGCTTTAAAAAATCAGTTTTTCGCCTAACGCGGTCCCTGGGGCAAAAAATGAGAAAATCGTTTTTGCTCAAAACACTTCAAACGACATAAGTAATGCAAATTTTGAAGAAATCGCCTGGATTATTGTTCCGTTATGCCTCAAAAAAGACTTTAAAGACTAAAATATGCGGTTTTTCGCCTAATGCGGTCCCTAGGGCATTGGAAATTTGAAATATTTTTTGCTCAAAACACTCACACGACGATAAATATTACATGTGTAACAATTGACAAATATCGGTTGGGTCGTTCTTGTGTTTTAGGGAAACAGACAGACAGACAGACAGGCATTCTCTGTTTTATATATATATATATAGATTACAATTTGTACAGTAAAGAGGACTTTTGTTTGACACTATTGATATTCCCACAAAACTACAAGTATATCGAGATTAATATAAATAATCTGCAAATACATTAGTAATATTTTTTGTAATAGAGTACAACATGTACTAACTGTCGGTCACGGATATACACGGTGTATAATGTATCTGTTCCAATATTTGTACAAAACACTGACACCACATATATATGTATATATATGTGTATATGTATGTATGTACGTATGTATGTATGCATGTATGTAAGTATAAACCTGTGTGTATGTGTGTGTGTGCGTGCTTGTGTGGATGTATATATACATCTATCTAGGGCGGGTAAAATTCCATATATATATATATATATGTATATATATATATATATATATATATATATATATATATATATATATATATATATACAAATTTTAATACAGCATTAACGAAGCTTTTGGCTGCGGCTAAGCTAACGAATGCTGTTTCGGAATGCAGCTTAGCACTCGATGGAGAATGATACCCCAGAGTTATAACAATACGTTTAGACAGCTTTGCGTTCTATAGCCTCGGCCGGTGTGTTTTCTAGCAGTAATTTTTGCTATAGACACGTGGTTTTCTCAAAGGGAGGTAACCCCCATTTTGGCAGTGAATTTGAAATTTGGGACAAAGGAATGAAATTCCCTTAGACAAAGCGAATTAAGCACTCAACCAGAAGTTATCAAACAAACATAAACAATTAATCAATCAATAGAATTGTCTAATTAAATTAATCAGTTAATTGTTAATTCTAGGAGTTAAAAATACAAATTTTAGTACAGCATTAACGAAGCTTTTGGCTGCGATTAAACTAACGAATGCAGATTCGGAATGCAGATTAGCACTCGATGGAGAATGATACCCTAGAGTTATAACAATACGTTTAGACAGCTTTGCAAATCAAATAGAGCAACTGATAGTCCAGCCGCATTGCCATAGCAACGAAAAAAACTGAAATCAGGGAAATATTTTGACTGACCTGGACCATCACGTGGACATCGAATGCAACACATAACGCATAACGTATAGCATACAATATACATCACATATAACATACAACATCCACGCTAGTTTCCTGTAAATCCGAGATCGACTAATTCCGCTTGCAGGAGTCGGCAAGTTAATGGCCTTTGACGACAGAACAAAGGATTTACTTAGTCAACAAGTCTTGCGTCCTATAGCCTCGGCGGGTGTGTTTTCTAGCAGTAATTTTCGCTATAGACACGTGGTTTTCTCCAAGGCGGTGAATTAGAAATTTGGGACAAAGGAATGAAATTCCCTTAGACAAACCGAATTAAGCACTCAACCAGAAGTTATCAAACAAACATAAACAATTAATCAATCAATAGAATTGTTTAATTAAATTAATCAGTTAATCGTTAATTCTAGGAGTTAAAAATACAAATTTTAGTCCAGCATTAACGAAGCTTTTGGCTGCGGCTAAACTAACGAAAGCAGATTCGGAATATGTATATATATATATATATGTGTGTGTATACGCCTGAATAAGACTGTTATTGATCCAATCTGTCTACTAACCCTCAGCAAACACCCTAATCCAAATGCCAACCTGTGCCCTTGATTCCTGCCAAACAAACCGTACGTACGGTCCAAATCGGCGAATCAGACGCGCTCCACACAACCTCCCAAACCTAGCTTACGCAACCACACGTTAATAGCCAGCTAACGGGGAGGACAGACGTTATCAAGATGCAGGTGTGGATGTGTGTGTATTTGTGTGTGTGTGTGGGGGGGGGGCATGTGTGTCTGTCATTGTGCACTGTATATGGAAATACTCGGTTTGGTGTCCTAGTGCGCTGATAGCCCGCCGTGAGGGAGAGACCCATCAACTATATTAGGTAATCATTCTAGGAGAAGAAAAACTATGACTTAATGGCAGCTAATAATGTTGAGCTGTTCTTCATTTTGGTTACCTGTCACCCTTGTTCAGAAAGTTGGTTTGGTCCAGTGCATGGCCTTCCTTCAATTATAAAGTTTTCATGCACAGGCGTCACTTGATCTAAACAACTTCCTTACGTGTTGCACAAACATGGTTGGTCGTGCCTAAACATTTTTCAGGCCACCCATGTGTGGGAGGAGGATCGAGTGACGGTAATTCTCGAAATCGAGATACAGTCATAATACACACACACACACACACACACACACACACACACACACACACACACACACACACACACACACACACACACACACACACACACACACACACACACACACACACATACCCACATACACACATATATGAAGGTACATGAGATATCGTTTTGGGGTTCACGGATGGAGTAGCCTATAGCGAGGAGTATTTCAGCCTCTACTGGTGGCTGACTCAACAAGATGTTTACTTCTGTAGGGCGATCGAAGGGTTGTCCTTTGATAGTTCCGTGATCAGTAATCCTTGGAGTAGTTACAATAGCTAAAGCGAGGATTAAAACAGATAAGAGATACAGTCGGGTGTATTTCTAGCATTTCCATGTTTCATCACCACGAGCTGTTGTTATTGATTTTGTCTTGAAATCGCTATTCTCTTGTGAACACTCAAGTAGCGAATTTTCAAAAGAGAGTTTCCACAATTGATTATTGAGAATAGCGATTTCAAGACAAAATCAATAACAACACATGGTGTTATCTGTGTTAATGCTCTATTACCGTATATATATATATATATATATATATATATATATATACGGTAATAGAGCATTAACACAGATAAGCGATACAGTAGGTTTTATTTCTAGCATTTACATATGTTTCATCACCATATATATATATATATATATATATATATATATATATATATGTATGTATATATATATATATATATGTATATATATATTGTTATACTTTGGGAGGGTCATGGTGCCAATAAGAAACACACACACCAGTTGCTTTCACTCCAATTTATTATAAATTAAATTTATAAATTTAAGAATTTATAAATTTCCGGTTGGCTGGTTGGTTCCACAACCGGACGGTTGTTCATATATTGTCAAAGTTCTTTCGTCACACATTCTGTGACCTCTTCATTGACTGGGGATTCTTCTCTTTGTTTTGAGCCTCTCATTCGTTCTGTCCTACGCCATCTTGTTTTTGTGTGTGTTGTGGGTTTCGTTTGCGCATGTGTTACATCCGGGTGTCTGTGTGTGTTTTTATTTGTTTATTTATTTGTTTATTTACATGTTACTGGTTGGTTGTTTGTTCTATGTGTGTGTTTTCATTTTGTCCTTAATTGTAAGTTGTGATGTTGCTATTCCATTCATGTTTTCTATTTAATTTTGGTTGGAGTTCATTTATGTTTATTGCTTCTGTGATTTGTCTAAACAATGCGTCTTTTCTGTGTGTAGATTTTATTTTTATTTCTATGTTCTCTAATTTGCCCTTATGTTCTATTTTAGCATGTTGGTGGAGTACTGATGAATCTTTTCTATCTTGAAGCTCTCGCCAGTGTTCATTTAATCGTTCTCCTATACTACGAGCTGTCTCACCTATGTACACTATATTCTTATCTTTACATTGTCCTTCAGTACATCTTATGCTATATAATATTTTTCTAGTTTTACATTTAATATGGGAGCTTAGTTTACAGATTCTGCCTTTCTTATCAATATAGGGATGTCTTTGAAAAGGGTATGTATTACTAATAAGTGTTTTTATGGAGGTACCTGGTCTTTCTACTATCTTAATATTTAGTTTAGGTTTATCTAGGGTCCTTCTAAATTTTTAAGCTAATTCACCTCTAGGGGTTGTAAACAACCTATTTATGGTATGGTGGGACAATAAACTTAAACTTAAACTTAAAGAACAATTAGAAGACAAACCTCTTAACCCTGATAATGTACTCTCGCTACGTTGAAGACATAAACATCGTAGTAAAAACACCCCCACTAGAGAACAGTCAGGAATTAAAGAAAAACACCATGGAAAGCATCCAGCAAATAACTAACTCCATCCACCAGAGTATTAGAGTTACTATAGACTACCCAAGCAAACACCCCAACCATCGATTACCTGTACTAGACACAGAGCTCTGGTTAGAAACCATTAATAACAAAAAACAAATCCGCCATTCCCATTATGCCAAACCCATGACTTCCAAATATCTGATCCACCGAAACGCAACTGTTTCGGATCACACCAAAATCAACATACTGATTGATGGATTTAGTACGGGTGATGAGAAACGTGTCCCGCATGTGCAACCCCAAAGAACTAGAGAGACACATACAACACTTCATCCACCATATGCACTTCTCTGGTTAAAATCAGAGAGATAAAATCAGAGTATATAGAGGAGCCAAAAGCAAATGGGAAAAAATGGTAAATAATGATATAAATGGGACCTGCTCCTTGTATAGAAGCAAATTTGGGAATAGAATAGAAAGAACTAGGAATAATGTTAATAGAATAAACTCATGGTATGATAGCAATAAATACCAGAGTGTAATGTTCATCAATACAACCCCGAGAGGTGATTTAGCTTACAAATTTAGAAGGGCCCTAGATAAATTTAAACTAAATATTAAGATAGTAGAAAGACCAGGTACTTCCATAAAAGCACTTATTAGTAATACATACCCTTTTACAAGACCTAACTAGAAACATAGTATATAGTATAAGATGTACTGTAGGACAATGTAAAGATAAGAATATAGTGTACATAGGTGAGACAGCTCGTAGTATAGGAGAACGATTAAATGAACACTGGCGAGAGCTTCAAGATAGAAATGATTCATCAGTACTCCACCAGTATGCTAAAATAGAACATAAGGGCAAATAAGGGAACATAGAAATGAAAATAAAATCTACACACAGAAAAGACGCAATGTTTAAACAAATCACAGAAGCAATAAACATAAATGAACTCCAACCAAAATTAAATAGAAAACATGAATGGAATAGCAACATCACAACTTACAATTAAGGACAAAATAAAAACACACACACATAGAACAAACAACCAACCAATAACATGTAAATAAACAAATAAATAAACAAATAAAAACACAGACAGACACCCGGATGTAACACATGCGCAAACGAAACACACAACACACACAAAAACAAGATGGTATAGGACAGAACAAAAGAGAGGCACAAAACAAAGAGAAGAATCCCCAGTCACTGAAGAGGTCACAGCATGAGTGACGAAAGAACTTTGACAATATATGAACAACCGTCCGGTTATGGAACCAACCAACTAGAAATTTATAAATTCTTAAATGTATAATAAATTGGAGTTGAAGCAACTGGTGCGTGTGTTTCTTATTGGCAACATGACCCTCCCAAAGTATAACAGTATCGGTTTCAACACACCTTTTCAGATAAAGAATCTTGCTAAAGAAATTCAGACACCAAATATATATATATATATATATATATATATGTGTGTGTATGTGTGTGTGTGTGTGTACGTGTGTGTGTGTGTGTGTGTGTGTGTGTGTGTGTGTGTGTACGTGTGTGTGTGTATGTGTGTGTGTGTGTGCGTGTGTGTTTGTGTGTGTGTGTGTGTGCGTGCGTGTTTGTGTATCTGCGCGCGTGTGTGTGTGTGTGTATGCGTGGTTGCGTGTGTGTATATATATACATACATATATGATATTTGTGTACGAACAGCAATACTGCTTGGAAGTGAGACCTGAGCACCGTGTGCAGATGATCTATAAAAATGAAAAAAAAAGGCAGCTTGCATGCTTCGATGAATGTGGAGACACGAGGAAGCATCAATTAACTGGAAGAGAAACTGGACATAACAAGGGACAGAAGCAGTGTGCAGGACAGGAGATTACTGTGGTATGGACATGTGATTCGCATGGGGGTTCACAACTATGTAAAAATGTGTAGGAGGCTGAAAGATGATGAAAACTATGGAAGAGAAAGATCTAGGAATGTTTGCAATGAAGTGATAAAAACGCAAAATTAAACTTCTTAAAGGGGATGGCAAAGGATCCAGACCACTGGTATTATATTGTACAGCAGGAGACCCACCTTCCAATATGTACAGAATGCAGCAAACATACCAGCACTAATATTCTCCGTACCTCTCCCATAATTCTCCCCCAGCCTTAATAGACCATTACCACATCAGCTGGATATCTGACATTTCTCGTTCCCCTCTTCATCTTCCATACTCTTGATATAGACCACTTGTCTTATCAAACCCAAGCATACAAGCATGGAAAGATGAACACGCTCCACATACACTCTCTCTCATAATGCTGCTAGTATGACGAAAAGTGCTCTTAATCCAACCTAATTAACTAGTCCATGTTATGTGATCGTGCTGGTGACACAAGAAAAATGCACTCAGCCCACCCTGTAAAGTGATCGGGCTGGTGAGACGAGAGAAAATGCAGGCACTCCCCTCTGTAAGTTTGTCGTGAATGCGACATGACAAATAGCGCCCTGTCCACTCAAATACTTTTTCGTGATGGTGAGACGACGAAAAAGCACCAAGACCATCATCTAACAAGGTGGACTTGGTGCTTTTTCGTTGTCTCACCACCACGAAAAATTATTTGAGTGGACAGGGCGCTTTTGGTCATGTCGCATTCACGACAACCTTACAGAGTGGAGTGCATGCATATTCTCTCGTCTCACCAGCCCGATCACTTTACAGGGTGGACTGAGTGCATTTTTCTTGTGTCACCAGCACGATCATGGACTAGTTAATTAGGGTGGATTAAGCGCATTTTTCGTCATACTAGCAACATTATGAGAGAGTGTACGTTTAGTGTGTTCAAGTTTCCATGCTTGTATGCTTGGGTTCGATAAGACAAGAGGTCTATATCAAGAGTATGGAAGATGAAGAGGGGAACGTGGTGGTGAGACGACGAAAAAGCACCAAGTCCACCTTGTTAGATGATCGTCTTGGTGTCACGATAAAAAGCATCCTGCCGGTAATTCAACATATTTGGCGTTAGGAAAGGCACCCAGCCGTGAAAATAAGTCAAAATACAGATGCGTATGAGCAAGACGAGGTCACCTGCCCTGAAACGTCGTATAACGTGACAAGCCGTTTAACCCATGCAAGCGTATAAAATGGACGTTAAACGATGATGATGATGATGATGATGATGATCCCTGTGTGTAAAGGGGGAGTGCTCATTGACCACTCCAATCCAACGGTCGGGATTTTACATCTCTCTCTCTCTGTATATATATATATATATATGTGTGTGTGTGTGTGTGTGTGTATGTGTGTGTGTGTGTGTGTGTGTGTGTGTGTATGTGTGTGTGTGTGTGTGTGTGCGTGCGTGCGCGTGTGTGTGTGTGTGCGCGTTTGTGTGTGTGTGCATCTATATATACACATTGACATACACAGAAAGGGATGAGAGAATCTGTAGACATATATCTGATATGTGTGTGTATATGTATGTATATGTATATATATATATATATATATATATATATATATATATATATATATATATATATAATACATACATGTGCTATGTATGTTCACCGTCTATTTAATAGACTGGTATGTTGACACTCCTCAGCGAAGTGTGCTGCTATGTGTTATAATGTTGACATTAAGACATCAGAAGAATTGCTGGAATGCTCGTTTCTTAATATCCTTTACATATGACAGACAGGCGTAGGCTAAATCTTTCACTCACACTTTGTTTAATGGTGAGCGTGTCTGCATATGTCGTGTCTGTATATGTGTATGTATGATTGTTTATGTGTGTATTTGTGTGGTGGGTGTTTCTAAATGTGTAATGGTGTGCATATGTTTATATTCTTCCTTGATTTTTGTTCTATTTAAAATCGTTGCACCCACCTTTGCTCATTGTTGGTTTGAATAATTCTACTGACCGCTCTCGTAGAACAGTAATCGACGAAACTATTTAAAGATGAGTTATATACAGCAAACATACGAGACAACGACATAGAAAAAATAAGCTGACTAATTTGTGTTGTTACTTCTGTTTACATTTTACATATATATATATATATTTTTTTTTTTTTCAGAGACAGCTGATCCATCATCCACTGGCCCTCTCTGTGGCTCTAAGCCAGCAGAGTCATAACGACCAGGCTGCTCCTTGACAGCGTAATTAGGGGCTCTAACCCTAGTGCTGTTAGATCGACTCTCCATATTTCTTTTCAATGGCTGACAATACCTTACCGGCGCCACTCGAATAAGGTAGTTATTTAACCCATAAATGGAGCCCTAACAGGTACTACCACCCCGGGTCAGGGCAGACCTGGGAGTCATGACAACTAAGGGGTAACTCCACATTCCCCACATCTCCTGAACTCCCGAACTGGAGCCTTGCCACTGGATGTAGTTTAATGTCATACCCGGGACTGTTGGAGATGCAGGATATGGCAGCGATAATGGGGGACAGAGACCGCTGGAGAGAACTCGTCCATGGATCTCGGGAATTTTACCCGCCTTAGATATATATATATATATATATATATATATACATATAGGAAAAGAGTCAGGACCCCAACGGCTGAACTCCGGCCGTTTCGTCAGCTAGATCCGAACTAGCCCTCGAAACGGCCGGAGCTCAGCCGTCGGAGTCCTGACTCTTTTCCTATTACCCACTCTACTACCCTAAGTATTGAGTACTCTGGTACGATATGGTCCGCCTGGTATTTTTTCACATCCTCTTTGTTCTTTGTACACACACACACATATATATATATATATAATTATATATACATGCATATATATATATATATATATATATATATATATATATACACACACATATATATGTATATATACATATATATGTATATATATATATATACGTATATATATACATATATATATGTGTGTGTGTGTGTGCGCCCGCGTGTGTATGTGTGTGTGTATTAGTGATAACAATAGCAGAGTGTGGTACATAATAAAGGAGTGTATAAAGGTGTCGTATAAAATATGTATAATAACTATAGTCTGTAAAGTATTACACACACACACATGCACACACGCGCACACACATTCACAAACTAACAAACACACACATATATATCCACATCAGAAGGGTTTGTGGAGTAACGTTATTCGATGGAATACGTTCCTCGGAGATCACAGAGTCACAACAGGTAGAGCTGCTACTTCTCCGAATTGAGAGATCACAGCTCTGATGCTATGAGCATCGCGTTAGAATGTCTCAGGAAAGAACCGCTGGATAGATTTTTTACGAGATTTTTCTACTTTGTGATTTGGACTAATGCTACCATGGTTTCTGTCCATCGGATCTTATTAGCTAGATTTGCTCCCCAACCATGTCCAGTTCATCTACATAGAATTATAGCCTTCATTAATTTACTCCTATTATGCTAACCACTAGTCTAGTGGTTAGGATTCCTGGCTTTCACCCAGGCAGCCCGGGTTCGATTCCCGGCATGGGAACTCTAATAGTTAGGGCGGTGGATTGGCAGTATCGGTAGAGGGTCGGACGCCATGCTTTGACGCAAAGAGTTACGGCCCTTGCCATTCTGAGTTCCAATCCCGCCGAGGTTAACTTTGCCTTTCATCCTTACGGGGTCGATAAAATAAAGTACCAGTAATGTACTGGGTAATTGCTGGCCTTGTGCCAAAAGTAGAAACAATTAATTTCCTCCTATTATAAAGGGCGATGGGTTGGTATTATCTGTAGAGGTTCGGACGCCATGCTTTACAGCAAAGAGTTACGGCCCTTTATGGTCTGAGTTCAAATCCCGCCAATGTTAACTTTGCCTTTCATCCTTACGGGATCGATAAAATAAAGTACCAGTAATACACTGGAATAATTGCTGGCCTTGTTCTAAATGTAGAAACAATCAATTTCCTCCTCTTACAAGATTTTACTGTAGACGTTTATATATAGATCGTTAAACTGCATAGCATCTGTATTCATCTCACGGGGCATCGGAAACATGTATATATTAATATATAAATTTGGTCTATTTAGCTGCAAGTGATTATTTTAGCTGTTATTATCAAATATCAACCAAAAGATATAAAAAAAATCCCGTATGTGATACACATATCACGTACATAAATTGTAGCGCATATACAAATAGATGTGTGTTTTGGTGGTAGTTTGGAGAGAAAAATATAATTATTGTGAGGTGCGACCCCCCCCCCCCCTCCCACCACTAACTTCAAATGCCTCTGACATATATTTTGAGTAGTGAGTTTGTTACAATGATTTTCTTTTATAAAACAATCCTAGTTCGATTTAATACTCTTAATAAAGTAGTTTCTTTCCTATCTGAGTACCAGTACCAAAATATTCACCAACATATTTGTTTAGAAATCCGTTCAAGTTGACTCTCCTTTAGTTAAAAATCATCGGAATTGTTTGTTTAGTTTAACGCGTGTTAGTTTACATGTTACGAGCTATTAACACAAAATAAACTTGTTTTCTCTGACACAGGATTATTGTTGGGGGTTTTACCACTACAAAGTCATATCATTATGGACGTATTAAACAGTCTTGCATGAGATACAACTTCATACTATACTGGGTTTCATAACATTTATTTCTTCGTTGATGGCTATCTTCACTAAAATGTTTTACCGTCAAACTTTTATTTGGCACGCGGAATATTCGCGACTTAAAACTTCGCCATGTTTGGCATCGTCTCAAATTAAACTAGACTGATGGGATAAATGAGTTTAAAACATGACAGATATTATGTAATCAAGCACAATTCTAATATATACAATTTATATTTTCGAAATTTCTATATACAAATGAATTGTCACGAAGTGCATAATATTGTGAAATATTGTAACCTCATATATATATATATATATATATATATATATATATAAGTCTGAAGTCTGTCTTAAGACAGAAGGTTCATGACATGAAGCGACTGAGAGTAAAAGACTCCCCCACTGGACAGGACGCCATTCATCGCAGGGTTAAACCCCCACCTATTGCTGGTACTCATTTTCAGCTGAGCATACTGGAGCAATGTGAAATAAAATGTTTTGCTCAAGGATACAACACGCAATCCAGGAATCGAACCCATAACATTATGATCGTATATCCAACACCCTTACCACTAGGCCACGTGCCTCCACTTATATATATATATATATATGTGTGTGTGTGTGTGTGTGTGTGTGTGTGTGTGTGTGTGTGTGTTGAACAATGAAAATAAATCAAAAGTTAGATGTAGGTTGTTATGAGTACTTGATTTTTTTACGATCGTCTCAGATAGCTGATTGACAATGGTAAATTGATTGATTGATCACGTGCTAGTGATTAAGTCACCACCTATTGTTCATACCGATATTCGAAAACAATCACTCGGTCTTCCCCAGAAACAATTATATATATATATATATGGGATAACAAGTTATCGTTATAGGTAATCCAGTTAGAGGTTGTGAGTACTCCGTATTGTGGATAGTTTTAACGTACGGCGTTGTTTGACCCAACAGGAGGTTTCCATAGTTAGGTAGCGAGTTCGTGAGAAAACCTATGCAGGTTATTCCTGGAGTAATAATAATGAAAGATGGACAAATAACATGGTCGGCTGTACAAGAAGGTTTTATTTCTAATATTAACAATTGTTAATACTAAAAATAAAACATTTGTGTACGGCCGACCATGTTATAGCAAACGGAGTAACCTTTTGGACAGTATAAATAAATAGAAGTGAATGTGTGAGTTGGGTTGGGATAGAGAGGTGTAATGTGATCAGGAATGTGTGAGGCTGGAGTGAAAGGAAAGATAGGGAAAAAAACAGAGGGAGAAGTGTGGGGTGGGGAAAGAAGTTGGATGAGGTATAGGGAAGATTGAGGAATGACGGTTTGAGATGGTAAAAATTAGTGGAATAAAAAGCGATAGAGGTAAATAGTTACAAAGATAGATGCGATTCGATAGAGGGTGTGCGATTAAGGGCAAATTATTCAGACCAAGGTTAGGTATATTTTAAGAATGCCTGTGTGTAAGATGAGGCAGCAAGATGGCAACACTGAGACAAATAGACAGAATTAGAGAGCAGAAAATGGAAATATTCGGAAGAGATAGTTCATAAGTAAATTGTGAGGTCGAGAGTATTACCATCATACTCAACTATTTATTTGTCTCTCTCGACCTTACAATTTATGTCTGAACTATCTCTTTCGTATCTTTCCGTTTATATATATATATATAGTGAAAAATGCAACGGGAACAAAACAGAGAGGCAGTACGAACAAAGGTTTATTAGTTTCACGCTCTTGAGAGGGGGTGTATATATATATGTATATATATATATATATATATATATATATATATATATATATATAAAATCACTGATAAAGGACTATTTTTATCATATGTAACCCATGTGCAACCACGCAGTATTCTTCTTTCTTCTCATGTTTTTTTATATATATTTACCTCGGCTGCGTTTGTCTGTTTCTCTCTTACTGCTTCCCCACTCTCTCTGTTTCTCTCACCTTCTTTCGCCCCCTCTGTCAGTTACACTTTCTCTCGACTGCCCTCTTCCTCACACTTCCACTCACTCACTCTCTGTTTCTCCCCTTCTCACTTCCTCCCGTTTGGCTTGTAGTGGGTCACTTCTTGCTTACATCTCACACACATCGGACGGTCTGTACCTCTCTCGCTTATGAAATCCACCCAGCTTATGCTGACCGGACAACCATGTTGCTTGTTTATTTTCCTATCTTCGGTTTGCTTTTATCCTTCTATGTTGTTTACTTGTCCCCCTCGCCTTACGCGAATTCTCGTCCCAATAACTTTTTTTAGTTATTGCTCGCACCAACCTGAGGTATCTGATTTTTAATGCGATGAAATACCAATGATGGTTGGAAAATCACTGACGAAGGACGATTTTTATCATATGTAACCCATGTGCAGCCACGCAGTATTCTTCTTTCTTCTCATGTTTTATATATATATATATATATATATATATATATATAAACGGAAAGATACGAAAGAGATAGTTCAGACATAAATTGTAAGGTCGAGAGAGACAAATAAATAGTTGAGTATGATGGTAATACTCTCGACCTCACAATTTACTTATGAACTATCTCTTCCGAATATTTCCATTTTCTGCTCTCTAATTCTGTCTATTTGTCTCAGTGTTGCCATCTTGCTGCCTCATCTTACACACAGGCATTCTTAAAATATACCTAACCTTGGTCTGAATAATTTGCCCTTAATCGCACACCCTCTATCGAATCGCATCTATCTTTGTAACTATTTACCTCTATCGCTTTTTATTCCTCTAATTTTTACCATCTCAAACCGTCATTCCTCAATCTTCCCTATACCTCATCCAACTTCTTTCCCCACCCCACACTTCTCCCTCTGTTTGTTTCCCTATCTTTCCTTTCACTCCAGCCTCACACATTCCTGATCACATTACTCCTCTCTATCCCAACCCAACTCACACATTCACTTCTATTTATTTATACAGTCCAAAAGGTTACTCCGTTTGCTATAACACTATTCTAATAAAAAAGGTTGTGAAGGAAGGCAGCCACTCAGCAGTGGTTTGAGAGGTGAACAAATATTCTAAACAATCTGTAGTGGTTTGAAACCGTTCCTTGCTTTAATGATTAATATGTTTACATAACATTTGTTTAAGTGTTTATTATTGTATATACTAATACACTTATAATGTTATGCGTGATTTACATTACTCATACATACATATAAACACACATCTACGCATACTCACACAAACATACTTGTATGTGTTTGTGTGACAAACACGATATATATATATATATATATTCAATATATTCAACGACAATTAAACTAAAACAATAAAAGTATACATACATACTTACACACACACACGCTGCGCGCGCGCACGAACACACACACACACACACTCACACACACATATATATATATATATATAAAGAGAAAGAGAGAGAGAGACCTATATATATATGTGTGTGTGTGTGTGTGTATGTGTGTGTGTGTGTGTGTGTATGTGCATGCGTGTGTGTATTTATAGGCTTGACACATAGAACAATCTACCAGTCTTCAAATAGAGCTCAATGCATAATGTGCAAATGAGTGGAGTCACGAACACAGAAAATGTCTGTAAATATTGTATCTCTTTATAAGTAGCACTCCATATCTTCGTTTCAATGTTTCAAAATGTTTTTTTCTGCACGGAAGATATATTGAGATACCTGCGCTAGTCTTATTGTAACAACGTTGAAACGATCGAATGAAACACAATATATATATATATATATATATATATATATATATATATATATATATATATATATATATATATATATGTGTGTGTGTGTGTGTGTGTGGCGGTGCATGTCGGCTGGAACACGTAATAGAGTAATATATATATATATACTTACATATATCCATAGGGATTTTGCTGTGGAAAATGCGTGGTGTTGATCATCGAGAGCGATGTAGAATTCCGTGGGATTGACAGTAAAAAACTGGGACTCCTACTCAGGCTTACAGAGGATAAGGTTTACTTAGGTACACAAAAACGTATCAGCCTCTGCCCCACTAGGCCAGAAGAAGGCCAACCATTACCTCAATGGCCAAGAATACCCACACAGAAAGTTGGAGGGCGTGGACCCACGAAATACACGATCCAGTAAAGAACATTATCGCACAATTAGTGGGGACCAGTATAATACTAAGACTTAAGAAACATATTTAAGTTCAATGGCAAAACATATGCCGAAGAGGAGGGGAAGCCTTTTGACGTCAGCATTGCTGGTGAAGTAGCTAACCTCTTTATAGTATGTTGGGACAGGAGATTTAAGGAACGCTTACATGAGAATTCTATAACCCTGACTGTACTCCCGATACGTAGATAACATTAACATCGTAGTGAAAACATTGCCGCAGGGTAGCACTCAGGAATTAAATAGGAACAACGTAGAAAGCATCCAGCAAATAGCTAACTCAATCCAGCAGAATATTAAAGTTACCATAGACTACCCAAAATAAGACATCAAACATAGATTACCTGTACAAGACGCAGAAGTCAGGTTAGACATTAGTAAAATAAAACAGACGTCCTCCATTCGAATTATGCCATGGCCTCCAAGTACCTGATCCATCGAAAATCAGTCATCTCGGACAACATGAAAGTTAACATAGTAATTGCGGAATCAGCAAAATAATAAAACAAACCAGACACTCAGATAGAACAAGCAACCAATTAGTGTCAAGTAAATAAACGTAAAATTAAATAAATAAAAACACGCACACACACTCCTGGATATAATACATGCGTAACACAAGTACATAGCACACAGCTCACAAAAGAAAGATGGTGTTATCAGAACGAAGGAGAGTCGTAAAATAACAAGTTAGTCACTGCAGAGGTCACAGAATGTGTGATGAGATGAAAGAGCTTTGGCAATAAACAAATAAACCACCAGCCATTTAACCAACTGGAAGTGTATAATAAATTGAAGTGAAACACAAAAGGTGCGTGTGTTTTTATTGGCAGCATGACCCTCCCAATGTATAAAAATATACATTATATATGAATTCACATGGTCACATTATCACGAAGGGCTTCTCTCATCCACGGTACTGTAACATCGTGCCACACACCATCTTACTCGATACTAACTTGAATGAATCCAGTAACACTCTACATCACTACAGGTTCAATGGTATAGAGGCCATACTAAACATAATAATTAGGGTTATCAACAAAAATTAACATGACTAACAAACGATCGGCCATCAAATAATCTAAAAAAGATATCACAATTATTGACATATAGTTCCGTATACGTTGGTCTGTCAATGTCGTTTTTGTTTTGCACGCAAAAACCCTCTCGTTAAAATAGTGGATTCCTTTTTTAAAAAACACTAGCCATAATAGCGTCAAAATTAAATTTCTAACACATCTCCACTCTTTCGCTAATAAGAAATTAAGACACTCCACTTCGCTCGCAAACTATATCACAGCATTAAAAGACTTAAACATCAGCTTCTCTACACACTGGGAAATTGTCGGCTGGGCTGCACCGTACAACTTCAAGAGGAAGTGCGAGCTTTGCCTCATGGAGCTCTACCATATCATAACGGCACCTCACGAGCTCATCAACAGCAGAGCTGAAACGACGATACGCTGTACGCACCGCTTAAATATATCCTACTTCAGATGGAATACAACGAGGAATGAAACCGTAAACCAGGTCTCCCTGCATCAAGCTGTAACACCCCGGCGGGCAGGCGCTGCTGAAAACATCTGGAAACTAACCATGCATCCCAGACCCGGCATGAATCGACCCAGACGGGCAGGCGCAGCAAACAAACGTTGCATACCTGACCATGTGCGCATCGGCAATGGTAAGGTAGTAACCACATGCTTGTATCGGATAAAAAAATTTGTCCGGCCAGAATTATCTCCCTTGACCTACTGCAGAATCAAAACATGTTCTTTTACGAAGAATGAACTCTGACTGAACTTATCTCTAAAAACCCATCGGGTCATGTAAGGAACGCTTTTTAGTTATTATGCCCTTGAGAAGCCCATTCGAGCGAAACGTACGGAGGTGCTATTTTAAATAAACACGTTTTAACGGCCTGTTCTCCTGTATTTTACTTCTCCACGTATATAATATATATATATATATATATATATAGTTTTGCGAGG
Source organism: Eledone cirrhosa (assembly GCA_964016885.1). NCBI lineage: Eukaryota > Metazoa > Mollusca > Cephalopoda > Octopoda > Eledonidae > Eledone > Eledone cirrhosa. The sequence goes on from OZ024740.1 coordinate 232,356,770, forward strand.
TTTTTTATATGAAATCGTGTGTCGAAACAAATATTGTTATACTTGGGGAGGGTCATATTTGTGTAATATTGCCAGAATTAATAACAGAACACACTCACTAAAAGGACGAAAAAACGGGACAGTACTATACGAACATGCTAGACAACAACATGGCGGTAACATAGACAACATAGAAATTAGAATAATATCTAAACATAGAAATGACCCAGCAGATAGGCAAATCAGAGAGGCCAGTGAAATAGAAATTAGAAGACCAAGACTAAACAGAAAGAATGAATGGAATAACAACAACACCCAAACAAACAACACTGACCGAAGAGAAGTATAAATAAGTAAATAAATAAAATAAAATAAATAAATAAATAAATAAATAAATACATACACAAGCACAACACGCACATAAACACACACTAGTCACCCATCACACAGCAAACAAAACACTATACACACACGCAAACGCATGCGCAAAGAAGACAAAATAAAATAAAGCAAATAAATAAATAAATATATAGACAGACTGAATAAAAATGGCGTAAACATACAATACAACAGGAGGAAAAGATAGCACCACTGACGATGTTGCAGTTGTGCAAAGAAAGATTTATGATAAACTATATATATGGTTTTGTGTCTATATTGTATCTGTATTATTTTTGACCGTCGGTCAGTCAATAGCAACATTGAGGACCGAGTAACTTAGATTACCGATATAAAAGACACAGAAGCGAGAAGCGAAAACCAACCAAACAGTGAGTGTGTTCTGTTATTAATTCTGGCAATATTACACAAATATGACCCTCCCCAAGTATAACAATATATATATATATATATACACATACAGTATTTACGTATCGAGAGAGAGAAAAAAAGGGGAGGATAGGTTATACATATAGTTATTTGCCAAGTAGCGTATGCCAAATATGTGTGACAGTGTGTGACAGTGGTCTAACACGAGGGAATCGCCTCAACTAACGGGATCCACCTACTGAAAGACTAGCGTCAGGAAACCTAAGTATTTTATGGACAGGCATGCTATGTATACCAGACAAGGGGTCAGCTCTAGCCGATTGGATCGAAGAAAGCCTCTCTGTCCCCCAGTAAGATAATCTCCATCACATCTGGGAAGACATCAAACGCATATTAACTTTCAGGAGGATTGAGTGTTCCCTGAACCAACACCGTTTCGCCTTCCCCCGTTCTACATCGCGGCCAAACAGGAGCGCTTGGTTCATTTCGGTGCCCATAAATACACCGTTACCTTTCTTGATGATGAAAACATACGCATCGGAGTGGTCCAGCTCCTTTGGCCTCCGCATGTGTGAGTCGCTAAAATGCCGTTTTGGAGTCGTTGTTGACGATCTTGCTCTGCATCGGCTATCCTGCCACTATATCGTGGTGTTGGTAAGCTCCCAGACAGAATAACTCTCTTCCCATTCGATTGAGATAAATTCATAAAGTGGGCTTCCACAAGCTGCGATTCGTTCTTCATCCTACTTCGTTGCTTTGGTCGCAAATTTGTCCAATGCAGAAGAGACGAAGACATGCCAAATACCGAGGCTTGACGAGCCTCTTCCTCTTTGCACTTGTCGCCATCGAGACTTCAGGTATCTTCGATCTACAAGCTACTGGTTTCCCCTGCAAAGTTTAGAAGACGGCAGCCCACCTGAGGACGAAATCTCGTGAAATAGGGTGATTTCTGCTGTGGGTGTCACTTGCAATTCTCCGCAGAAACGCCATGTCCATGGGGTACAGCTAACCCATACAACTCCGACTGGGGTGGATGTGTCTGTCACTCCATCCACCAATTCACTTTCTTTTGTTGCTTGTTTTCTTTTTCTTCGTTTTCCCCCCCTTTCTTCGGTTTCATATTACCATTTTTATATTATATAGTTTATATGAATAAAAGTTTATTAAACCAATGAAACAGCATGTGTGTCTAGCATGAATATGTGTATATATTTATTCATGTAATCTATCTATGTATGTAGCAAGTTCACACATCTACTGACCACCAAGTCAACAATATCTTAGTAGATGAAAATCAACCGATTCCACATATGTGGCTTAGACTACGAATATAAAATACAATCCCGATAAGAAAATAAATGGTGGTCCGATATCGGTAAAAAATCATTAGTAATCATTTACTAATCATTTACCATAAATTTAAACATATATGCACAGGGATATCATAAACATTCTTTTAACGTGTCTCTCCGACGACGGACATTGCTGGAAACTTTAGTACTCATATCCCCCTACTGTATACGAACTGAGCCACATTTGCAAACCCCACCTCATAACTAAGAGTCGCAGAGGCCATTAATTATCCATATTTGGCAGCATCTCCTTGTAAGAATCGACGGCTATCAGGTAACCAGCCAGCTCTTAAATCATGACAGTAAGAAGACAACATGGCGCCAAATAGTGTTCCGAGAGCTGACCCTTTTTCTTAGCCTGTCCTATACATTATCCGACTAAGCACTGCTCCTTCTACCTATCATTTTCTTTCCTTGTCTTTCCCCTATAGCGCCGTCATCGTCACTACTTCTCTCCCCCATCTCTCTTTCCTTCACTATCTCTGTTATTTTGTTTCTTTACCTAACCTTCAGTCTCCTTCGCTCATTATGTGTATGTCTTCCCCCTTCATTTTTACACCACCTACCTTTCAGCATCTCCCCTTCACCCAAGGCTACGTTTCAAATTGTACGTCTTCACTAGGTTTATCGCCATCACACAAACACACACACATATACATACAAACATTCATATATACACATACATACATATAAGCACACACATACATAAATGCATACATACATACACACATACTTACATACATACATTCATACATACATACACACATATACATACATACATACACATACATATACACACACACATACACACATACATACATACACATATACATACACACACACATACATATATACATACATGCATACATACTTACACACACACACACACACACACACACATACATGTAAATATATATTTATATAGCTTTTTTATTTATTGTCCATTTTTTATTGTTCTTTGGGTTTAAATTTATTATTGCATCTTTTTTTTCTAGGATATCATTCTATCTTCTTCACCACCACCACCACTATCGTCAAATCATCGTTATCATGAAAATTACAACCACCATGCTCATCATAACCATTAGCCTCATACAACCTATTTTTATCATCAGCAATAAAGGCACCTCTTGCGATCACTTGACTTGCTAGTAGTAGCACCAATATCCCCCTCGATCATATCTAGATAGGTCATCCGTGGGTTTATACAACAAGCGTTTGCTTTATTAACTGAATGTTTACTTATTAAGCGTGGCTGATTGGTTAGAGAACTGAATTCGCAATCGGGAGGTTGCCAGTCCGATTCCTGAACCGGGTGATGCGTTATGTCCTTGAGCAAGACACTTTATTTCACGTTGATCTTTCTAACTGGAGTTGCGACCGATAGATAATATTAGCAATTGGAAAGACCAACGGAAACATTGTTTCCTCGGTCCGATTTGACGAAAGTCGATCGATAAAATATTTATTTATTTATTTTTTACTTATTAAATTAACTGATTAAATTAAATTACACAAATACTTTTAATTTTTGTAATTCGAATATCAAATACGCATGACGTAGTAGTGACATGGCTCGACAGTTGTTTTATTGATACAATCTATTGGACGAACCTCAACACAATTTCCATGTACCAAATTTCCTTCACATGTATTGGCTGGACTCGACGATATGGTACAGACGTTGGCCTGAGTGGCCAGGGAGAGAGGGGTGATCTCATGAAATTATGGTCTTCGTAAACAATTTGCCATTTATACCTTCACAGGCCTTGGTATACAAAAAGATGAGATGGTCATAGCTGGAAGAGTTCTTGTCATCATCAAGCCAGAGCTGAGGCTGAATGATAACACCAGCGACAACACTATGACCATTAATTAACATTGAAATCCAGCATAGTTACGTCCCTTTGCGATCTGAGTTCAAATCCCGCCGAGGTTGACTTTGCCTTTCATCCTTACGGGGTCGATAAAATAAAGTACCAGTAATGTACTGGATAATTGCTGGCCTTGTGCCAAAACGTAGAAACAATTATTAATAAATAAAATAAAGTACCAGTCATGCACTGATTAATTGCTGGCCTTGTGCCAAAAAGTAGAAACAATTATTAATAAATAAAATAAAGTACCAGTAATGCACTAAGTAATTGCTGGCCTTGTGCCAAACAGTAGAAACAATTATTAATAAAAATTCTCCTCAGACTATTTCAGAACTAAGAGATATTTTATTAATGGATAAAGAAAAGGAAAAACGTCTAAAATTGTAATTAATTATGTTGAGTATAAACTTGTTGGATTTTCTATTGTGATGATTTTTTTTATTTATTAATAATTGTTTCTACGTTTTGGCACAAGGCCAGCAATTATCCAGTACATTACTGGTACTTTATTTTATCGACCCCGTAAGGATGAAAGGCAAAGTTAACCTCGGCGGGAATTGAACGCAGATCGTAAAGGGACGTAACTATGCTAGAAAGCATAATCCAACCCTCTACCGATACTGCCAATTCAATAATAAATAAAAAAAAAACAGGAACAAATTTATTTTAAATAACAACACTATTTAAAAGCTAAAAACGAAGAATGGGGGGAGGAGGGGAGGGTGATGGGATCTTATCCTAGGGTGCAGCGGTGTTGGGGGTTGCGCTCTATTAACAAGACGGCAAGGCATTTCCGGGGACAATTTCCACGACCCCCGCTACAACAGCCACCTCACCTCGCACAGCTCCATCCTCAGATGGGCTGCTGAAGTTTCGATCTTGCGGAGGAGCTCAGCTGTATGGGGTCCAGTAACGCCTGAGGTCTCAATGGCGACCTGTGTGAAGAGGAAGCGGCCTAACAATTCCCGGAATTTGTTTATCTCTCTGTAGGTAATTTTCTTTTCCCATACACGCGCAAACACATTCACACACAAAAAATACACACACACACAAGCGCGCACACATATATATATATATAAATATGCATACATACGTATATATATATATATATATATATATATATATATATATATATATATGTGTGTGTCCCAAGGCTCTGATACCATCAACACTATAAACACAGAGCTGGCATATCTAAGAACTGACTAACTACCTGATGAGGTCATAGCCATTCAATGGCTATCATCGAAATATATATAGCAGTAAATAAAGGATTATGAGTTCATGCAATTGACTTATGTTTCGTCACTATATATATATATATATATATATATATATATATATATATATATATATATATATATATATATATATATATATATATATATATATGTGTAAATATCTTTAAGTCATTTGGAAGCCTCGACAATGCAAATGGGTAAATCTCCGGGTAACAAGATCCGGTGGTGGAGAGAGAGATGTAAGTGGGTGTACGTTGAGATGCGTGGTGTGTATAAGATGTGTAAATGTGTAGAAGAAAGAAGGGAAGAGTATAAAGGATAAAATATATATATATATATATATATAAGTATTGCAGTTTCCGTTAAAAATTGAAAAAGTCATAGGAGTGAAGAGTGCTCTATGTAAGTTACAGAGCTAAATTTAATGTATAATAAACATACAATATAATTACCTCATTACCAGAGGTTTCCCGAATAAGACGAATACAAGAAACGTCCTCATTTGTTTGTCAGACAAGGCAATTTTGACGAACGAATGAGGACGTTTCTTGTATTCGTCTTATTCGCGAAACCTCTGGTAATGAGGTAATTATATTGTATTTTTTTTATTATACATTATATATATATATATAGAGAGAGAGATTTTGAGTATATGTTGGTTGTATACCAACACCTCAGTATGCAGGCTGGAGCACTCGACGAAGTGCGCAGGTTGGTTTGGTTACTCCGGAGTAATGTAAAATAAAGTTAAATGAAGAGTCAAATGTTTAAAATTTAGCTTCGTTTATTTCTGCTATGTATATTTCAGTGACAGCCATCTTTGGCTGTGACCTCTTCAGGCAGTCCGAATTAGTGTGGTATAGACAAGTACATATGTTGTTGAGGTGTATAATTTTGCCAATACTCTGATATGCCCAGTTCCTGGTTGGGTTGTTATTTCACTGAGGAACTGGAATCATAGGGAGCTTCACCCCATAAATAATTCTATAGACTTCTGACTGAGGAATGCTCTCAAAACTGACCAATGGGAAGTTTGACACTTTTTTTTTGTTATTTTGTTCCTTTACCACCTTGTTCCTTCTACAAAACTTAGAATGAGGAATGTTCTAACAACTGACCAATGAGAGGAGAAGAGGCCCTTTGACACTGAAATTCGTTTGTTTGAATTCATATGACTCCAGTTCCTCATTGAATTAACAACCCAACTAGGAACTGGGCATATCAGAGTATTGACAAAATTATACACCTCAACAACATATGTACTTGTCTATACCACACTAATTCGGACTGCCTCAAGAGGTCACAGCCAAAGATGGCTGTCACTGAAATATATATAGCAGTAATAAATGAAGCTAAATTTTAAACATTTGACTTTTTATTTAACTTTATTTTACATTACTCCGGAGTAACCAAACCAACCTGCGCACCTCGTCGAGTGCTCCAGCCTGCATAGTGAGGTGTTGGTATACAACCAACATATACTTAAAATCTCTCTCTATATATATATATACATACGTGTAACAATACATCCATGCGCACACATTCATCCACACTAACAAACATAATATACACATAGTTATATTATATATACACAAAGTAATCTTACTTCCCACTGAGTCGGATTTACCCACCCTTTGCCCTAAACTGCTGCTCCACCACATCTCACTCAATAACAACCACAACTGCCACCCATCCGTTCCACACATAATCCTTGCCCTTAGAAACCATCCATTTAAAAAAGATACATCCTATACTGTTATAAAGATAACAGAACAGGTGAAACATGGTAGGTGAGTGGAGCTGGGGGGGAGGGCACTAAAGGGGAATAAAATAGCTCAACACTCCATCCTATATCAACCGATGTGGGGTTTTTCTGTTCTTTAGTAACGTCAACATTTTGTATTACAGGTTTGTTTATTAGGTCTAATAGAAAATACAGCTTCTGCCTGTTTGTTTTGTTATTGTTGCTAATATTGTTGATGATACTACTTTTATTGTTGATGTTGTTATAGTTGTCTCTGGTGAATGAATGTAGAATAATGAATAAACAATTTGTACAAAACTTTTAATAGAAGAGTCACAGCGACAAATAGTAGGTGTGTGTGTGTGAGGGGGCGGAGGGTGGGGGGGGGACGTGGGACTTTAAAACGAAAATAGAATAAAAATGAAAAATCTCTCGAGATTTCAAAATATTTCGAAAGTGATGTGTGTGTGTATGTGTGTGTGTGAGTGTAACAGAAAAATGATTGTCTAATTTAATAGCACCACCTGGCATAATCGTTTATCTTATATTACATATCTAAGTCATACTCTGGACATCATAGACCATTCGCAAAGGAAGATGCTGTTGGCCAACATATCTGTACGTCAAAAATTGTCCATGAACTCTTTTACTGATGTCACTATCAACAATTACACAGCGGGAGTTAATTTGTATCTGCAATGGTTTCTCCCTAAGGAAGAGAACATCGTTTATTAAGTTCATCTTCGTTGTTTAAATGCAGATTCTAAGACAGGTCAGTGTAAATCTGTTTAATAAAACTGAACCTTTGAATTTGTAGTACGATAGAGAGAGGAGAGAAAGTGAGAAAGAAACAAAGAGGTAGAGACATAGAAGGAGTAAGAAAGAGAGGGAGAGAGAGAGAGAGAGAGAGAGAGAGAGAGAGCGAGAGAGAGAGAAAGAGAGAGTGAGAGAGAGAGAGAGAGAAAGAATAGTATCGATTCTTCTGTTCACCTAGTAACCTATTCATAGACTCCAAAAGTATGAAAGGCAAAGTTGACGCCGAAGAGATTTGAACTCAAGGCATTCTTTCCAACAAACGAACAATTCTGCCAATTCGCCGCCTTTTTGTTACATACCTTAGAACAGGTAAATTAATTAATTCTATATCAGATATCATTTTACGCTTTGCCCTGAAACAATATTGGTGTTATACTCCCTTGAGAGAACACATACTTTTAACAACTGAATCTGATGTAACCTAATTAGGTCAAAATTGCCATCCTTTGGTTTTCAGTCCTACAAAATTTCACGGAGACTCGCACGCACACACACACACACAAGCACCCCCACACATTCACAAACATAAACACGCACAGACATACATATTTACTTACGTACATACATACATACATGCATACATACATACATACATACATACATACATACATACATACATACATACATACATACATACATATATACAAAGATACAGACAGAGAGACATAGTCTGATTCATGCCTACTGAGGATCAGTAATATCCACATCGGTGCCTACTTGGAAAGAAGGTACATAACGGATTTTTTCACGCTCCATCACAGCATGTAATGAGTACGTCGGTTGTTGTGCACTATTGCTTTCTTGGGGAGTTGATATACTAAAAGCATTTTCAAGAAGGCTAAAAATATATTCGTACCTACCATTTGTTAATTCATATAATTGTTTCTACTTTTGGCACAAGGCCAGCAATTATTCCAGTGCATTACTGGTACTTTATTTTATCGACTCCGTAAGGATGAAAGGGAAAGTTAACCTTGGCGAGATTTGAACTCAGACCATAAAGGGCCGTAACTCTTTGCTGCAAAGCATGGCGTCAGACCCTCTACCGATACTGCCAATCCACCGCCCTAATTCATATAATTGTTTCTACTTTAGGCACAAGGCCAGCAATTACCCAGTGCATTACTGGTACTTTATTTTATCGACCCCGTAAGGATGAAAGGCAAAGTCAACCTCGGTGGGATTTGAACTCAGATCGTAAAGGGACGTAACTATGCTGGAAAGCATGGCGTCCAACCCTCTACCGATACTGCCAATCCACCACCCTAATTCATATAATGTATGGCATTATGTAGTTTTACATACACTTGCTTGCGCACATGATGTATACACACATACACACATAGATGCATACATGCATACACACATACATGCATACATGCATACACACATACATGCATACATGCCTACACACATACATGCACACATGCCTACACACATACATGCATACATGCATACACACATACATGCATATATATTTATTTATGTGTGTTTGTGGGTGCGTGTACGTGTGTGTGTGTTAATGTCGGTTTATTGTTTCTGAATGAAACATAAATCAACAATAGATTGATAGTCATTTAAAGAGAAATACTTGCGTGCGTGTATCGTGGTAATGTGACGCGTGAGTTACGTTGTTTGTGTGTGTGTGTGTGTGCATATATGTGTGGTTGATTATGCTGATTGGGAGAGGAAATGGAGTATATATCTTATCAAATGATTCTATAGACATAATTTATAGTATATTGCTCTGATTATTTAATTTATTAATTCATCATTGAGCCACATCGTGAATGGTTGCCAAAACATATATATCTATGACTTTGTCTAGTTTGTGTATATGTAAATCTTTATATTTTATAATCTCCCATAAGGTTGAGATGCAATTTAGGCAATATTAGGCTGCGCTTTCTAGTAACCAGCCCACTCGCCGTAAGGCACCAATCACATTCTTTCTGACTTGACCACTGGCACGTCACAGTTTTTAGCCATTTTGAATTCGTTTCTGGCGGGGATCATTTAAGAAAAATCTTAGTCCAAGTGAGTTTGTTTCCTGATGATTTCGAAGCTCGAGAATTTATCCTTGATCGGATATTTCCAAAAGCGAATGAAACCCCAAGGGGTGGAAATGTAATCCTGGTATGTTTATATACATTTTTTTCTTCTAACTTTAATTTTATACCTAATTGCGTATGGTTGACGATATATTTAATCGATTTGCACGTGTTATTGAATTGGTGGGTAAATATTCTATAACTGTTGATCGCGAATAGATGGCTGTCGTTTATTTATCTATTATTTCTTGATAGGTGCCTTTTACCCTTATAGCCTGGTTTAATTGTTTTTTGTGTGGTTGATTATGTTGATTGGGAGAGGAAATGGTGTATATATCTTATCAAATGATTCTATGGACATATTTTATAGTATATATATATATATATATATATATATATATATATATATATATATATATATATATAACGAAGGAAATGTGGTAAGGAACCAGGTGGACCATAACGCACCAAAGTACTCAATACTTGGGGTAGTAGAGTGGGTAATAGGAACCAGTAAGACCCCGACGGCTGAGCTCAAGCCGTTTCGACGGCTAATTCGCCGTCGAAACGGCTTGAGCTCAGCCGTCGGGGTCTTACTGGTTCCTATATATATATATATATATATATATATATATATATATATATATATATATATATATATATATATATATATATATATATAAACAAACTAACTAACGTGTATATATATATATATATACACACAAAGGAAAATCAAAACTTTTCACCACTTTTACCACAACATTATTTAGGTTAGGCACACTGCATTTAGTGTTCGCGTGATAAAAGGTGGCACATTTGTGGTTGCATAACCAAGGATTAATCTTGATCACTGTAGTTTTCTTTGTTGTGTTACAGAGTAAATTCAGCCGCTCCGAACCGGTGTGAACCTAGGGAGGACAGAGATTAGTGATCTGATTTATTTGATCTGTAAGTGTATAATGCGATGAAATTCATCGCAGGCTTCAATACATGGGGACAGCTCTCTATCACTTAGAAATGTGTATGAGTGTATTGTAAAATTTTGAAATGGTCAAACAACATGAAGCACGAAAAGGGAACAGGATGTCTATCAACCTCCACTACAATCGTAAAGATTCAACAAACTTGAGAGATTGTTCTGGCGAACCGATGAGTGCCAGTTGATGAGATGGCATGTTCTCTGTAAATTACTCACGGCTCTGCCAAATTATCCTCGCCGAGCTCCGCTTCCGCTTCCGTAAAGTCTGCGCGAGATGGGTGCCAAGAGAACTTAACGAAGCGCATAAACGCAAACATTTGTTGATCTGTCAACGCTTACTCGATAACTTCAACGGGGATGAGACCTGATTACATCACTTTCAGACAGAATCCTATAGGCAGAGTATGGAGTGGAAACACACGGGATCCCCATTGAAGAAAAAAATTCAAGACTCAATCTTCGGCAGAACAAGTGATGCTAAGCGTTGTTTGGAATGCAAAAGGGCCTGGATTAGAAGAAGGGGTCTACAGTCACCAGTGTAGGCTACAGTGAAATGCTGGACAACAAACTGAAACCAGGAATTCGCACTGAAGGCTCTGGAGTCAAATGAAGTGTTATTGTTGCACGACAATGCATGTCCACATACGATGTATGCCCACAAATATTCATCTCCCATGGCATAAGCACGCTTGTGTAGCGCTGGAGGAAGTGTATCGAAAAGCAACGTGACCGAATAACGAAGTAATTTTTGAATCACTGCTTTTATTTATAATAGATTACAGAAATCAGTGTGCCTATTATTTTTCTTAAATTTTGGTTTCCACTCGAGTGTGTATATATATATATATATATAATTGGTGTGGGATGCGTAAAGCATCCGTATGCTGTAGGCCTTTTGAACACTCGATGCTCTTACAGAGCAGAGCATAATTTCACATAAGAAACAGAGAATCAGTGGTGCGACGAATTAAAATTTATTAGACATATTACAATCGTTTCTCTGGCGACCGGTTCGAGGCACGATCGATGCGATGATCGAAGCAGAGTTTCTAAATGTCCAGTTACTCCATCTGGCGAGAGAAGGCCACGGGATTAATTGGACATTTGGAAACTCTGCTTCGAAGAATCGAGACGTATCTGAGCATCTTGGGATTTCAGAGTCAGGTTCGATCATCACATCGATTGTCCCTCGAGCTGGTCGCCAGAGAAACGATTTTAATATGTCTAATAAATTTTAATTTGTTGCACCACTGATTCTCCGTTTCTTATGTGATATATATATATATATATATATATATATATATATTGGTAAACGGAATAGAAAATGCTGACAAATTGTTCACAGTTGAAAAATGGTTTAATTAGGAATAAAAGAGTATTAGTGATTGTATGGGTTAGTATTCAGTTGTGGTTTTAAGTTTTTAAGTTTTTAAGTTTTTACCGGTTGCGCATTTCTAAATGCTTTTCAAAAATAATTTTGAGATAGAGTGTCCGTGCTGTTTGCTCTGATCTGATTAGTTTTGGGAATTCTACCTGTTTTTATGTTAAAAAAGTGGCTCCAGCGTTATTTTTGTGTTACGGAAAAATTCTTGTTGTCAAAACAATTTTGATTGGTCGGTAGAGGTCATGTGAATATAAAAAGTTGATTTTGCGCCAAGACTGTTTTTATGTTTTTATGTTTTTATGTTTTTATTTTAATAAAAAAAATGCGATAGACCCAACTGTGGCATTTGCATCAACCTAATAGAGGGTTCGGAATTCTATTTCAAAGATGGACAACGTTTTATAGTAAAACACAATTTCACATGTGCATCGGAAAATCTAATATATGTATTAACTTGTTCAGGTTGTCGAGAACAATACATAGGCCAGACCAAAACCAGCCTCCGCCAACGCATGACTGTCCATAGATCCCAAATTAAAATACGGGAATACAGGAAAATACCACTGAGTGAACACATTGATACCTGTGCCGCCCAAAATCATCCCAACTTCAGAATCTTTCCCCTCTACAAATTTAAAGATAATGCCACCCACACCCAGCGCATCAGCAAGGAATCTTACTTCATTAACAAATACGGACCCCGTCTAAACACTTCTCCCTAAGACGAACCCACAACATACACACGTCAACATACATACCTACATCAGCACACATCTCTACCCTCATATAAACACAATGACACACGTAAACACACATGCTCTATGGTGCAATACAAAGAAATATATGTGCATATATATGTATGTATATATGTATATATATATATATGTAGTGAATATATGTATGTGTATATATATATAGTGAATATCATTTCACACCTTTTATTGTTAAGATTTTTGATGTTCTATTAAGAGAACCGATTTTACTGAAAAAATCGAATAATGTACACCATTTTACCAGGGGGGAAAAATACTGGTCCCCCCCCCCCCCACCACACACACACATATATACACAAACACATACACACGCGTACATCAACATACAAAGAGACTTATATACACACACACACACACACGCGCACTTCTCCGTATAAGACAAAAGCTGAAAAATATCTTTTGACATGCTAAAATACCCCCCATTGCTTTCAGACACATTCTTACTGACCATCCCTGCCACCAGAAATTACTCTGCTATACACACACACACACACACACACACACACACTTATCTTTTGACATGCTAAAATACCACCCATTGCTTTCAGACACATTCTTACTGACCATCCCTACCACCACGCATCACTCTGCTACACACACACACACACACACACACACACACACACACACACACACACACACACACACACACTTATCTTAATAGCCATTTGACACACATCGCTGCTGGCCATTGTCGCAGCATCGAACACCTTACTACTACTACACACACACACACACACACACACACACACACACACACACACACACACACACACACACATATTTGTTGTGAAAGTGTCATTTCTCAATCTTGACGCAAAACCAATTTTTTATTCACATGACCTCTACCGACCAATCAAAATTATTTTGACCAAGAATTTTTGCTGGAGCCACTTTTTTAACATAAAAACAGGTAGAATTCCCAAAACTAATCAGATCAGAGCAAACAGCACGGACACTCTATCTCAAAATTATTTTTGAAAAGCATTTAGAAATGCGCAACCGGTAAAAACTTAAAAACTTAAAACCACAACTGAATACTAACCCATACAATCACTAATACTCTTTTATTCCTAATTAAACCATTTTTCAACTGTGAACAATTTGTCAGCATTTTCTATTCCGTTTACCAATATATAATAACTTGTGTGTTACACCTCTATTCTTTTAACTATATATATATATATATATATATATATATATATATAGTTATACTTTGGGTGGGTCATGTTGCCAATAAGAAACACACGCACCAGTTGCTTTCACTTCAATTTATTATAAATTAAATTCATAAATTTAGGAATTTATAAATTTCCGGTTGGTTGGTTGGTTCCACAACCAGATGATTGTTCGTATATTGTCAAATTTCTTTCGTCACATATTCTGTGACCTCTTCAGTGACTGGGGATTCTTTTCTTTGTTTTTGTGCCTCTCCTTTGTTCTGTCCTACGCCATCTTGTTCTGTCTTACGCCATCAAACAAGATGGCGTAGAACATATTGGTGCTGTGGTCATATACCGTGAAGAGAGCATCGTCACGATATAATCCGCCGCCCAGGCAGGGGATTTCATGTTATATCTGCTTCAGCAGGAAGAGCCCAACCAGGCCCGTCACCTGTGCTGAGTTGCTGGAGCCCATCCTGATGTCAAAGTTATTTGGCCAATCACTCCTGGCCCAAAGGTCTCCACCGAAACGGATTAAGGTCTTTCTTGCGGAGTGGATGATGCTCCCCTCCTCTCGGGTTAGGTTTGTATTGGACATCGCTAAAAATAGGGCCTTATTGAGTACTATGGGTGAGATTGAGGAGTAGTAGCCTGCGATATCCAGTTGTATAAAGCTGGTCTTACTTTTCTTATGTATTATCTTAAACCATTCTATTACCTCTCCCGTGCATGACCATTGCTGTAATCTAGTTTTTTTCCGAAGCTTGGGCAAAATCCTTGTTTAATCTTTTGTTTAAATTCATATGATTTTTAAATTCATATGTTTATATTCATATGATTCCAGTTCCTCCGTGAAATAACAACCCAACCAGGAACTGGGAATATCAGAGTACTGACAAAGTTATACACCTCGACAACATGTGTACTCGTCTCTACCACACTAATTCGGACTGCCTGAAGAGGTCACAGCCAAAGATGGCTGTTACCCGAAATATATATAGCAGTAATAAACGAAGCCAAATTTTAAACATTTGACTTATTTATTTCATTTTATTTTACATTACTCCGGAGTAACCAAACCAACCTGCGCACCTCGTCGAGTGCTCCAATCTGCAATCTGAGGTGTTGGTATACAACCAACATATACACAAAATTTATATATATATATATATATATATTAAAGAGTTAAACAAGATACAATGAGTACATCAAAGAATGAGTTTTACAGTAGATTAGAAGCACTCTACAGGAAACATTTTTCCAGAGTTATTAATATTAAAATACAAATATTAATAAAATAGATGTTCTTTTGATCAATTAAATGTTATTATACATATTTCAGAGGGACAACAGTACGTCCTCATCAGACAAAATATAGTGATACATGACATACCCTGAGATGTTAAATGGTTAAGATTTAATCAAGGTAGTACCTTGATAAACATCTTAACCATTTAACATCTCAGGGTATGTCATGTATCATTATATTTTGTCTGATGAGGACGTACTGTTGTACCTCTGAAATATGTATAATAACATTTAATTGATCAAAAGAACATCTATTTTATTAATATTTGTATTTTAATATATATATATATAGGTAAGTTATTCCAGGTTGAACTTACATGCTCTCACTTATCCTCATTTCTTTATATTTTTAAATTTTCTTACTTTTTTACTGTATATTTTTTTTATCTTTTACTTTTACTTTTTACATCTGTAACATCTCTACCTATTTATGATATATATTTTATTATTGATTTTAATGTTTTGATTATACGCTATATCTCTATATATATCTTGCATTGAGTGAATTGTTTTTATATTCTAAGGAGTTGGTCAGAGGTAAATAATGTAATGGAGATCGAGTGACGCAACTTCGAGCGATTAGCAACTTCTAGACTCACCTGATCAATGAAACAATTGTCAATATCTGAGATGAAGCCCCTTGTAGTGCAGCCAACCATGTTACTCTTAATTCTTTACATATTTATATATATTGTTATACTTTGGGAGGTCATGTTGCCAATAAGAAACACACGCCCCAGTCGCTTTCACTTCAATTTATTATAAATTAAATTGATAAATTTAGGAATTTATAAATTTCCGGTTGGTTGGTTGGTTCCACAACCAGATGATTGTTCATATATTGTCAAAGTTCTTTCGTCACACATTATGTGACCGCTTCAGTGACTGGGGATTCTTTTCTTTGTTTTTGTGCCTCTCCTTTGTTTTGTCCTACGCCATCTTGTTTTTATGTGTGCTGTGTGCTTAGTTTGCGCATGTGTTACATCCGGGTGTCTGTGTGTGTTTATATTTGTTTATTTATTTGTTTATTTACATGTTACTGGTTGGTTGTTTGTTCTATGTGTGTGTGTGTGTTTTCATTTTGTCCTTAATTGTAAGTTGTGATGTTGTAAGTTGTGATGTTGCTGTTCCATTCATGTTTTCTATTTAATTTCGGTTGGAGTTTATTTATGTTTATTGCCATTATCTAAAAAAAAAAATTTAACAAAGACGCAATGTTTAGACAAATCACAGTAAATAACATACACCCGGATGTAACACATGCGCAAACTAAGCACACAACACACACAAAAACAAGATGGCGTGGGACATAACAAAGGAGAGGCACAAAAACAAAGAAAAAAATCCCCAGTCACTGAAGAGGTCACAGAATGTGTGACGAAAGAACTTTGACAATATATGAACAATCATCTGGTTGTGGAACCAACCAACCAACCGGATTTTTATAAATTCCAAAATTTATGAATTTAATTTATAATAAATTGTGCATACATATATGTACATACATATATGTATACAGTCGTAGAGTAGTATGTATATATATATATACATACATGCACACACATATATACGTATGTATGGTTTCGCCGAACATTTATTATAATGCTAGGTGTGTTTGTAAACAAACATCCCGAATTAAGCCGTACAGTGTCTAACAACCATCGTTGCTCATTTGTTCAACTCTGACAAAGGAACGCTGTACTAGTTTCAAGCTTATTAGTTATCGTCATCAACGTACACCTTCCTGCCAGATGATTGAACGTCTGAAAGTATATACTTTCCTTATGCATATTAACGGCTGGACAGCCTAATTTGCATATGTGTTTGCAGCCTAATTTGCAAATTAGGCTGCTCAGCCGTTAATATGCATAAGGAAACTATATACTTTCAGACGTTCCATCATCTGGCAGGAAGGTATACGTTGCTGACGATAGTTAATAAGCTTGAAACTAGTACCTTTGTCAGGGTTGAACAAATGAGCAACGATGGTTGCTAGACACTGTACGGCTTAATTCGGGATGTTTGTTTACAAACACACCGAGCATTATAGTAAATGTTCTGTGAATCCATACGTACATATATATATATATATGTGCATGTATATATATACACATGCTACTGTACGTCTGTATACATATATGTATGTACGTATACATACTTATATTTAAGTAACAGCCGTACTAATCGTGAGAAATGAAATTTCGTTTCATTTTTTTCCGTTTATCGCTTTCGTTACCCAGGCCGATTAACTCACTCGGTATGCAAATTAGGCTTCTCACCCGTTCATATGCATAAGGAAAGTATATACTTTCAGACGTTCCATCATCTGGCAGGAAGGTATATGTTGCTGACGATAGCTAATAAGTTTCAAACTAGTACAGCGTTCCTTTGTCAGTGTTGAACAAACGAGCAACGATGGTTGCTAGACACTGTATGGCTTAATTCGGGATGTTTGTTTACAAACACACCGAGCATTATAATAAATGTTCGGTGAATCCATACGTACATATATATATATATGTGTGCATGTATGTATATATACATACTACTGTACGTCTGTATACATATATGTATGTACGTATACATACTTATATTTAAGTAACAGCCGTACTAAGAGTTAGAAATGAAATTTCGTTTCATTTTTTCCGTTTATATATATATATAATAATAAATTTGAAGACTAAAATCCAAAGAGGGCTCGATAAGAATAAATATATATAAGATATATGAGAACCGTAGAGCAAATATTTATTAAAATAACAGATAAAGTTTAAGCAAAGAATCGCTTCTTTCACCCTTAACGGGATCTTCTGAAACTGAAAATGTTTCAGAAGATCCCGTTAAGGGTAAAAACAGCGATTCTTTGCTTAATCTGTTATTTTAATATATATATATATATGTGTGAAAAAAAAGGAAGATATTAACCTCACTTGTAGTTCTAAACAAATTGATGTAATGTTATAATATTATAATATTGTGAGTTGGAAGATCTAATAAGTTTTTTGTTAACTTTGAAATACATATATATACTCATGTATATGTGTATATATATGTATATATATATATATGTATATATATATATATATATATATATATATATATATATATATATATATATATATATAATTATATGTATACATATATATATATGTATGTGTATTTAGGTGTATACGATCGTATGTATATGTATGGCGTGCGTATTCGCGTATGCTCGTGTATGTACGTATATATGTGTATATATATATATATTTATACATATGTTTGTACTGGCCTATATGTTAACTATTATTAAAATCCCGCCGAGGTTGACTTTGCCTTTGATCCTTACGGGGTCGATAAAATAATGTAACAGTAATGCACTGGATAATTGCTGGCCTTGTGCCTAAAGTAGAAACAATTATTAATTAGTTTACGATTTTAATAACCTCTGTCATATTTGTTCCACTCCGGAGCTAAGAATCATTCGGTTTCCTAATTAGAATATTAGTCTAATGACTCCAGTTATACCATAAACGTGGTTTTGATTTTTATCCTTGCGTAAAATTGTTCTCATCGTTCCACATAATGACGTATTATCTTTGGTTTTTTTCTCCATTTATTGCCAGCGAAGAATCACGAACCCAAGTATCGTCTTCTTCTTTTCATTTGGTTGCAACGATTTTCAAAATATTTACTTCTGCGTCCACAGATTGATTATTTTTTTAGTTTCAGAAGATCCCATTAAGGGTGAAAGCAACGATTCTTTGTTTAAACTTTAATCTGTTATTTTAATAAATATTTTCTCTACGGTTTTTATACATATTTATATATATATTATCCTTATCGAGCCCTCTTCGGATTTTAGTCTTCACATTATATATATATATACATATATATATATATCGATAGACAGAGATAGGCAGATAGAGAGAAAGAGGCGAAGAACAAAATAAGTAAATAGAAAGTCAGACGGATTGTAATGCAAAAAAAATTACTTCTGCATACACATTTGTAATATGTACGAATGTACGAGAGTGTGCGTTTCACAGTCAATTGCCTATTCATTTTCAGACGAGTACCTTTACCGTTTTGTTCACCGAGGGATTTATAATAAGACCCTGTTTATATAAAAAAAAAAATAGTACATAGCTGGAATGAAAATATAATAAATTGTGTGGGCAATTGCTGGTCTTGCATTTCAATGGAATAGAAACCCCATCCACGTGCTTGTGAAATGAAATTCTAAGTCTGGCGATTAAATGTCCGTCTACATGTTTGACTTCGTGCCGTCGATAATCGACATTGATTTATTTACTCATTTGTTGTGTATAGTCCGCTCATCTTACATATGCAAAACACGTTATTGTCAAGACTGCAGCATAACTGTAATCCTGCATTATATGTGTAGTTAATGAGTTAAAATATTTCGATAATTTTCAGTAATTGAAATGGCAGCTTTTCTAATACTATATTTTCTTCTGCTCTTTTACTTACCAAGAGTAGGCAACCGTGAAAAGTGAATATTAGCTCGATCTCAAAGCAAATAATTATGTAACACACAAAATATAAATAAATACGTAAATATAGAAACAAAAATAGTCCTAGATTTCTTCTATTTTAAATTCTTTGAACCACAGAATGATATAGAGGTAGACAACTCTGGGGACTTGTTTGTTCGCTCGTAAATGTTAAATATTACATATTCTTTGTTACGTTTACTGTTAGGGATGTTAATATTATTGTTGTGGTTGCAGTTATTGTTGTCGTTTGTTGTTATTTTTGTCTTTACACAACATTTAAAGCAGTTTTATTTGTTGTAGTTGTTGCTATTGTTGTTGTTAATGCTTGCGGTGTGAATCAGACATCGTATTAAGAAACATCAAAAGACTACTTGCAAGTGTATATGAAATTGTAGTTTAGTTTGCAAAACATAACTATCACACTTCTCTCTCACTCCCATTTTCCCCCTCACCTATCTCTTTCCCTCTATACTCTATCTTGTTTTCTCGTTTGTATTAAATGTTGTTTATATTTATTTCTGTGTGTATCTCCCAAGTGTAATATCCACAGAGCAGCCAACAAATGCCCCGTTTTCAACATTCTACTTACATGCCAAGCCAGTTTGGCATATTTTTAATGACTGGTGCGACATGTTTAACACTACATATAGCAATAATCTCTTTCTTTGTCTCTTGACTATCTGAAAGTTTGGATCGCTTTATACCCTCACATACTACAACTGATTCAGTTGATTTGTTATTTTTGTTATTTATTTATAGCTCCATGTCAACTCTGACCAATCATATTTTTAATAAAAACGCAATTGAATTGGTGCGTTTAGATTTACTATCATTTCGTACTCCGATTATATTATCTAATATGGCTATTTCGAAGACGACGGGGTACGATTTGAGAGTGATATAACTGTTGTTTCTAGCAGATTCATCAACATAGAGGTGCCTTCCTTGATTTGAGCTGTCTTGTTCAGTTTAGTATTTAGTTTACTTTCATGGATTTCTACATCTGAGATATAAATTAAACTTCGTTCCAGTTAACGTCAATCAATGATAGCAACAAGCAATCGATATTCACATATTGTACAAGGCGAGACATGGTTTCAATTATTGGTTAACGTCCGCTTATGTTACATCTGCCTCTAGTACACTAGAGAAAGGGAAATAACTTAAATAAGACACACACACACACACACACACACACACACACACACACACACACACACATACACACACACACACACACACACATAGTGTGATTAGAAATTAATACATCATAAATATCTAAAGAAATAAAAAGATACATTCTGAATGGATGATCAACTGTGTTAGGAGGATTGGGTGCTTCATGAAACCTGGCAAAGATAACACCTGGTTCTTAGATACATTTACCGGAGCCGATTATGCTGAGAGTATTTGGACCCAGACTGGAGGTTCTCATCCCACCTACGGGACTAGTCAGACTGAAATATTTGATTTTCAGCTTGAATGGCTGCTCGTTAACAACCGGATATAATAATTCCATATAAAAAGAATTCCAGAATGTTGTGTTGCGAAAGGAACCGCTTAGTGTTTAGTGCGGGACACGGTTATGGAGAATAACAATGTCTGCATGACGAAATGAGAATATGCATTTGTATTATGATAACTAGAGCGGTGGAAATATGTAGTTAGCTATCCTTGTAAAGCAGAGGCGGTTGTAATAGAGTGAGAAATGGCAGAATAAAACACATAGTGTCGGTTCTATAAATACTGTAATGTGCTGGTCAATGAAACCTTGCCAATCAGCCTTTTGGCTACAACTAAAGATCATTTTTGTGTCGCAGCATTGTGGAAACAGCATTTCATTTTGGGTCTCATTTAACACTTTCAGAGAAGCAGTAGTTGTATGGGATTGAAATATATTCTTGTTTTGCATATGATGTCTGGTCATTTGTTCGCAGAATCTCTGTGTTATGATCGAGAAACGACTATGAAAGGTGTGGTGATTCTGTGGTTTAACCTTTTAGTGTTTTAGTTTAGTATTTTAGCGTTGCAAGTTGGTGTTCCGATCTTATAGATTACAAAAAGCTGTGATTGAAAGAAGTTCACTTATGAGCGTGATGATTATGAAAATACATTGAAGCAACGAATTCACTAAGCTATTAATCATTACATTCATAAAGAGAGAAGTGCGGGACTGTTTCCTAGATATATTTTTTTTATCCCGTTATTAAAATAAGTTGTATTACTTCGAATAAATGATGAATGAATATTACATAATTTTATTGCTTATTTTAAGATTCACTTCTTTTAAATTTCAATAGATTCACTTCTTTCAAATGTCAATACTTCCTGTTATAATATAATGGACGCTATATTACATTGCTTATATAAATGTTCATATACTTGCATCGTTATATAAGGTTTATATTTCCGTCACTAATGTTTTCCTTTTTCGTTTCCATAAAATGTTGCCGTAATGCCGTTTATATATAATATCGTCTTTTTTAAATGTATCATGGAATACTTTACTGATTGCAGAAGAGAATGTAACACAGTCTCTCTTCAATTTCTGTACATATTTTTAATTACTATTTTATTTGATGTATCATATCTACATGCATACATAATATCAGTATGCACACTACACATAATAGCAGAACACCACCTGAAGGGTGGTTTTTCTGCTAGTATAGATTAATTATGTATGGCAGAATTGCATACTACTTTAAAATAATGTTGATATTTTTTTATCTTAAAGAATATATAAACAAATAAAATTTCGAAATAATTTAGTATCATTCTGTGTCGAACAAATCACAACCACCTATGCACCTTAACTATAGAATAATGCTATACACACATATATATAATGAAATACTTCATTGAAATGTCAGAAACAATGTTCCTTGTAAAGCAAAATGTACTTCTACAAGAGAATAAAAATACACTAATACATTTCCATTAACATTGAGTAGAGAGATGATTCTAAACTGACTGATGTTCTTTTACTCTATTTCTTTTGGTATTCACACCCCTTCTCTGCACCTACACAGATGAGCTCCATAACTGCTCCACAATTCCTGTATTCTCCAGAGCATGAGGAGTAACCTTGTGCTGTTCTTATGTACCTTTTAAGGCACTCCCTTAATCCTGGGATGAGTCTGCGCTTTACTTCCTGAACAAAGGAATGTAATATATATACCACAGTGTGGTGATTACACCCAACTGTATATATATATATACCACACAATGGTGATTCCACTTAACTGTAATTATGTAGCACATAATGGTGTTTCCATCTATCTATACATATATACTGCAGAATGGTGCTACTCCCTTACAGTAAATATACACCATAGCGTGGGGAATCCGCACAACTATAAATATACACCACACAGTGGGGATTCCCGCTTACTGTAAATTTATAGCACAGAATCATGATTCTACCTTTACATTATAATACATAAACAACGTTAACACTGTAGTATTAAACAATGTTTGTTCGATTCAGGGGTTCTGAGTTCCATTCTTTCTTTGGCAGATGATACATGTAAATAAAATGTTTTTTACTCAAAGAAAAGTATGGACACTATAAACATTTACAATTCTAACCTGCAAACGGAGAAGCAACTATGCAGTCGTTTGAACTGCTAGAAATCACTGCTAAAAGTTACTCAAATCATGCCTTATTAGATATAATGAATTATACAAGGTAGTTCTGAACAAATTGCGTCTTTATAAAGGATCGTACGATCAAGGCTGGAACGTCTTGGATTATAGGTCAGCTGCATCAGAATGCTAAGCTGGAACAAAACGAAAACAATCTTTACGGTTTACGAAATGAGTAGCTAAATATAGCTTCAAGAAGAGGTGGGGTTAAGAATTACAAGCCAAATATTCTTAAGAAAACATTCATCCAACTAGTTTAAAAACAGGTTGCTATTATTTAGACTCAGCTCAGCTGTGATCCAGGAACAATATTCTAGCCGTCACTATCTAGTTAATCTGTATCAATCTGCACCACACCCAATCTGTATTCAGTATATTTAAAGTACCCTCTGTTGGTGCAACTAAGTAAAGTAACGGGTGGATCCGTGGTTTTGTTGATATCGTCGTAGTCGTTCATATTGTTTATATTGTTATCCAGGTCAAATTTAATCTATTGTATTTATTATTAATTGATTTCCAATTTTCTGTCCCCACCTCATATTTTTTCTTTCTTTCTATTACTTTCGTTATTTCTTTTTTCTTTCTTCATATCTATTTTTTTTTTTTTTTTTTTTTTTTTGTATAGTAACTAAAATGGCCTTCATGTTTTTTTAAAGACGTTCGTGTGTGATTTGACAAAGAATATTATTAATATCAAATCCAGCAGCCATGTAAAGACAGTTCTTTGGCTCGTTTTATTCTTATTCACACGACACATCATTCGTTGGTGGCGTTTTGGTAGATGGAATTATTGGTAAAGAGAATATAGTAAAACGAAAACAAATATTTATATATACATGTGTATATATATATATATACATATATATATATATATATACACATATATATATATATAACATTGTGGGAAGGTGAATGTTATGTAAGAAACTTAAAGTGACAACATGGGTTTTAATTGATTGACATGAAGAATCAACAGGTGGCTTGTTTGAGAGACAGAAAATAACTGGTTTGTAAATCAGGAGAGAATAAGAAATGTTAGTTTGTTATTTATACACTGATGTCAAAGCATCATTTGAGATCAGACAGTTGTGGCATATATATGTTTATTTTATTACTAATAATATATAAGCAACATAATTAAACACTCACTCATTCAAACACACACAGCGCGGTTTATTTAATTGCTTAAACAAATATATTTCATATTTATATATATACGCACGCACATAATGCCTTGCGTAATTGCGTACGTCAACACATGCTTAATTACACACACACACACATAAGCACAGATACTCTCACTAACATTCACAAACATTCACACAAACGCAGCCATGATCTATATTGTGTCCACACGCATATATATACATGAATTGGCAAAGCCTACTCGTTAAGCATTCCTGGGAAAATGTGTGTATATCAGTTCGACAGGCACACATACATACATACATACATACATACACACACACACACAAACACACACACACACACACACACATACACACACATACACACACACACGCACAGAGATTCGTAAGGAACACACATGTACATAAGTCATCCTCGGTTTCTTTCTCTCCCTCTCCTCCTTTCCCTCTTTCACGCACATACACATATAATATTAACTAAGATTTAAATCTGTAATATGTATAGAAGTATTTCAGCAAACATACATACGTACAGACTCACACACACACACACACACACCCGCACACACTCACACACACACACACGTATATATATATATATATATATTTAATATAGAAATGGCTTCTACATGACTAGAACTGTTTCATTCGGGAGAGATCATCATATATATATATTGTAAAAAGAGGGAACTAGCTGTTCAAACGGTAAGAACTCTTGTCTCAAGTCCCGACTCTTTATAATATAGCCATACTCAACTACCTCACATATCGATAATCTGTTGAATAATAGTCTAATTAGTTTTAAACTGGTTCTTTCCTGATATGTATATGTATATATACATATATATATGTATATATATATATATATAAATATATATAAATATGTGGGGGGTGGGAGTGCGCGCGTGTGTTTTTTCAACCCATATATATTTTATGCTTGTATATCTAAGTAATATTAATTGTATTTTGCATTCGATTATATATAAATATTTTTATTTTATAATAATAATTATTTCTACTTTTGACACAAGGCCAGTAATTACCCAGTGCATTACTGGTACTTTATTTTATTGACCCCGTAAGGATGAAAGGCAAAGTTAATCTCGGCGGGATTTGAACTCAGAATGGCAAGGGCTGTAGCTTTATGCGTCAAATAATTGTTTCTATTTTAGGCACAAGGCCAGCAATTATCCAGTACATTACTGGTACTTTATTTTATCGACCCCGTAAGGATGAAAGGCAAAGTTAACCTCGAATGACAGAGATTTATACCTCTTGCGTAGCGTTTTCGTTATAATACTTTCTGATATCGTATTTATATTTTTCATCGTGGATACATTTTGTTCATGTCGCTTATTTCTGAAAAGGTTTGTGTATTTCTCCTATTCCTACGATTTGAAATGAGAACTAGCCTTCTTGTATTTTTCATCTTTAGTCGTTTCAGTCTTTTTATTTAATCTTAATTGTGTTTTGCATTCGAGTATGTATATCATGTTTATTTGTAACCTGCCCCTCCCAATGCGTGACATCACATCATCTTGGGAAAATTACTTGAGAGTTTAAGGTCAAGGATATAGTGGAAAGGGTAGCAATGCCTATGATGTAATGGGGTTGTAGACGCTGCAGGTAATAATAGATATTTAATGTTTATTCTCATATAGAATCCGTGTAATTTGACGGCTGCAGCTTGAAAACGTCCGTCTCCCCCATACTCATATTTGAAGCGGGTTAAGGGTTGGGATATATAGATGATGTCTGAGGTAGAGGTTAAGAGAGCTGCCTTAGCTCTAATATAGACATTTAATTCTTGACTGGCTCGGTCTTTACGAATGTGGTTCTGACGAGTTTGGAATCCGAAGGTCTTGCCCAGTAAATGCTTTGTTTTCTAAGTATGCGGCATTCGATAATTGCTTAGCGTTCTTTCTATATATGTGTATAGTACATATGTGTAGTGTAAGTGCATGTATATTTAGAGTAATTATCGATGTGAATAGAACAGTTGGAGCAGTATCGGTCTTGTTTACGCATATATATATATACATATATATAATATATATATATCTATAAATTATCCGTCTAGCCCATGCTAAAGTGGAAGAATGGACGTAAAACGTTGATGATGATAATATATATATATATATATATATATATATATATATATATATATATATATATATATATATTATCATCATCACCGTTAAATATATATATATATATATATTTAAAAAAAATAGAGGTGTGACACACGAGTTGTGATATATAGGTAAAAAGGAAAAGATAATGCTGACAAATTATTCCCAGTGAAAACTAGTTTAATTAGGAATAAGTATAAATTAGTAATAAGTATTGGTTAATATTCAATTTTAGCTTTAAGTTTTTATGCGCAACCGGTAAAAACTTAAAACTAAAATTGAATACTAACCAATACTTATTACTAATTTATACTTATTCCTAATTAAACTAGTTTTCACTGGGAATAATTTGTCAGCATTTTCTTTTCCTTTTTACTTATATATATATATATATATATATATATATATATATACACACACATATATATGCGGGTATGTGTAAGTGTTTCCAATTATATATATGAATGGATGCATACATATTCGTGCACATATGTATACATTCTAAATATCAAGGAAGCTTAATGGTTATGTTTACATAATCACACGCACACGAAATATGTGGGAATAAATAGATGATTCTTTTGTTTATATTTTGTCTGAATACACACACAGATATATACACGCATGTATACACACACACATACACACACGTACACACAGACATACACACACATATGTACAAGTATACACCTATCGGCCAGCACATAGAAATGCCGATGTGTATACGTTTGTGTCTGTGTATGTGCGCGCGCATATCATTTTGTCTTCACTCCCCTCCCTTTACTCGTTTGGTCATGCTCTCCTCTTAACGTTTTAATTGTAATATACTCCCCTTCATTCATTGTTTCTTTCTCTTTCTCCCCCTCTCTCTCACCTTTTCTCTCTCACCCTCACTCTTTCACCGTCTCTCTCTCTCAGCCCCTCTCTCTATCACTCACTCCCTCTCAACCCCTCTATCTCAACCTCAAACATCCTCTCTTTATCTCTCACAATCTGACTCTATCTCTCTTGCACATTTTAATTGTAATATACTCCCCCTCATTCATTGTTTCTTCCTCTCTCTCTCTCTCTCTCTTTCTCTCTGTCTGTCTCGCGCGCTATTTCTATCTCCCCCTCTCTATTTCACCCACTACCTCTCTCCCACCCTCTCTCTCAGCCCATCTCTCTTTCACCCACTATCTCTCTCCCACCCTCTATCTCCCCCCTGTCTCATCCACCCTCTCTGTCCCTCTCTCTAACTCCCTCTCTATCAACATCACCCATCTTCTCCTTCTCTCTCTCCACCCTTTCTTGCACGCTGATATCTATATTTGCATATCTCACTTCTGCCAGTATATTCTTTGTAACAAACTCTTACTAAAATATTAGTGCAGCAGCATCACTTGTTTCTCTAATTATTTGTTGATCTATCAATAAACCATCGCGTTTCTATCCATTTTTCCATATTGCCATGTTTATTTTTACCCATGTCTTCCCTTCTCTTCTTCCCTTCATTCCTTTCATTCTTTTTCCTTCATTTCTCTTCTCTTCTTTCAGAGACCAGCAAGAAAATAAAATTATAACGTATCTACGGCGGTTCACCCCCTCCCCCATATATATATATATATATATATATATATATATATATATATATATATATATATATATATATATATATATATATATTTATATATATATATATATATATATATATATATATTTATATATATATATATATGTATATATGTACATATATATGCATATATATATGCATATATATATGCATATATATATACATATATATTTTTAGATTATATATACATGCAAATATGTATATATATATATATATATATATATACATATTTGCATGTATATATAATCTAAAAATATATATGTATATATATATATGCATATATATGTACATATATATACATATATACAGACACATAAATATATATATACATATTTATATATAGGAAAAAGTATGACCTCGACGGCAGAGCTCAAGCCGTTTCGACGGCTATTTCTGGATGGCTTGAGCTCTGCCGTCGCGGTCATGCTTTTTCATATTACCCACTATACTACCCTAAGTATTGAGTACTCTGGTGCGTTATGGTCCATCTGGTTCCTTACCACAACTCCGTCGTTATATTTATATATATACATATATACATATATATATATATATACATATATATATATATATATATATATATACATATATATATATATATATATATATATATATATATATATATATATATATATATATATATATATATATATATATATATATTTATATATATAAAAGCGAGGATGTGTGTGTGCCTGTGTACAACTTTGCATACTTAAGGCTTTTACAATTGCCAACTGAATTTGACCAAAGTTTCTGTGCACGTTGCACAGGTCGCTAAGATTGTCACATAGCAAACATTTTTCAAA
Organism: Eledone cirrhosa; assembly: GCA_964016885.1. NCBI lineage: Eukaryota > Metazoa > Mollusca > Cephalopoda > Octopoda > Eledonidae > Eledone > Eledone cirrhosa. Next base: position 232,386,053 of record OZ024740.1, read on the forward strand.
TCGACCCACGTTGAGCAATAAAAAGTCGATATCAAAATTATCGGTAGCAAAATTGATGTAAGGGAGATAAACAACTTTATTGACAATCCTTATAAAAAAGGGAGATAACCAACTTTTCAGAAATATAAACATCACATTTATTTGAAGATAATTCACTAATATTATCGTTTGTTTACAACTCTGCTTTCATTACAACTTTTTGTACTTTAGCAAAACTGCCTGTTTTTTTACAGATATGCAACTTGCATTGTCTTTAGTCATTTATATAACTACATCCTGTTCAGTGTTTTCCTTCATTAGTTTCATGTGTACAAAGATTGCACTAAATATTCGTTTGCATTAATTATTGAAGACTTCTGCTTATTTTGACAGGTTGGGAACAAATAATGTTCTTCTTTTACTTCCTAGCTGTATATTCTTAGCATAATTTCAAACCCCGAGCAACGCCGGGTAAATCTGCTAGTATATATATATAAAAATATATATTTGCATGTATATATATATAATCTACAAATATATATGAATATGCTTGTGCCCTACCATTAGGCTGTGGTGCTTAACAACCCCAACATGTACCCCCTCTTTGTTCGCCATCTCCGCTCTCCCTATATTTACCCTCTATCGTATCCTGATGGTTCGTGTGACTAATGTTCGTGGAGCTTATAATAAGCACTGTGTTTATTAAGCTCTGAGGATTCCTACCAAACGGTAAGGATGAAGCATTGTAAGCAAATAAACTGTTTGAGTATGTAAGCGTTCTTTGGTTTCTTTTACATATGAATATATATATGCATATATATGTATGTTTATATATATATATATGTATATATATATATATATATATATATATATATATATATATATATATATATATATATATATATATTGACAAAGTTCTTTCATCACACATTCGGTGACCTCTTCAGTGACTGGGGATTCTTTTCTTTGTTTTGTGCATCTCCTTTGTTCTGTCCTACGCTAACTAGATGTCGTAGGACAGAACAAATGAAAGGCACAAAACAAAGAAAAGAATCCCAGTCACTGAAGAGGTCACAGAATGTGTGACGAAAGAAGTTTGACAATACATGAACAACCGTCCGGTTGTGGAACCAACCAACTGGAAAGTTATAAATTCTTAAAGTTATAAATTTAATTTATAATAAATTGGAGTGAAACAACTGGTGCGTGTGTTGCTTATTGGCAACATGATCCTCCCAAAATATAACAATATCGGTTTCAACAAACGTTTTCAGATAAAGAATCATGCTAAACAAATTCAGAAGCAATATATATATATATATATCTATATATATATATATATATATATATACATATATATGTATTTTATATATATATATACATGGTAACTGCCAACTCGTTTTCGAGTACGGCCACTATTTTATATCCATGTAGGAGAACCCTTACCGATGCGCTGAACGTGTGTGACTTTTTAGTCTAGCCAGCGACTTGAAAACTCTGGTACCAAAACACTACACTTGCGAGAATTATTGACACATAGTGCTGGGCCCTTGGTACCATGTGACGACAAGTGCAGAGAGATCTCCAGATATAAAGCAATGCCTGTGCCGTGAAGCTTTTATAGTGAGCAAAGGCGCTGCACAAAGCCAGTCCCACTCTCTTATGCATACATACATACATACATACATATATATATATATATATATATATATATATATATATTTCGTTTCTGAATTTGTTTAGCAAGATTCTTTACCTGAAAACGTGTGTTGAAACCGATATTGTTATACTTTGGGAGGGTCATCTTGCCAATAAGAAACACACGCACCAGCTGCTTTCACTTCAATTTATTATAATAAATTTATAAATTTAGGAATTTATAAATTTCCGGTTGGTTGGTTGGTTCCACAAACAGATGGTTGTTTATATATTGTCAAAGTTCATTCGTCACACATTTTATTAGAAATACATACCCTTTTCAAAGACCTCACTGTATAGATAATAAATATATAATCTGTAAATTAAGCCCCCATATTAACTGTAAAACTAGAAATGTAGTATATAGCATAAGATGTACTGAAGGACAATGTAGAGATAAAAATATAGTGTACATAGGTGAGACAGCTCGTAGTATAGGGGAACGGATAAATAAACACTGGCGAGACCTTCAAGATAGTAAAGAATCATCTGTACTCTACCAACATGCTAAAATAGAACATAAGGCTAAATTAGAGAACATAGAAATAAAAATAGAATCTACACACAGAAAAGACGCAATGTTTAGACAAATCACAGAGGCAATAAACATAAATGAATTACAACCAAAATTAAATAGAAAACATAAGTGGAACAGCAACATCACAACTTACAATTAAGGACAAAATGAAAACACACACGCACATAGAACAAACAACCAACCAGTAACATGTAAATAAACAGATAAATAAACGAATATAAACACACACAGACACCCGGATGTAACACATGCGCAAACTAAGCACACAACACACACACAAAAACAAGATGGCGTAGGACAGAATAAAAGAGAGGCACAAAAAACAAACAAAAGAATCCCCAGTCACTGAAGAGGTCACAGAATGTGTGACGAAAGAACTTTGACAATATATAAACAACCATCTGGTTGTGGAACCAACCAACCAACCGGAAATTTATAAATTCCTAAATTTATAAATTTACTATAATAAATTGAAGTGAAGGCTACTGGTGCGTGTATTTCTTATTGGCAACATGACCATCCCAAAGTATAACAATATATATATATATATATATATATATATATATATATATATATATATATATATATATATATATATATATATATATATATATATATATATATATATATATAGATAGATATATATATAAATGGAATAGAATGAAACGAAATTTCATTTCTCAATCTTAGTAAGGCACTTACTTAAATGTTAATATGTATGTATACGTACATACATATATGTATACAGACGTACAGTAGTATGTGTATATATACACGGTGCACACATATATACCTGCATGTATCGGTTTACCGAACACTTATGCAAATTAGGTTGCTCAGCCGTTAATATGCATAAGGAAAGTATATACTTTCAGACGTTCAACCATCTGGCAGGAAGGTATACGATGCTGACGATAGGTAATAAGCTTGAAACTAGTACATCGTTCCTGTGTCAGTGTTGAACAAAAAGGTGACGTGGTTGCCTAAACACTGTACGACGTAAATCGGGCTGTTTGTTAACAAACCGAGCATTATAATAAATGTTCGGTAAACCGATACGTGCATGTATATATGTGTGTATATATATACATACTACTGTACGTCTGTATACATATATGTATGTACGTATACATACATACTTACATTTAAGTAACTGCCGTACTTAGAGTGAGAAATGAAATTTCGTTTCATTCTATTCTATTTATCGTCTTCGGTGTGCCCGGCCGACTGAACTCACTCGATATGCTAATTAGGCTGCTCAGCCATTAATATGCGTAAGGAAAGTATTTACTTTCAGAAGTTCAACCATCTAGCAGGAAGGTATACGATGCTGACGATAGCTAATAAGCTTGAAACTAGTACATCGTTCCTGTGTCAGTGTTGAACAAAAAGGTGACGTGGTTGCCTAAACTCTGTACGACGTAATTCAGGCTTGTTTGTTTGTTTACAAACAAACAAACCGAGCATTATAATAAATGTTCGGTAAACCGATACGTGCATGTATATATGTGTGCATGAGTGTATATATATACATACTACTGTATACATATATGTATGTACGTATACATACATGCATACTTACATTTATATATATATATATATATATATATATATATATATTCATAGATGCATTATAAATATGTATGTGTATATGTATATATGTATATATATATATATATATGTGTTTGTATATATATATATATATATATATATATATATATATATGTATCCATGCACAAACACATATTTTCATATTCTATATAATTATATATATATATATATATATATATATATATATATATATATATATATATATATATATATATATATATATATATATATATATATATATATATATATATATATATGTGTGTGTGTGTGTGTGTGTGTATGTATGCCGAATATGAAAATAAAATGAAGAAAAGAAATATGATAAAATACAAAAACACAAAGTACAGGATAACCCGAAACTATATGTACAAATATAGGAAAATAAGAACTAGCGTTGCGCACAGGCTTGATGGTATTACAATTTTAGATGACTCCTTGTTTGAGTTTCTATTTATTCTCGAGTGTCACGCAAACCTAGAAAATACAAAGGAAGACAAGTAGAAATGAGAGTCCCAGTTTCAGATTGGAAGACAGGAAAAACAGCTTGATTAATTGGATATTCCAGCAAAGCAAATCTCTAGAATTGTTGTTTAGACAAGACACGGGACTATTTTGGAAATAGAGCGAGAGCGGAGGAGAATAGGAAGACTATATATATATATATATATATATATACATATAAACATATATATATATGAACATATATATGTATGTTTATATGGGAAGGAGCGAAAAAGAGAACTGGAGGTTGAGAGGGAGAGAGGGAGGGAGAGAGAGAGGGAAATGGTGTGAGCGTGGGAATGGCAGAGAAAGGGAGAATCAGGGGGATGTAGCAATTTTAGAAGAGTGAAGTTTATTAAGAAAATAAGAAATTGCGTGCATCATTTGAGGGTGCATGTTGGAGAGGGTAAAGAGAAAGTGGACTGATATTGAGCACAAGAGGTTCGGTTAAATGAAGTAGAAACAACTGTGCAGTGATAGTGAGTGTGTAAGAAATATATTTATATATATATAGAAATATATAGAAATATAGAAATATAGATATATAGATTGAGAGAGAGAGGGTGAAAAAGGAACAGAGAGATAGGTGAAAAGCCAATTTTGTATCTGATTCAATAAAGTCGTAACAATCACCATGATTTATAATAATTATTATTATCTTAGGGCGGTGATTTGGCAGTATCGGTAGAGCGTCGGACATGCTTTCCAGCATAGTTACGTCCCTTTACGATCTGAGTTCAAATCCGGTCGAGGTTAACTTTGCCTTTCATCCTTACGGGGTCGATAAAATAAAGTACCAGTAATGTACTGGGTAATTGCTGGCCTTATGCCTAAAATAGAAACAATTATTATTATCTTATTATGAGACGAGAGCTCAAAATATTTGGGAATAGTACAAGGAATGGCGTACAAAATAGGTTTTAAATCGAGTAAAAGAAGACAGTAACAACTCCAACATCAAAACCAACAATGGATAACATAGATATCATGACTTGGAAAATCCCCCCAATAGGAGGTAAAAGTACCGAGTGGCTCTCAAATAATCCCACAAAACCAGGATCACCTTGACCACCTAGAGTAACTGTTCTCGTTCATTCACCCGTGCAATGTTTACCCCTGTCACCTAGTTTTCAGAAGATTTACTGGGAAACAGTAATTCATTCTCCATATTCACATTCCATTTCAACTAGAACTTGAAGAATTTGATGAGGCAAACTGACTGTCTTTACCGGTCAAAAGAAGGCGCGACGGACGATAAAACTCCGCGAGACAACATTGCTAGGAAACAAGTCAGTAAGTGCTATATGAGGCATGTCGGTGCATGTAAATTTATATATAAGTTTATATATGTGCCTATACTTATATAATACGTGTGCGTGTGTTTGTGTGCGTGCGTGTGTGTGTGTGTATGTGTGTGTGTGTGTGTGTGTGTGTGTGTATGTGTGTGTGTGTGTGTGTGTGTGTGTGTGTGTGTGTGTGTGTGCGCGTGTATGTGTGTGTGTGTGTGCGTATGAGTGTGCATGTGGAAGTGTGAATACTTATTATTATATCTAAATTTTTATTTCCTAAATATACGCCTCCTCACACCTCATTGACAATACAATATACGCATAGTAGTTGCCATATATATTGTGCCTTGTGATACCAACTTTAGTTGCGGGATCAGTGAAAAATCGTGAAACACAGATTATTACCAGAGAATAAACCAAATATATGCAAGGCCATATACATCGAATAAACAAGCTGCCGTCTGTCGGACTAGTTCTCAGAACACGAGGGACATACGAATTGCCCAAGATGATTCCGTCACCCGTCTCTTCCTTTCCCCCAATTACTTACCACACTATTTTGTTTACGGCATCATTCTACATCATGAATCCCCAGCTACCCGCATTGAACTTGACATTTCGCATTTGAACTACTTTCCCGAATGGCCGAAACTCCCCCAGCCCACACTTTATATAACTCCCATTCATTTTTGCTCACACACAGGGTTCTATCTAATACATCAATACAAACACTCACACAACAATCGTGTATAACATCAGACATACATAAATATCTCTGCACACGTATACTCCACATATTCACCAGGGTCTGAGGCACGTATCATCAAACCGTCATTCTATTTTATGATGTAGGACAAGCGTCCGAAATGTTAACACTTTTCCTACTAAATCAAGCTATACCAAACGTTAAACTAATATATATCTCCGTTGTACTGTATCGTTTCACTGTGCTGTTTATTGATTTATTTTAGCATATATACATATTTATATAGAAGACATCTACGTATGTGGCGTAAGAAAAATATACAGACCACCTATTGCGAGTGGAATCATGGAATAATCTCTTAAACTATGATCGCAGTTCAAAATATATCCGCGATCGAAATAATTATTATAAATAGGTTTTCCTGGATAAACGTGACATAGTTATATGTACCATGAAAATCGTAGGCAAACATCAGATCGAAACTCTTATTAACGTGTAACATAATTCTGTATTATTCTTTAGATATAATTGAGAGCAACCTAAGAACATGAATAGCAATTAGCTAATATATAACCAGCCAAGTTTAAGCTACCTGAATAAACTAGACATTAGTGAAATGCAAGTAATACAAATAATGTTTTAAACGAAGTCAGCTTAATTTTATGGAGCTAAGTGTGACCTATTGAGGAGCTTATTTTCTTCCTCACAAACTTTCTCAGTAATTAAGACTATAAATGTTATTCTTATTGTCTTTGTTGTTATAATATATTTATGTAATTGTTATTGTTGGTTATGTTAGTTATTCTTCTTACTAATGGTTGTTATTATATCCCGACAAGATTTCATGCCTAACAGTTAATTCATAATAATAATAATGCTTTCTTTATTATCCGCAAGGATTTGCATAAAGAAATATAGTTAAGTGTATAAACACATGGGTTACAAAACATGTGGGACTGAGAAAACGAGTGTAGAGACAATGACGATATACAACAGACATATTAGTTTGATAAAACATTAAATAAATATAAAATTATTACAAAACACACATTAATTAACATAAAATATGATATAGAACTTAAAAGTATATAAGGGCATCCACTACTTAAGTCGAGTCAGAATTCCGCACATTCCTACTTGTTCACTATGCATTACACACTTCCTGGAAGTCATAAAAATTTATCATCCAAGAATTGTTTTGGATGACTTCCTTAAAAAAAAAAAGAAAACACCCAAATCTACTGGACAGAACTAATTTACCGCATCTTAACTTTTGTTGTTTGAGGTAGCAGTCTATCTTCCAGCACCTCTCGGGAGAAATTCTTTATTTCCGTGTCCATCCCCATTTAGTTTCTCTTCATCAAATTCATACATTTTAAATCAACGGAGTGTTGTTGGGTCTGACGAGTGTGTATTTCATGGAACCAGGCTCTGGTGGTATGTCTCCTGTTGCTACAGGATGAGTAACCCCAGAAACAGACATATTGATTTTGACGCTGCATCTATCACGCGAGAGAGTTCTGGAACGGCTGTGTGCTACTGAGGGGTCATGAGTACTTACAAGTCGTTACTGACACCTTACTACCTCCTACAATTTCTCATTACCCTGGCACATATAATATAGCCATATTGCTTTAAAATGATAATTTTGGTGCGGGGGTCCATATCATTCGTTTTAGCTCTAAATGTTTGTTAGCGGTATTTTCCGCCTCCTCGTGTACTGGAATATAAGCGTGCGATAATGAGGGGATCGCACACTGTTTCTGCTTGATTTTCGCTTCATCTTCGATTCGGAAAGTCAGGCAGGCGGTCTTATACGTCTTGCCATTATCTGTGCTTGAAACGTCTGATAGCACGTCTTTACATTCATTTTTTTAAAGGCATAGAAAATACCTTACTTTGTGATAAACTCGTAAATCAGTTTTCTTCTTGCCTGGATATATTCTTCGTGCAAGGAGATATATCTTTTTGATCACACTGTAACCATTGGTCTGTTTTGTTTTTTACATTTCTAAATGTTCAATATTGGATGCTACAATTCCGAACGATATTTGTCTCTGATTGTTGTCAACATAAATGTGTGCGTGTGTGTGTGTGTGTGTGTGTGTGTGTGTGTGTGTGTGTGTGTGTGTGTGTGTGTGTGTGTGTGTGTGTGTGTGTGTGTGTGAGTGTGTGTGTGTGTGTGTTATATATGCGAACCTTATATTGAGGTTATTATTACCTATATATTTAAGGGCGGTAGAGGTTCGACGCCATGATTTGAAGCATAGAGTTACGGCCCTTTATGATCTGAGTTCAAATCCCGCCAAGGTTAACTTTGTCATTCATCCTTACGGAGTCTTTAAAATAAAGTACCAGTAATGCACTGGATAATTGCTGGCCTTGTGCCAAAAGTAGAAATAATTATTACCTATATCTTTGAATGTTTGCATTCGCATATTTTCTATCCTCTATGCAGTGTTTGTCCTTTTGTAATCTCATTTCAGTAATTTCATTGCGTATTTTTGTCATATTTTTGCTTCTGCGTCTGTCATGCTACTTACTCTTTCGTTGATACCCTTCCTGACACATTACGTCAACAGTCCAGTCTTCACAGTCTAAAATTATTGTTACAAGTATTGTTTCTCTTCTCGTCATCCAAATGCGGGTTATTTCTATCTTCATATTTGGATAGAAATATTGATAGATATATTGTAGTCTGTTGGGGTGGATACGGTAATTACAAAGAATTTCTTTTCTTTGTGGTCCGTGACTACAATATCTTATCGGGTGGCTATGATACTCCCGTCTGCGTGTATTGACATACACGAAAGCAAGGTTGCCATTCTTTGACACCTTTCTATTTCTATTGGTATTTCGTAGTGTTAGCATAACTTCCAGTTTATGTAAATTCCAACTCTATCATGTATGGGGGTAGCCAGAGACAACGTGGTTTAATATATTTTCCTACTCACACTTAATTTGATGTTATTGTATTTTGTTTTATTATGCATTTTTTGTAGTTTCTAGTGATGTGGCTTTAGTCTTGTGTTTGAATTATGAATCTGTCTCGTTAGGCTTTTGATCTAGTGAATCTTAGCCAGTGTTTTTAATTTGGCTGCTCTATGCTCTTCAGCGTTTTCGTTTAAGCGTGGCATTTTGAAGATGTTTTTCTTTTAGATTTTAGACTTTTCAATATTGCTTTTGTCGCTTCGCTTTTTTTCATTGTCTTCATTGTTTGTCAATT
>OZ024740.1:232405600-232410600 GCA_964016885.1 Eledone cirrhosa
ATGTCACCTCATCACTGAACAACATGTTATCAAATAAACAAAATTAGAAATTAATACACTTTTAATACATATTTACCATGTATTAACGCATATTAAAATTGTATGACAACTGATAAAAACAATGCCAATCTCCAACTCACAATCTACAGCCAGCAAATGGCTCAAGTTACGTTTGTATATCTTACTCACAAACTATCATCAAACAACAATGGAATATGTTGCTGCGCAATATCGAATCGCTCTAGGTTGGGCAGCTTTCAACAAGAACAAGTACTAACATCAAAATGAGTTTCCTATCATTTGAAGGCTAAGATCTTTATACTTACATCCTATCAGCTGTGTTATATGGTCTTGACTGTGTTAATTGGACGACAAGGTCACTTCAAAAGCTCTCCACATTCCAGAACCACATCATGAGACTTATGACTGACAAGCGGCTCAGCGACCGTATCTTGTGGCGTGAGTATGTTATGCCTGGAAGGAAGTTTGGTTGGCAGCCAAAATGATGGCTTGACAATGTCAACTTATGGATTGGGCTTGATCTTTGCTATTTGAACTCTGCTACTGCTGATTGAACTTTGTGGAGAGAGTTATCAGGTGTTGATGCGCAGTCTGCAAATGGCGGTGTTTAGCGACAGAAGAAGAAACATGATTAACAGAAATAAAAGTGAGTTTTTAAATAAATGGGCAATTTCTCTAAAATAGATTGTTAAATCTGGGACACCCTGTATATATTAGAATCTGACGCATAAAAGAATCTACTTTGGGCTCAAACATAGAGCCTAGATCAGCTAGATACAACAGTTATATTTTCCACAAATCACACTGACTTAAGAAAGAAAAAAGAAAGTAAGCAAGAAAAAAAAGAATGGATGACTGAAAGAAACACTAGATTAAATATTCCTAGACAAATACCTTCGAGCATATCTTTAATAGATCTTGCTTAGATGGCTTAGAATCAGGAAAACACTATTTCTCGTTTAGTTACCACCATTACACAGCTACAATCACGACCACTACCACTAATATAATTTCTCTATAACACCAACACCAAACCCAACGTACTAATATTTCTGCATCACTACCAACTAGACACTATCATTGTTGCCCTCAATCTTGTGTAACACTAATACTAGCACCACTTTAAGTAAATCTACCATATTTTGTCAACAGTGTCGCCAACACTGCCAACAACAACTCCTGTAAAACTCAGATATAAAGCCTCAGAATCTCTCAATTATCTCATCAGAATCTTTCAATTATCAAATGCAAAATATTTACGATGGCTCTAAGACCCCAAGATTAACAGTACTGAGATCATCAAAAGTTTCAGTGAATGGAAACACGCAACAGTTTCACTAAGAACTATCATATAGTTCATATACATGGTTTATCTTGACTAATAGTTAAATATATATATATATATTTTAACTTTAATTATATCTCATAAAATAATACAACTGGCTTTTCCACATAATACATATTGTTAGCACCCCAAACACTTAAATTGGGTTTATATTAAAATATAACCTAATGTTTGTTGAGTGAGATGGTTACCAGTCAGAGTTTAGCTTTAAACTATCTCTGTTATTGTATTAATTATATATATATATATATATATATATAGTAATAATAATAAATTTGAAGACTAAAATCCAAAGAGGGCTATATATATATATAGTCTGTCAAAGTTCTTTCATCACACACCTGTGTCATAACAGTACCCCTGATGGTGACACAGGTGTGTGAAGAAGGAACTTTGATAAACTATATATATATAGAGATTTGAAAATATTCTTACTTAATATATATATAAGTATATATACACACACATATATATATATATATATATATATATATACTAGCTAGAAAAATGCGTACAGCAAAAAAAAGTAATATTGTTGGAACAAACCTTTAAAAATACAGGACAAGGAAGTAAGATAAACCTTTAAAAATACAGGACAAAGAACTAAGATAAAACTTTAAAAGAATAGGACAAGGAATATAAATTTTTACAATAATATTAGTGGCAAAATTCAATTGGTAAAAAATTGAGTTTCCATCATTACACCAATTACAACTATGATGTTCCGCATGCATCCACTCCAACCATGATCACTTGTCTGTCATCTTTCCCGGTCCAACTCCTCGCGGATGACCCGGCGCAACTCGGACTGGGTCGGAGCAGGAACTGGAGGGGGAGAGGGAGGGGTACGGGTCTTGACTCTGGGACGATGACGGCGAGTGACCAAGGTGAATGGGCCCGTGTTCGACTCGGAATCCTGCTGGTCCTCGATGACACTTTGAGGCACGGTTGACGGTTCCGGACTGGCTTCATGGGCAGTGGTAGAAGGGCAGGTGGATAGGGCAGAGTGCTTCTTCCTGGGAGAGCACTTGAAGCAGGTGAAGCCGGCGCCGGACTCGTTGAACCACTTCCAGACAGCACTGGGCATGTTGGCGCAGCAATGATGAAAGTTGAAGCAGGCGACGAGGGGGGAGGAGGTGGAGGCGTTGGTGCAGGAGCAACAGACTGCTGATTTGGGAGTCATTGTAGCTGGGGGATGCAGGCGCTGAGGGGGCTCGAGTAGAAGGGAAGAACAGAAATGAACCATGATGACTTTTCCTACATTTTTCCTGGCCCACTTCCTCATGAACCAATGAACCAGTTGGTACAACTCGGACTTGGAGGAGGAACACAAGACAGGGATCAATTTCATTGTATTGATATTTCTCATTAAGTAATTTCATGTTACTCAAATAAATCACTTTTATTTGATCAATTATCTATTTTTCCAATAAAATTTTTGCCACTAATATTATTGTAAAAATTTATATTCCTTGTCCTATTCTTTTAAAGTTTTATCTTAGTTCTTTGTCCTGTATTTTTAAAGGTTTATCTTACTTCCTTGTCCTGTATTTTTAAAGGTTTGTTCCAACAATATTACTTTTTTTTGCTGTACGCATTTTTCTAGCTAGTTTCCTATTTTTCAAGGCAATGCAAACAACAACTACTTAATTAAATAGTTATTACTTTAGTTACTTCTATCAAAAAATCCCAAAAATGATGTTAATGAAAACTATAGGTGAAAGTGAAGCTATTCTTTTGTGACCTCTTAGTTACTTGTACCAATTTTGAATTTAATTCAAGCTACAGTGTCAGCCTGTGCATTGGAGTCACAGAAATAAGTTGAGATATTTTATCTAATTGGTACAAGCATCCACTCCACATGGCGGGGACATAGGTCAGATCGTGGAGCACTCACCTATCTTAAAAATATTAACTTATGATAAATAAGAGTCATTTAAGAAAATACAATTTTTTTAAATTAGTAGGTGAGCATTAACAACTGAATCTAAATGGAGCAAATTTGCACCATTTGCATTTAGTTGAAAATAACATTTTAATTAAACATGACAAATTCTAATGCAATAGAAGGCAAATATCAATTTTCACATGCAAATTTTTTTGGGATTTTTTTCACGCGCGCCATTTTTGGTCGATTTTTTGTCAATTTTTCACATGCAAATTTTTTTGGGTTTTTTTGATTTTTTTTCACGCGCGCCATTTTTGTCGATTTTTTGTCAATTTTTCACATGATAATTTTTTTTTGGATTTTTGGATTTTCTTCACGCACGCCATTTTTGTCGATTTTTTGTCAATTTTTCACATGATAATTTTTTTTGGATTTTTGTATTTTCTTCACGCGCTTTTTGGTATGCATTATTCATATGTTTTGCTTGTTCTGATTGTCTTTTTTCTTTTATTTCAGCAGCTTTCCGTTTTTTATACTCCCTATTCCTAATGGCATTTTTTCTCCGTTTTTCATTCTCTTTATGAATTTTTTGATCTTTGGGACATTCGGAAGCACTATCAGTCTCATTGAATTCAAATTCAGGTCCAGGATTTAATTCAACACAACCGATAATAAGCAATGATAAGATCAGTGCACGTGTTCTATATTTCTGATTGGAAATCGGGTAAATTCGTTTATTGGATTTGTAAAAAGCCGCCTGAATGTGAATTTCATCATTCGAATTGCCCGATTGTGGAATTGTTTCATTCGAAATGGAAATATTGCATTTTCGCGCCAGGCAAAAAAGTAATAAGCCGATCAAAAAGCCGCGAAACGTATATGGTGACTTTTTTCGAAAGCCGCGAAACGTATGAAGTGACCTTTTGCGATTTTTTTTGCGACCATTTTGGCGAGACTTTTGCAGGGAAACAAATTTTTCATTTGTAATAGTCAAAATAAATAAGCCGATAAAAAAGCCGAGAGACGTCATTTTCATATGTCAAATGAGCACACTATTCGCACCTATCGCAAATGAGTTCACTACTCGCACCTATCGGTACAAAAAATAGCACAACTATTCACAACTATTAGTACGAATCCAAATGATTTTCTGAATTTCTAGTATATCAATCAGCGACTGCTTTGAAAGAGAACAATGCAGTGAGTGATTACTCATTTGAATATAAATAGAAGACAACCTCAACTAGTTTGCAACGTGTGACCACTTATCGCGAGATAGGAGAACATAATAGCTCCTAATTAGCTCAATGATTAATGTTTACTGCCACATTGTATCAACATTTAAAATTCAAATTCAAAAAAATAACCGCAGTCACTGGGGGGGGGGGGTTCAAATAACCACCGCACCCCGAATAACCGCAGTCACTAGGGGGGGTTCGAATAAGACCCTCACCCCAAATAACAGCAGTCACTGGGGGAGGGTTCGAATAAGCGCCTCACCCCGAATAATCGCAGTCACTGTGGGGGGGGGTTCGAATAAGCGCCGCACCCCGAATAACCGCAGTCACTGTGGGGGGGGGGGTTCGAATAAGCGCCTCACCCCGAATAATCGCAGTCACTGGGGGAGGGTTCGAATAAGCGCCGCACCCCGAATAACCGCAGTCACTGGGGGGAGGGTTCGAATAAGCGCCGCACCCCGAATAATCGCAGTCACTGGGGGGAGGGTTCGAATAAGCGCCGCACCCC
>OZ024740.1:232413100-232418100 GCA_964016885.1 Eledone cirrhosa
ACTACTACTACTACTACTACTACTACTACTACTACTACTACTACCACCACCACCACCACCACCACCACCACCACCACCACCACCACCACCACTACTACTACTACTACTACTACTACTACTACTACTACTACTACTACTACTACCACCACTACTACGACTATTACCACCACCACCACCACCACCACCACCACCACCACCACCACTACTACTACTACTACTACTACACATTTATAATCAACATTGTTAGTGCCTTTGATGCAACTCTTCCGTAACCGCGAACGATGACAGAGGCAGTGGTATTAATCCACGCCTGCGAACTGTTGGTGGTTATTTTAGTAGTTTGCGAGATGTGCTGGGGACGATGTGTGCTCGCTCGTGTATGTGTGTGTGTGTGTGTGTGGAGATGCATGCATGTGTGAGTGCATCTGTGTGTGTGAATTTGTACAGAATATATGGTGGTATATAAACACTTAAAATCCTTTCTGTACGCTTCAGTTGTTGTCATGGCGAACAAGGCAAAATGGCGGAGGTAAATTACTTTAACAAACGTCGGCAAATAAACATATGATTAGTAGGCCACAGACAACAGCAGCATTAATAATAATAATAATAATAATAGTAATAATAATAATAATAATAATGCTTTCTTTATTAACCACAAGGGTTTACATAAAGTAGACATTAAGGACAGTACAGGACAATACAGGACGGTACAAATGGACATGTCTGCGTGTAAAAAACAAGAAACAGAGGATGTAATAATAGTACAATGAAAACATTCCCCAATAGGGAGGAGACTTCCGAGGGACATTCGTGGAGAAAGCCCATTAAAAAGCCACAGTGACCCTGACCACCAGGGCAAGTGCCCTCTCCCAGTTTTCCACCTTTAATTTACAGACACATACTCAGAGTAGGCCCATTCACTCGGGCCATTCTTGCCTCTCTCACCCATCTTTCAACAAAATGCTGGGAAGAGAGCACTTCCCTTTCTACCCTGATTTTCCTTATCTGTCTGGTGGCCATGGCGAAAGAGATAGTATGGTGGACACGTTTGAAAGGGCTGAAGACGAGCACTTACCTCTTCGGTGATGCCCTGATTAACTTTTTCAAATAATAATGGTTTCTTATATAGACCCCAGTGCGTGACTGGTACTTTATTTTATCGAGCCCATAAGGATGAAAGGCAAAGTTAACCTCAGAGGGATTTGAGCTCAGATCATAAAGAGCCGTAACTCTATGCTTGCAAAGCATGGCGTCCGACCCTCTACCGATACTGCCAATCCACTTTTTCAAATAATAATAATAATAATGACAACAACAACAATAATAATAATAACGATAATAATAATATATTAGAAAAATATATCACAATAAAAGAATAAGACTTGAGGGTAGTTATAAGTATCTAGGTATATGTAAGGCAGACGGAAGTAAGCATTCACTGATGTGAGAAAAAATAAATAATAAATGTTATCAAAGAGTTAGGATCATTCTTTAGAGTAAATTCAATGCCAGAAACAAAATAGAGGTCACTCTAACATAAGCCCAGTCTGTAGCAACATACAGTTTCGACATCATTAACTGGTCACAATCCGAAATTAGCGAAATTGATGTTAAAATTCGAAACCTAATTATTATGCACCGTATTCATCACCCAAAAGCGGATGTAGATCGCTAGTATCTCACTACGAAAGAAGGCAGTCGTGAGTTAATACAAGTTCCATTGTCAATCCAGACCGTCACCAGAGGCCTTTTACCGTAATTAGAATGGACAAAGGACTGGATGTTATAACTGTAATTAAAATATGATAGGTTCAAAAAGCTACAAGCTGTAACAAAGTATGCAAAAAAGCCCTTCCGATGAATGCAATTATTAAGGCCAGAATCCAAAGACACAAATGTTTCCTCTGTAGAAATAGCTACACAAATAAAGAACAATCCGAGACAAACCAGCTTGCAGACTGATGGGTAAAATAAACAAAACGTTTGAATGGCAAATACACCAAGCGAACCAGTAATACTGATTAGACCAAATCATTTACAGCCAGTAGCTTGCAAGCTCTGATCTTCAGCCAGAAAGTGATGGGTATATTATTTCTGTTCAAGATCAGTGCCCATAATCCCCCAGCATGTCGAATGCTTATTTGTTATGCTTAGCTATTTCAATGTCACGCTTTAAAAAAATTAACTGACTCATTTTGTCGTATATGTCAGGAAAGGTCAGAGACAATAGATCACATTATCTCTGATAGGGCCTGATAGACCAGGTCAGTATATACGCTGGGTGATATGCCGTACATTCTATCACCTTGATAAAGAGATTTGGTGGGAGCATAAACCAACACTAGTCTCAATATTCTGGATTTTCAATATGGAAACAGAGAGGAAAATCCAAGCTGATCGGCTAGATATTGTCGTAAAAAATATTGTTGATAAACTTGGCTTCGAGTACGCTCTAGCCAATAAAACAACTCCCAAAAATCATTTGAGAATCTCAATAAATAAAATGACCTTGAAATGGAAATTGGTAGAATGAGGCATCTCAAAACAGTTATATTACAGGGTACTAAGAATGATATAGGAGGATGGAAACGATTATCGATATATTACTAAAAGTCTACATAATGCGAAAATACTTTGAAAGGAAGTTGCCCTGAAATGGCAATACAAATGGAATAAAACAAGTTTCGAGTAAATCGGACCTCGGGTTCCCGAGATATGCGGGTTTTCTTGGTACCTTCATAAACAAAGAGAGAGAAGGATAAAGAGAATATATAGTGGTTGTGAGAGAGTAGATTGAAAGAGAGACATAGAGAGAGGAGAGGAGAAAGAGAAGGAGAATGGCGGAGAGAGAGAGAGCTGGTGGAGGTGTTGTGTATATATGTATGTGAATGTGTGTGTATATGTATGTGTGTGTATATGTGTATGTGTCTATGACCAGTGTATATAGATCGCAGACACCCATATTTATATATATATATACACACACGTGTAATATATATACACACACATATAAATATGTATACAAACACACATTTATATATATATACACACACGTATATATATGGGCCTTCCGGTTTCATTTCACATTATATACATGTCTGTGTATATTTTAGTTATTTAAAAATTATTTTTAAGTGAACATAATTTTCAAAAAATATTTTTAAGTGAACGTGACCTAACATATTGTATTTTATATATATACAATATGTTGAAAAGGTAACACACTAGAGAGAGATAGTGCGCCATCAATAAAACAGGGGAAAACCACCAGTGTATGGAATCTATAACCTATGACAGGCAGGGTAGACACACTATAATTAAAAATATAAATTAAAATGTATATACGCACCTCTATAACTATATAACACACGCATACAAATCCAAAGAGATATGTTTCGCCAGGAAGTTGTTGACTGAAATGGAATAGCCTATGGTTCATCAGCGCGTGCTAGACTATACATTCCAGACAACTCTAAGAGGATCTAAATCGACCGTCCAGCTGCACGCGGCAGAGAGATGTTACAGCGTGTTTAGGGGGGTGAACCAGTGGTGTCTGAGGGACGAGCTGCTAGAAAGGGCAGCCCAAAAAACACTCAAAGAAGTGTGCTCAACCAAACAGAGAGAAAGGAAAGACTGTTATAAGGAGTGAAATATCACGATAAATTAACGGACCCATAGACTCTCATTCGGTGAATTGGCAGTATCGGTAGAGGGTTGGATGCCATGCTTTGATGCATAGAGTTACGGCCCTTGCCATTCTGAGTTCAAATCCCACCGAGGTTAACTTTGCCTTTCATCCTTACGGGGTCGATAAAATAAAGTACCAGTAATGCACTGGGTAATTGCTGGCCTTGTGCCAAAAGTAGAAACAATTATTTATTTATATATAATATATATATATATATATATATATATATATATATATATATCGGTAGATAGACACATAAATAAACAATAAGAATGAAACACAAAAACAACCGATAGAGAAAGACAGAATAGAAATATGAAGAAGAAGTGACGTATAACACGGATTTATATAAGGGATCATATATTTTGAAAAACAAACACACATTCTCATCTAGATGTATGTGTATATGTGCATGTGTGAGTATGCTAATAATAGTTTTGCCACAAGGCAGTAAATGACAAAACAGTGTTTTGATAGAACACATTCAGAGGACGAAGGTGTCTATTTAAACCAGCTTCAACAAAGACATAGACGGTCTAGATATAATGATTACAGAGGCACAAACAAGGATCTTATTTTCTTATGCAACAAGGACCACACGCACACATGAAAACGAAAATGAAACAATTCTGCATCAGTTACATCGTGTGTCTTTGTATATATGTGAGTGTATGTTTAGCTATAAATGGATATATTTAGAAATGAAAATATATACATATATATATATAATAAAATAAAAAATCAGTCTCTCTCTCTCTCTCTCTCTCTCTCTCTCTCTATATATATATATATATATATATATATATATATATATATACATGTGTGTGTGTGTGTGCGTGCGTGTGTGTGTGTACGCGGACTCACGTGCACACTGACACTCACCCTTCATACGGGGATGTGAAAACTGATAGCTTTTGCTTATGGATTTTGAACGTTCTTCTCTCTTTCTCTTTCTCTCTCTCTCTCTCTCTCTCTCTCTCTCTCTCTCTCTCTCTCTGTATATATATATATATATATATATGAAAAGATTCAGGACCCCGACGGTTGAGCTACAGCCGTTTCAGCAGCTAGATCCGAACTCATATATATATATGTGTGTGCGTATATATAAATTATATTTATGAAATTAGGTTAAATTCACATATTCATCCGACAAATACGTGCGTTTCGCTGCGGGAATATTTCCATGGCTCGTCAGTCCGATTGGCGGGCCACGGTTGCTAATTTTGCATATTACAACTCGTTCCTCGGACTGAGTCTCTACCAGTTTTGGATATATTTCTTTGACGAAATTCTCTGCACAAAATAT
>OZ024740.1:232423100-232453100 GCA_964016885.1 Eledone cirrhosa
ATATATATATATATATATATATATATATATATATATATATATATATATATATATATATATATAAGTATATATATATATATATATATATATATATATAAGTATATATATATATATATATATATATATATATATATATATATATATATATATATATATATATATATATACAATTATATATATATCCTAAACGGACGGTAGTCCGTTTAGTAATAATGTTGTGGTCGTGTTTTCGTTGGCAATCGTCTGTTTACGACAGTACAGCGCGGCTCTACTTTATTTAACTGAGATAAAACTTATATGAGCATGAACAGTAGATCATTACGCATCTTTTGGCTTAAAAATCTAGAAATTTGGTCCAGCGGGAAAAAGTTTATAATCAAAGTTTGCTGATAAATCTTGTGTTCAAGTGAGTGAGTAGTAAGCGTGACGCTAGGGGAGGTAATTACGAGGTAATTACAAGGGGAGGTAATCTAATATATTTCAAATTGTATTTTTAACTAAATTCATTTATCATAGTCTAATATTTTAAAAATAGGTGAGTGCTCCACGATGATGACCCATGTCCCCGCCATGTGGAGGGGATGCTTAGGAGCCATTCAGATATCATGTGACCATTTTTGGTTCGCGGTGTCCACATGATATCTGGATGTATGAGCAACTAAGAGGTGATCAATAGAAATAGAATTATTTTTTGAAGTTTTCATGCACAGCACTTTTTGGGATTTTAAATAAAAGTTAATATCATAATTCTTATTTTGTATACCCACATTGCAGAAACAGAGAAACATGACAATCCTATATAAAGGTCGTAGACAGCAGTATCAGTTTTTATCCGTAACACCATTGAAATGCACAAGTTTCACCAATTCACTATTATGCACTAATCATCTCAAATGCATTCATGATTTACTAGCTTTGTCATTAAGCCAGTTGCCTCAACTAGATTGCAATTATACTCAAAAGAACTTTAAAATGTCAATCACTTGTCAGTAATTCACTATGATCTTTTAATTATTAGATAGTTGTTGCTTGCATTGCCTTAAAAAATAGTAGACCAGATAGAAAAATGCGTACAGCAAAAAAAAGTAATATTGTTGGAATATAAACCTTTAAAAATACAGGACAAGAAACTAAAATACAACTTTAAAAGAATAGGACAAGAAACTAAAATAAAACTTTAAAGAATTGGACAAGAAATAAAAAAATTTACAATAATATTAGTGGCAACATTTTTTTATTCGTTTCCTGTGCTATGCCTCCGTATCTTCTTGATTAGTGCATACTAATTGTCATGCTCTCATTGTGCGTTGCCCCTGAGCGGTTGGTTCTGGTTGGGGTTGGTTGGCTGAGAAGTTCTGCTCCGTCAGAATGACCAGTGCAAGAAGAATTGGCCGATGCAGCTGTAGGTCTCCTCCAAGAATGCACTTCTGGTCCCGCAACACCAGACGAAGATGGAGAAGACGACCGGGACAAGATGTCGACTCTGATCACCGACTACGGAACCTCCCTTAACCACCGGTCCTCCCTCCCTCTGTCCCGTCATCCCCCCAGTCCTCCTGCTTCCCCTTCCTGTGCCAGAAAGCTGTGGCACGCATTCATCTGGACTGCCGGACTTGAACTCAAGGACAAGATGCAAGGAGAAGATGGACGGGTTGGTGAAGATCAAGGATGAGCGGGACGACAAGACCGTCCGCTGCTGCTCAAGATCTGTGCTCATGGGGCCATGGGTCCATTCACATTATGCATGACACATGAGGCGTGTCGCCGAATGTTGAAAGAGGGGTATGGTTATGGCCCAATTGGTGTTCAAACCAGGATCAAATGATCCCCCCCGGTCTGACGACGACCTCTGAATGTGGAACCCAGAGCCTATGAATGTGGAACTCGATTTTTTACCAATAAAAATGTTGCCACTAATATTATTATAAATTTTTTTTATTTCTTGTCCAATTCTTTAAAGTTTTATCTTAGTTTCTTGTCCTATTCTTTTAAAGTTTTATCTTAGTTTCTTGTCCTATTCTTTTAAAGTTTTATCTTAGTTTCTTGTCCTATTCTTTTAAAGTTTTATTTTAGTTTCTTGTCCTGTATTTTTAAAGGTTTATATTCCAACAATATTACTTTTTTTTGCTGTACGCATTTTTCTATCTGGTATATATATATATATATGCTCGGTATGGTGAACTAACTGTTGTGTAACCACTTCTATATATATATATGTATATATGTATGTATATATATATATGTATATATTAGAAAGTGAAGTTTTTTTTACAAAATGAAAAATAACCGAGGTGTCCTACACGAGTGAAAGTATAAAGAAAAAGAGATGAAATCGAAAATGCAACTGAAGTCTGTAATAAAAACATGTTCACGTGACAGCCAAATTTCATTTATAACCAACCAAAAAAAAAGCCTTCGTGAGCCTCCTTTTTTCAAGTAAAAAGAAATTCAAACACTCATATATGAAAAAACAACCTGTGACAACCCCCCCCCCCCCTCTTATTTGAAGAACTATTGTAATGCGAACTGGCGCGAAATTTATTATAATTATTGACAAACCAATCAAATTACTTCTCGAAAAACCTGGAATTTCGAGCCACTTTTTCCATATAAAACAAGTAACATTCAGAGACCAACCAGATGTGAGAAAAACCACAGACCCTCCATCTCAACTCACCTTTTGAAAAGCAGAAGAACTGCGAAACCGGTAAAGGAACCAAATAAATATATATATTAAGGAACCAAATAAATATATATATTTAAAAAAAAAATAAGACTTCAGTTGCATTTTCGATTTCATCTCTTTTTCTTTATATATGTATATATATATATATATATATGTATATATATATATATATATTTATATATATATATGTATATATTTATATATATATATATGTATATATATATGTATATATATATTTATATATATGTATATATATATATATATATAAATATATATATACATATATATATACATATATATATATACATACATATATATAGAAGTGGTTACACAACAGTTAGTTCACCATACTGAGCATATATATATATATATAATATATATATATATATATATATATATATATATATATATATATATATATATATATATATATATATATATATATATATATATATATATATATATATATATATATATATATATATATATATATATATATATATATATATATATTATATATAGATATATATTATATATAGATATATATATATATATATATATATATATATATATATATATATATATATATATAAGCGTGGCTGAGTGGTTAGAGAATTGGATTCGAAACGGTGAGGCTGTGAGTTCGATTCCGAACAGGGCGAGACACTTTATTTCACGTTGATCCTTCTACCTGGAGTTGCGACCGATAGATAGTATTAGCAATTGGAAAGAGCTATGGACACATCGTTTCCTCGGTCCGATTCGACGAAAGTCGATAGACTGTCTATATATATATATATACGTAAATTACACCAGCCTGTCTTAGCGTTTATTCGTATATGCTTTGGGGAGAAGAATTCCGAACTTTTATACCAATTCTTTCGTCGGGATTGAATACTGTTTTTATTTGTTTTATAAGTAAAATAAAAATTACTTCCTGCAAATGCGTTGAAGGGAAAGCGTAGGGAATTGAAAGGCAGGGAGTTTGGTGGAAGATGAGATTGGGTGTTATAATTACTGCTAAAAATCGTTCTTACTATTACTAGATTTCGTTGTTTCTTTTGTTGTTAATGTTGACGTATTTGTACCTTTAAGAACATGGTGGGCCAGAATTCATGACTCACTTGTTAGTTATATTTCTTAACATGCCTATTTTATGGTTACTGTATTGCTTTAATTTATTATTCTATTTCTTTTCCCTGATCGTTGGATTAGGAGGCGAGTGCCTGTGGAGTGGCCGGTTCGTCCACCTGATTTAACTCCACCAGTCTTTTTTTGTGGGGATATTCAGAAGATTACCAGTCTTGAACATCTTAAACAAGTTATTATCCAAGAATATAAAGCAATCCCGGTAGATATGTGTCGTAAAGCATGTCAAAATGTTTCAATAAGGTTGCAAGCCTGTGTTGCAACTGAAGGAGGCCAGGTTAACCACGAAATGGAAAACCGATTTAACTAAGCAGCGCATTGATTAAATGTGTGTATTTGTGTGCTTACCGTATCTTGTTCATGATCTTATGCCTGTGTATGGTATTATATTCCTTAACTTGTTTTATAACATTTTGTGTTAATAGATCTATAAATAATCAAGTGAGTTCTGAATTCTGGCCCACCCTGTACATAGGCAGAGCTGTCACCTAAGTTCTCCGTGAGGCCAGACCACGTTTTTGGTTGAGATGATGGCATGTCCAAATTATTATCCTTTGTATGGTTTGGTACATACCATCTTCAATGAATATTCCTGCTACACTTCAATAGATGAGGAAATTACTATGTGGATCTATGTTGTGTTTCAAATGAAGTTAGAGTCAGGGCAATTGATTGGTATGGACGTCAGCCCTACCCCTGTGATTGTGCTGTTGTCGGAAAGAGAATTCGTTGTATTTCCAGTAACCATATGGTCAGAAGATTTTCTGAGGGTCAGTAAAAGAGCCAGAGATATATGATCTATCCTTCTTTTCTTTCAGTTACCAGTTTTTGCTCAGGGGAGGCGTTACCTGATGAAAATGCATTTGGTGAATTGTTTTTTCTTGATCTTCCCTGGTTCGATAAGTCAAACTGCTCCTCTTCATTGTTTTAAACTAAACAAAACCAATCAATGGATACTTACTTTTGGTTCTCTCGTTCAAGTGAAAAAGAAATTAATATATAAATGTGAAAAAAAAAATGAAATTTAATAAATAAGTATTTCAAATAAACCAAATAAACAAGAGAGAAACATACATCCGCTTCCACTTAATGCTAACTTGGAATGTTAAAGCCTAATGCCAATCAAAGTTAAATTCTGCATGACATCTTGACAGGGGAGTTGATGGCCATTAACAGATATGTTTAGTAGGGGAAATATGATACAATAAACAACATCCTGACGAATATGTAAATGCAAATACTCAACAGGTTAGAAAGAAAATATTAGAAAGGAATAAATAGATATACGGACAATTAAAGTGATATGTGCCAACATCAACAATAAATAAGTGAAAAATTAACATGAGAATAAATGGACAATTAAACTGTTTATGTACCACAAGCAAAACTATATAAGCTGTAGCTTATTCTTGCTTCACCACCGAATAAGTAAACGTTACTGAAGATGGATAATTACCCTAAATCATTAGTGTCTTGTCCACTTATACGTCTACTAGGCACGCTGCAACATAATCACAGCTTAAAACATCCATAACAAGATGTATCTATGTTTTTAGATACAACATTATGGAATATGCATTGAAATACTGTGAGTTGTAGTACCGATACGTGTACATATATATATACGTATATATATATATGTGTGTGTGTGTGTGTGTGTGTGTGTGTGTGTGTGTGTGTGTCTATCTATCTCTCTCTCTCTCTCTCTATATATATATATATATATATATAGAGAGAGAGAGAGAAATATATATATATATATATATGTGTGTGTGAATCAATAAGACAATAGAGGAAGTTCGAGTTAATAATCATATAATTAAGCTTAGATTAGTTGTAGGCAGGAGACTACTGATATTCATCTCGGCCTATGCTCCCCAAGCAGGCCTAGGCAAAGAAAAGAAAGACTGCTTTTACGAGCAACTTTTACAAACAACCGCAATGACAGAGGACGGAGACATCGTTATGCTAGCAGGCGACTTCAATGGTGATGTTGGACAGATCCAGGATGGTTACACTGGGGTATATGGTGGGCGCGGTTACGGCTCAAGAAATGAAGAAGGAGTGAGACTTCTTGAATTTTGTAATGCAAGTACACTGTCTATGTGCAACACTAACTTCCAGAAACCTGCCAACCACCTAATAACCTACAAATCAGGCGAGCACATAAGCCAGATTGACTTCTTACTAGTTAGGCAGCGGGACAGGCAGATGGTGTCAAATACCATACCATGGTATGGAAGCTAAAAGACCTTTCACTAAAATACAAATTTAGGAAAGCCCTCCAAGATGTGTATGACGAAAAAGAAGATGATTTAGAGACGTATGACATAGATAATAACTGGAATTTCTTACGTGACAACTTACTACAGGCTACTGATGAAACTTGTGGCTGGAGCAGAGCTCCAACCAGACAGAGAGTGACCTGGTGGTGGAACAGCACAGTAGATAAGGCCATTAGAGACAAAAGACTAGCATGGAAGGCTTGGAAAAAGGGTGGGAGTAGAGAAGGATATACAGCCGCTAAGAGAGAAGCTAGACATCAGGTGTACTTAGCACGCAGGGAGGCTGAGAGTAGGAGGTTTGCCAATGTTCTGCGACGGGAAGATCAGAGGCGTGCAGTGTTCCACATTGCAAGGTAGTGTGTCAACGCAAATCAGGATGTTGTTGGAGATAAATGTGTCCGGAATGATGCCGGTGTACTTAGTGTCCCGAATGATCAGAAAAAGGAGGCCTGGAAATATCATTATGAGAGACTGATGAATGTGGAGAACGAATGGGAAAGAGAGAAATTACCTTCAGTAGATCCGATAGAGGGACCAGCTATTGAGATTGACGAATATAGGGTCCAAGAGGCGATTAAGGAAATGAAAAATGGTAAGGCTGCTGGACCCGTCGGGGATAGTTGCTGAGATGCTGAAGGCATCAGGGGACGTAGGCACTAAACTGGTTGCACGCATCATCAATCAAGCTATATATGGTGGTGTCATACCCAAAGACTGGTGCAGCTGTATTCTCATAAATTGCTACAAAGGTAAAGGGGGTGCTCTGGAGAGGAGCAATTATAGGGGTATAACACTGATGGATCAGGTTATGAAAGTGGCAGAAAGGATATTAGTGCAAATAATTAAAGAAAGGGTCAAACTAGATGAGATGCAGTTTGATTATGTGCCTGGGAAAAGTACAACAGATGCCCTCTTCTTGGTGAGACAATTACAAGAGAGGTTCTTAGAGAAGAATAAGCGCTGTATTTAGCCTTTGTTGACCTAGAGAAGGCCTTTGATAGGGTACCCCGATCTGTCATCTGGTGGTTCCTAAGGAAACTAGGTGTTGAGGAATGGCTTGTAAGGACAGCACAAACTGTGTACAGAGGTGCTGTCAGTAAAGTCAGGGTTGGAATGGAGTTTAGTGAGGAATTCCAGATACAAGTAGGAGTACATCAAGGTTCGGTCCTCAGCCCGCGCTTGTTCATTATAGCCCTCCAAGCCATAACAGAGGAGTTTAAGATTGGCTGTCCATGGGAACTTTTCTTTGCTGACGATCTGATTTTTATAGCAGAATCAGTAGAGGAGCGAGAGAATAAATTCTGGCTATGGAAACAACAGTTGGAAGCAAGAGGACTGAGAGTGAACCTAGCTAAGACAAAAGTGTTGATGAGAAGAAAAGAGGACAAAACTCTGATTCCGTCAGGGAAATGGCCATGTTTGATATGCAGAAAAGGAACTGGCATAAATTCTATAAAATGCACACAATGCAAATCCTAGGTACACAAAAGATGTAGTGGGATAGCAAGCAAACTAATAGGTAGGGAGAAATACGTATGCAGTAGATGTACAGGGAAATTAGACAGTAGAAGTCGCATTGATAGACACATTTTTCAAATGCAGGCGGGTGCTATAGACGTGGTTGATAGCTTCAGGTACCTAGGAGATCAGATTAGCATGGGAGGGGGGTGTTGCGAGGCCATAGTATCTAGAATAAGATCAGGTTTGAAGAAGTTTAGGGAGCTGCTTCCTCCGCTGACGAAGAAGGGTTTCTCCCTGCGTACGAAAGGCCGGTTATATGATGCCTGTGTGAGGAGCGCGATGTTGCGTGGTAGTGAGACATGGGCAGCAACTGCAGAAGATATGCGACGGCTGGAGAGAAATGAGGCAAGCATGCTCCGTTGGATGTGCAATGTCAATGTGCATGAATGTGTTAAGAGAAACTGTGTCTGAGAGGGATAGAATGTAGTGTGCGAGAGAGGATACTGAGGTGGTATGGACATGTGATGTGCATGGAGAATGACCGATGGGTGAGAGAAGTGTCAGGAAATGCCAGTTGAAGGAAGACGTGGTAGAGGTAGACCACGAAAAACATGGGCGGAGGTGGTGAGAACAGACCTCAGATCGCTGAAACTCGCGGTGGAGATGACGAAGGACCGTGACAAGTGGAGAGATGCTGTGCTGAATAAGACCCGTCCCACCCTTGCAAGCAGGGAATAGCGGACGTAAAATAATGATTATATATATATATATATATATATACAGACATATATAGAGACTAAAATAAAATTGTTTCAGTCATATTAGACCTTAAATAGCTCAATACAATTACAGGCTAAAAACTATATTATATAGAGCTAATGTATACACATATTAAGGTGTAAAAATGAATGTACATGCATAAATACATATTTATCGTGTGTGCGTGTGTATGTGTGTGTGTGTGTATCGTTGTAATATGTATATTTTCAAGTTGCTATAGTATAGGCATTCATGGTGATTTCATACAAATAAAACAGTTCTAGTCCTGTCCTGCAGAAGTATTTTATATATAAATATATATATAAATCAAGATGGATTCAGTTTGAAATTGTTTCCACCATTACTCAACAGAGTACTCATATATATATATATATATATATATATATATATATATAGGAAAAGGTTCAGGACCCCGACGGCAGAGCTCAAGCCGTTTCGACGGCTATTTCTGGACTACTGTCCAGAAACGACTTGCGCTCTGATGTCGGGGTCCTGAACCTTTTCCTATTACCCCCTCTACTCCCCAAAGTATCGAGTACTCTGGTGCGTTATGGTCCATCTGGTTCCTTACAACACTTTCTTCGTTATATATATATATATATAATGGCTACCCCCTCGTTATCGAGTATGGCCATTTCACGATATACCATTATTAATAATTATTAATTTATTCCATCATGCAATGCCTGTGCGTGAAGATATTTTTTAAAGTGAGGAAAGACTGTGCACTGAGCCAATCCCACTCTCTGAGCGACAGTAGCTATAACCCAAAAAGAAGAAAAGATCAACATCATCGTTAACTACTGAGCCGCAGGTTTTATATCAGAGTTATCCCAGTTTCCTGAGTTGCTTTCTCCTAGAAGAATGCCCTGACAAAGGCTGGGGATCCTTCACTCCCAGTGGCTTAACCGCGCGGGTGTCCAGCCCGACTATTTCTATGTCCCCGCGTATATACATACACATGCACCCATATATATACAGAAATACATATACATACATATGTACATGTATATATATATTATTTACACACTTTTGGATGGCCGTTGACTCTTATGAGTTCTTCCGCCCTTTGTCATGTTTTGTTCTTTGTCCTGCAGTGTGTCCAAAATCACCCTCCTCGCCAAGTAATCTTGGTGGGATTGCCGACGACCCGACCATACGACAGGTTGTACTGGGTTACAAGTTATATATATATACATGCATGCATATATACACACATATAGATTGTTACTTCTTTTCATAAGCGTAACATCCCTTCACTGATCATTGCACAGTCATGTGCACGCAGGTGACCTTTCAGACTCGCTTTTGTTTTGCAGGTACGTTCACAGATGTGACACTTGAACTGGCTGTCTCCTGCCAATACCGACTGGGGTGAGATTTCATGCATTTTACCATGTCTGGTCAGACCACCTGCTGACTTACAAATTAAGCCACACTCACTGCAAATATACCGTGGAGTGTGTGACGGTAGAACGATCTCAGAGTTGGCTCGACTTCTCCCTGGCTGATGTGAGTTCAGATGGTTAACACAACCAGCACGTGTTAGCAGAAATGGGCTATATACATTGTACCTCAAATCAAGCTGAATTTTTGCAGGCATTGCACTTGAGTCCTGCTTACAAAGTGAAAGCTTCAAAAGAGCAAGCTTCCCGAAGACAAGACTTGCTTTCACAATCCGGAGATCTATTCCTTCATCGACGGTACCATCTCTACTAAGTCTACTTCCGAGATACACAAAGATGTCCACCATCTCAAGTATTTTTCCTCTCACAAAAGCGTCTGCCACCACATACACTTTCCCAACTGGTGGAGTGTACATGAGCTTTGTCTTTTTTAGACTAATATTTAGCCCAAACACAGTACATGCATTGAAAAAGGTATCCAATATCAACTGCATGCCCTCTACTGTGTGAGCCAGAATATCTCTTTCATCAGTATACAGGAACACCTTAACAAGAGTGTCCAAAGTTTTGAACTTGGTGTTAAACCGTCTTAGATTAAATACTTTGCCAGAGGTTCTAATTCGCAATTATACACCGATTTCGAAACCTTGGAAGGCATATGCCATCAGCACAGCAAAGTAGATGGAGAACAGAGTTGGTGCAGATATCTCGCCTTATTTAACACCGTTTTCCACTGAAATTGGCTCTGAAAGTGTCCCATTGACGTTCACGTTTGCTTTCATATCTGGATGGAGTTTTCTGAATATTCCAACAAACTCATGAGGGCATCCAGTTTTCCTCAATATGACCCACAATTCACTACGATTAACAGTATTAAAGGCTTTGGTAAGGTCCACAAATACTTGGTAATGTGGCACTTACTGCTCAACACACTTCTCCATAAGCTGACGGGCTGAGAAAATCATGTCCATAGTACCCTGCCCAGCTCTGACTCCACACTTGGTCTTAGGGCTGGCACTAGGGAAGATCCATTTTATTAAATGATTCAGCAAGACCTTGGATAAGAATTTTCCTACTGATTCGAGCAGTTTTATACCACGATTATTACCGCATTCCGACTTGGAGTTTTTGCTCTTGTAAATCGAGAGCAACTCTGCATCTACCCAGTCTTCCGGGCCTGGGTCACTGTGCCATACAGATAAGATTACCCCACAAATGGCCATAGCAACATTGTCTCCTCCAAAGCAAATCAGCTCAACAGGTGGTTCATCCAAACCTAGAGTTTTCGCTATGTTTATCTCTTTGATGGTAGACCTTATCTCGTTAAAGCTTGGCTAATTCATAATCTCTGTTACAGTCTCAATTTGCGGCAGCCGATTAATAATTCCCTCATCAGCTACAGATGGATTATCAAACATCTTTCAAACACACACACGCACACACAAATATATATATATATATATATATATATATATATATAAATATAATATATAGAGGGGAAAGACACAGGAGAGTGTGTTTTTCATTACAGGAATTTCTAACCACCAGCGTGAGAAGAATATAAGCTACTAGAGGTATTGGTAAAACATTAAAATTAAAAGTATAAATTGAAATGAAAAACCATCCTCACCTAAATCACACATGTACACACTCACCAGGAGCATGTTTCGCCATTTTAGTGGGTTCCAATACGGCCCGGTGGGTCATCAGCATGTGGAAGGCCAATATTGTCCGCACTACTACAGAGAGAACTAAAATAAACCACCCTTCGCACGTGTAGACATAAGAGGAATGCGTGCTCGCGGCAGTAACTGGTGGTATGAACAGAACAAGCTGCTAGAGATGGCAGCCTATACTATTCAATTTAAGGTGCTCAACAGCAGAGAGAGCGCAAGGAGCAAATATAAAGTAAAAATAACGGAGCAAAGGACTCGCGTATAATCCTGTAATTAAATGATCTCAAAGGAAATAGTTATCCTGGGCACTTTAAAATACAATATATAGAGGGGAAAGGCTGATGACCCACCGGACCGTATTGGAACCCACTAAAATGGAAACATGCTCTTGGTGAGTGTGTTCCTGTGTGATTAAGGTGAGTATGGTTTTTCATTTCAATTTATACTTTTAATTTTAATGTTTTACCAATGCCTCTATTAGCTTATATTCTTCTCACGCTGGTGATTCGAAATTCCTGTAATGAAAAACACACTCTCCTGTGTCTTTCTCTTCTATATATTGTATTTTAAAGTGCCCAGGATAACTAGTTCCTTCGAGCTCATTTATACAGGATTATACGCGAGTCCTTTGCTCCGTTATTTTACTATAAATAAATAAATATATATATATATGGAAAGTTATATTTAAATTGTTGGGTTAACAACGAGTAAATATTTATAACTGATATAAAAGCACTCAACAAGTATTTGGAGTATATTTATGATATTAAATAAATGGAAACTATATTTATAAAACCATATTTATTTCATTATATATATTTCAGGGATATCATATTAACAATATGTTATGCCTTCATCAGACAAAATACAATATAAACAGTCTTATAAATAAATAGATATGACATACCTTTCAATCGACTTGCATTTGGGAAGTTGATTTGGCAGTTGATATATATATATATATATATATATATATATATATATATATATATATATATATATATATCATAGCTGGTCATGTGCCATAAAAAATGACGGCTAATTGTTGTACTCTTTATTTAAAGAGGGTACAAAATCAAGTTTTGGTTTAATGATTCTTTCATTAGAAATTTTTTTTGTGGATAAACTCTCGGCAGCTAACATGTATATTTCTGTGCATATGTATATCTATGCTTATCTATGAGTATTTATGAGTATCTATGAGTATCTATGCATATTTATATCTTTGATTTAATAAATATAAACTCACAAATACACATACACGCAAACAAGTAGAATATATTCACACAAACACACATAATCACACACATACACTCACACAAGGGATATACACTCAGAAACACTAACACAATAACAATACACAATATGTGTAGTCAATTTGCTACATAATTCTTGTGAATCTGAGAATGATGGTCGTTGTTTTCTATAATTTATCACCAAACCGTTCCTTCCTCAGTCAACTCCCATTCAGTCAGTGAAGGGCAAATATATATATAAATAAATATACACACATTTTCTATTATAGTTGAATATATATCTGTTTATGTATATATATATGTTTATGTATATATATGTTTATATATATATATATATATATAATATATATATATATATATATATATATATATATATATATATATATATATATATATATATATATATATATATATATATATATATATATATATATATATATAATTACAATTTGAAAAACTCAGATTTACATGTCTTGTATTCAGCCATGTAGAGCGATAAAACGATATATATATATATACATATAAATATATATATATATAGCAATATATATATATATAGTTTTATCGCTCTACATGGCTGAATACAAGACATGTAAATCTGAGTTTTTCAAATTTTAATAATAATATTCGATTCGTTTGCAATTATAAAAATAATTTCTTAATCCATGTGTGTAGAATGACCCCGTCATTCTCGCGCGTGTTGGCATATAAACAGACACTAATGTTTCTGGGTTATTACCCTTCATCAGTACCGCACACTGTTTACCTGCCAACTGTCAGAGCCAGTGAAAATATAAGTGTAGGTGTCATATCAGGATTAAGGAACACGTTAACACTAACGCTTCCTCATTCAAGAAACACTAAAACACCGCCAAAAATATAACAGTTAAGGTTGAAACAAGAGAAAGAAACCTTGGCAATCTCAGAGTTAAAGAAACATTAATCATAGTCAGAACACACCCACAAATCAATAATAGACTAGACACAATACCTAATATAGAACTAGGTATACAACTGTGAAGTTAGAGGCCATTGGACTCTACAAATAAAGGCACACATATGTACGCTTACGAGCACATTATCATCCGGGAGAAATCGGGTATATACATTCATGTATTTACATGACTCTATCTATACGTGCTTGCGTATTTGCGTGCGTGCTTACACACACACATGTATGCATGCACGTGTATGTCAGCGTGTATATATGTGTCTCAGCGGATTTAAAGGGAAACAACACTATGCCCCTTGAACTATCCAGACCATAATTTTAAAACAAAGAAGTTATGAAAAAAAAAAACTAATAATAAAACCACTTCCGACCAGCCACATCGGACACTGGAATAGTTCCTTTATTTCGCTCGGAAGAAGACATATTAATCTCGAAATATTAAGACATATGAATAAATTAAGGTAATAAAAAACAACCCCTGTTTATTACGATTTAATCATTTCGGTCCATCCGGCATTGTCGTGGCTTTCAAACTTCGAATTCTTTATACTATCTACAATGCTTCAAGTAAACTACACATTCCTTATATATATATATATATGTGTGTGTGTGTGTGTGTGTGTGTGTGTGTGTGTGTGTGTGTGTGTGTGTGTGTGCATGTGTGTGTGTGTCTGTGTCTTTGTATGTGTGCGTGTGTCTGTGTATGTCTGTGTGTGTGTAAGTCTGTCTGTCTATATGTGTGTATATATATATCAAAACAAAATTTGTTTTCACTCCTAACATAGTGGATACCTAAATATATTCGTAAGTGAATAATAACAATATCATAATAATATCATTAATATTCGGTTTGTTTGCAAGCAAACAGCCTCATAAACACCGTGTGTTTTTTCTACATGTACATGTCATCCTTTTGTTTCAGCGGTAGCTGAGAGAAAATAATCGACAATTGTTTCATAGTTTTTGCTCCTTATCGATATTGTGTATTCTCATCCCTGCTACCCACTGGACCTACCGAAAATACATATTATTCTCAAATGTATACATTGGCTGATTAGCCTCATTTACTTACCGAGCGATTTCACAATCTCGACAAGCAACAATAACTCCGAAACAATTCTCGATTGCAAACAAACCCAATATTAATAATATTATGATATTGTTATATTATTATCATTATTATTGTTGTGGCTAATAAATGAAATCATTATGGGGCGTGGATTGGCAGTATCAGTAGAGGGTCGGACGCCATGCTTTCCAGCATAGTTACGTCCCTTTGCGATCTGAGTTCAAATCCCGCCAAGGTTGACTTTGCCTTTCATCCTTACGGGGTCGATAAAATAAAGTACCAGTAATGCACTGTGTAATTGCTGGCCTTGTGCCAAAAGTAGAAACAATTATTATTATTCACTGAGGTGGATAGCAGTATCGGTAGAGCGTCGGACGCTATGCTTTGCAGCATAGTTGCTCCCCTTTACAGACTGTGTTCGAATCCCGCCGAGGTTAACTTTGCCTTTCATCCTTACGGGGTCGATAAAATAAAGTACCAGTAATACACTGGATAATTGCTGACTTTGTGTCAAAAGTAGAAACAAAAATTATTATTCACTCACGAATATATATATATATATATATATATATATATATATATATATATATATATAAAGAATTAGTATATCTACTAACATATATATACAGATGCATACCTATGCCAGCAAATATATAGGTTTTGTGTTAGTAACTTTGTGGGTCAATGCCTGGGGATGCAGAACAATAATATGAAAGACGTAGAATAAGAAAATTATAAAAATTAACTTACTTACTAAAATTTCACTCCAACTAATTAGTTTCTGAAAGGGAATAAACAAGGTTTCCGAAGAAACGCTCGGAGAAGTCCTTTCGACATCAAGGAAGTCTATTCTCAGCTAAGTTTCCAGGCAATGCGTGGAGACAGGGAACTTATACAAAAATAATTCAGTGGATGGAAAAAAAGCAAAGCGTGGACTAAGTTCCAAGACATTGAAAAAATCACTGCCTACTGGGTCGGTGGCAAATTCAAAAGAATCAATCACGTGACATCGAGGTAATCAGTGAGGAGTGGTTTGTTAAGAAGACAGCTGCCGAACCATTACTATGAACGAGCAGTTTTGGCAAATTTTGGCTCAACAAAATAATTTGGAGATAATTATAAAGAATTAGTATATCTACTAACATATATATACAGATGCATACCTATGCCAGCAAATATATAGGTTTTGTCTTAGTAACTTTGTTGTTCAATGCATGGGGATGCAGAACAATAATATGAAAGACGTAGAATAAGAAAATTATAAAAATTAACTTACTTACTAAAATTTCACTCCAACTAATTAGTTTCTGAAAGGGAATAAACAAGGTTTCCGAAGAAACGCTCGGAGAAGTCCTTTCGTCATCAGGGAAGTCTATTCTCAGCTAAGTTTCCAGGCAATATATATATATATAAGTAAAAAGGAAAAGAAAATGGTGACAAATTTTTCCCACTGAAAAATAGTTTCATTAGGAATAAGTATAAATTAGTAATTAGTATTAGTTAGTATTCAGTTTTAGTTTTAAGTTTTTACCGGTTGCGCATTTCTTATGCTTTTTAAAAATAATTTAGAGTGCTCGTGATTTTTTACATAGGCAAACATATTCAAAGTTATTGCGAACATTTAAAAATTATATTGCAATGCCTATAGTACACGCACGTGCATACAAAAACACACATGAATATATATGTATATATATATTTATGTACGAACGTGTGTGTCAGTGTATGATGTAACGCAAAATATCATGAAGGATTTAAATATCACAAGGCACGTATTCTAGCACAAATACAATACACTTTCATACAACTTGTAAGGTTTTTTGGGTTTTTTTTTTTAGTTTTGATAATTTAATCGCTAAATATGAGATGAAAGAATGGTATTTAACTTATGTAATGGTACGCGAGTGTATTTTATTTTAACACTTAATTTTTTTTTTTTTTTTTTTTTGTTAAACATACATACAAATAAGGCAGTATTGGAAAGGAATGTAAATTCTATGAATGAGAGGAAAAGGAGAGGTGCAAAGACTGCAAGACAAAGAAAAAAAGATAGTGGGCAGGGGAGAGCACTGTTCCTTTCGACTGCGCCCCAGGGACAAAATGGCAAAGACATTTCCTCGGACAATGGCCAGACCACACGCTGCAACAGCCACGCCACCTCGTGAGGTTTCTTCCTCAAAGGGACTATTCGAACAAGGGAAATGCCTGCTTGTGAAATCAACGGAGACACAGACTTTTTAACGTAGTTCTCAGGGAGATTCCTTTGTATTATAAGTGCAACTCATTCTATGGGGCGGAGTGAAATAAAGTACTTTACTCAAGGACACCACGCGTCGCTCGAATCTATATCACACACACCCACACACATTCACTTTGGATTATGCAATCATGCCTATCGTAATCCTGAAAAGAAAATATGACTGGATGGCTTGTTCAGTTAAGACTTATTTGTGATTATATTAACCAACACTAACAATAGTGTAAAATAACAACAATAATAAGCAACCGTGATCTATCTATATATATTACTAAAATTCTGTGCTTGCTTGCTTAGTTGCTTATCTGTAATGTCATACAGCGAAAGGGGCGCATAATGGGAAGTACTTTGAAAGGGAATATGGAAGAGAGAGAGAGAGCGAGGGAGAGAGAGAGAGAGCTGGTGGTGGTGTTGTGTATATATATATATATATATATATATATATATATATATATATATGTGTGTGTGTGTGTATATAGATCACAGACAACCACATATATAAATATACACATACACATATATATATATATATATATTTAAAAAAAGGAAAAGAATGACTTCACTTGTAGTGTTAAAAAATGTTATGATTTAATGTTATAATATAATATTATAATATTATATATTATAACATTAAATCATAAAAAATGTTAACACTACAAGTGAAGTCATTCTTTTCCTGTTTTTCAAATATACCTAACTGTACCAAGGATCTCACACATTTTCCTATATATATATATATATATATATATATATATATATATATATATATATATATATATATATATATATATATATATGTATGTGTGTGTGTGTATACAGACACACACATTTGTATATATACATACACACACGTATATATATGGGCCTTCCAGTTTCATTTCTCATTATGTACACATCTGTGTATACTTTAATTTTTCAAAAATTATTTTTAAGTGAACATGATTTAAAAAAAAATATTTTGAAGTCTACGTGACCCGACGAGTCACAGGTGGTCTAGTATCTATTATATAGTCAGTCCCCGTAATAAATATAATAGCGCAATCTACTTCAAATCTTCACCTACTATCAGATTTGATAATGTATCTTAGATATACTAACCAAGAACAAAAGATGGAATAATTATAGTTTAAATGTCTTTATTCATATATATTCATAAAAGTACTGGCTTAGTGCTGATTTCGGGCTAAGCAATAACTATAATAATAATTTAAAACATTTTCCGTAACTAAAACAAAATGGCGAATTGGATATGAATTTAGTATTTTTTTCCCTTCCTTTCTTATATTTTTTGTTTTTGATTTTTTTTTCACTTGTCCTCTTTTAGTTGATCGAGCTGAATAAACAACCAGCCTTGCGTATATCCGGTTTGGTGCAACTCTAAACGTATAATTTTATCAGCAAATCACCCTTCTACCAAGTTTCTGTATCTACCCTTTCCACCCTGCTTATTTTAATTACCCTCAGATCACGTATGAATTTTGATTGGGATTTAGGCATTGGACGGGTAGGTAAGGTTTTTCCTCTGGCGTGTGCGCATAAGTGTGTGTGTACACATGTTTGTGTCTTTGTATCTTGTATGATTATATGTATGAGTGTGTAAGATTCAGATTTTGTGAGGGAGAATGAGAATGAAAGATTGAAGGTAAGAGAGAGGGGAAGAGAGAGAGAGAGAGAGGGAGAGAGAGCGAGAGAGGGGAGGGAGAGAGAGCTGTCGCGCGCGTGGTGACGCGCGTGTGTGGACACGAGTGAAAAGACTAAATAAGAATACATTTAAGGAAGAGAGACATCGCGGCCTGCAAGTGGTAATGAGAGAGAAGAAGAGGGAGTATGATGGCGAGAGAGAAACAGACACTGTTATTATTTAGACACGATGCTTTGCAGCAAATAATTATGGCCCTTTACGTTCTGAGTTCAAATCCCGCCGAGGTTAACTTTGCCTTTCATCCTTAGGAGGGTCGATAAAATAAAGTACCAGTAAATGCACTGGGATAATTGCTGGCCTTGTGCCAAATCTAGAAACAATTATTATTATTTGGAGAAGGTCAAAACCGGCCAGACGGGTGAAGCAACCGTCACTCAACCAGAAAGCCAGGGCTAAGCTCTCACTTGTTTCCTCCTTCATTAAACATGACCTTTCTAAAAGAAAGGCAGTATAAATGAACGTGACCTGGGATCGGCAATGATGCAGGGTCACCTCATCAACGATCTCAGGCCACTGAGCAAAGATATCATGGTCATTAGTGAAACCAGAATCTTTGAGGCACAAACATTCCCACCCAATTGTGGCGGCTACAATCTGTACGCATCTCTAAGCCGTCCAAGATCTTGAGACGGAAAAGCTGTGTTGTTTTGAAGAGATCTGGATCTCGCGACATGTGCCATTTTCTTGGACCAAAGAAGATAAGTTGGGGATCCTGGATGTAACCAGCAGCGAAGGGCATGCCTTCAGATTTGTGGCCGGGCCGGGCGGCAAAAATTCTTCCGGCGCCTAGTGACCTTCCCAGGAACGTCCCACACTTTAGTGTTAGTGGGTAATTAGAACGGCATCTTGGATGCACGCTGGGACTGTGTGGGACTAGTATATGGGAGAGGAAGGTGTAAAAGCATTATAAACCAGGTTTTGTAGGGAAATAGAAACATCTACCATAGGGTGTCCACAATTCATGGTAGTCGATTACACGGACCACAAATTTGTGATCTGTGTGGTCGATCTATATAGGCTTCATTGACAGGGATCCAGCAACTGAACGCGTTGGTCTCGCCACGCAAAGTCTACAGAAACCGGATTATCACACAGTCATGATATATGTCCCTGTGATAAACAAGCGAACCTCCAGAGTTACAAGACTCACTATAGAACCTTAATAAAATGAATATATATATATATATAAAACAAAGAGTGTGTGGCAAGACCATAACGCGCCAGAGTACTCAATACTTAGGGTAGTAGAGTGGGTAATAGAAAAATAGCAATCGAAACGGCCGGAGCTCAGCCGTCGGGGGTCCTGAGTGTTTTCCTATATATATATATATATATATATATATATATATATATATATATATATATATATATATATATATATATATATATATATATAGGAAAGCCGTCGGGGGTCCTGAGTGTTTTCCTATATATATATATATATATATATATATATATATATAAATATATATATATATATATATATATATATATATATATTCATTTATATATTCATTCATATATAAATAAATACATGACGGCGATCAATATGTTTTGCAAGGTCTTTGATATGTTATCGTGTGTCGAAACAAATATTGTTATACTTGGAGAGGGTCATATTGTTGTAATAATATTGCCAGAAATAATAACAGAACACACTCACTGTTTGGTTGGTTTTCGCTTCTGTATCTTTTATATCTCCATATTTAATTTATTTGGCAATCAACGTTTATCATTGATTGACCAATGGTTAAAAATATACATATAAATATAAATATATAGTCTATCCAAGTTCTTTCGTTGCACATCTACAACATCATCAGTGGTACTATTATTAAGTTCTCTCCGATTGTATTGCGTTGGATTGTATTGTAATGTCTATGCCATTATTTATTTATTTATTTATTTATTCTTGTCTTCGTCTTTGCGGATTCGTTTGCGTGTGTGTATAATATCTGGTGTGTGTGTTCGTGTTTGAGTGTATGTGTTTTGGTTTTTGTATTCCATCTTTCTTTATATGTGTTTGTTGTTATTTAAGTCAGTATTGTTTGTTTGGTATGGTTGTTGTTGTTATTCCATTCGTTTCTGTTTAACTTTGGTCTTCTAAGTTCTATTTCACTCGCTTCACTGATTTGCCTACCTGTTGAGTTATTTCTACGTTTAGATATTATTTTAATATCTATGTTGTCTATATTACCGTCATGTCTTTGTCTGGCGTGTTCGTATAGTACTGAATCGTTTTTTTAAATTTTTTTGTCCTTTTAGCTCCCCTCCAGTGTTGGTCTATTATTTCTCCTATAGATCGAGCTGTCTGACCTATGTATATCGTTGTCATGTTTCTGCAAGTACCCTCTTATGCTTTAGACTATATTTCTAGTTTTACAGTTTATCTGGGGGTTCATTTTACATATTACACATTTCATATTAGTACAGTGGGTTTTCTTAAAGGGGTTTGTTTTATTGATCAGGGATTTTATGGTAGTTCCTGGCTTTTCTACTACTTTAATCTTTAAGCGGGTCTTTCTTAGGGCCTTTCTACATTTGTTAACTAATCCCCCCCCCCCCGGGGGGTAGTATCCACGAACATGACACTCTGGTATCTCTGGTTGTCGTATCATGAAGTGGCTTTCCCTATCTTATGTTTAGTTGTATCTAAGCTATTCCACGATTTTCTCCTGTATAATGGGCAAATTCCTTTCATGTCCATTTCTATGAGGGTCTTATACTTCTCCATGGCTCGTTTGTATATTCTGATTCTGTCTCTTTGTTTGTAACCAGAGTACTGCATGCGGTTAATGAAGTGTTGGATGTGTCTTTCCATTTCAGTTGGGTCGCACATGCGGCACACATTCTTCATCACTCGTTCCAAGTCTGTGATCAGAATACATATATTTATTTATTATGAGAAGAGATTAAAGTTAAACAAAGTATCGCTGCTTTCACCCTTAACGGGGCTTTAGTCTTAACATTTATTATTACTATATATATATATATATGTAAGTAGATTTTCCATTTACTCTTTCGCTGCTCTGAGTTTTCCAAGATCGTCAAGTAAAATATTTCGCATTGCATCTGCATAATAGTTCTGCGACCAGGGAAAAGATAAATGAAGACACGATATCTAGTTAATACACCGCTATCTTTTTTTTTCTCTGTTAACTTACTCTAACGCATATACACGCACGTCCGCGCACATATACTCACGTACGAACTCACACATACATACACACACGTACAATCTCTCTATCACTCACACACATACACACATGGTTAGAGAAATGAATATTAAATCTAAATATTTTACAGGTTCATTTTCCTGCCCTTAATTACTTCATCTGACAGTATCCTAAAATCACAGCATCAATTTACTCATCAAATAACATTTATTCCAAACAAGAGACACAGAAATTCGAATCTTACGTTTCCTTACACTCGCGTTTCTTTATCTATTTGTAAGTCGTATCTTTGGGTCTCCAATTTCATTAAAAAATATCACCATATAACCAGGGACCCCAGGTATGTGACAAGATTTAATTGACCAATTCTTAATCTAATTAACATACATGGCCATTATATACGGACATATTCTTGTCTACATCTCGTGTCATCTCCATACTTATTTATGAATCGCACAACTATGCCATGGAAATTAAATAACTTCTAGTCTGCTAGGTTTATACTATAAGTTAGTCTGTCTATCAGAAAATACATGTATACACATACACACTCATAAACACATATTCACACACACACACATACACCCACAAACACACATAAACGCACACACAAACACACTCACACACACTCACACACACACAAACACACACACACATACATATATATATGTATATATATATATATATATAAAGTTTATCCTGGGTGCAATCGGGGGTAACCAAAGTATATAGAGTACTCAATACAAAGCTGAGTATAAATATTTAATATAGTAAAGGCTTCTACAGGACTAGAACTGTTTTATTCGGGAGAAATCATCAAGGCTTCCTGATGATTTCTCCCGAATGAAACAGTTCTAGACCTGTAGAAGCCTTTTCTATATTAAATATATATATATATAAAAGTATATATATAAATATATTGCGAGAGGGAGATTGCTAGATAGATAGAAAGATAGATAGAGACAGAGAGAAAGACAGAGATAAATAATTGTTTCTACTTTTGGCACAAGGCCAGCAATTACCCAGTACATTACTGGTACTTTATTTTATCGACCCCGTAAGGATGAAAGGCAAAGTCAACCTCGGCGGGATTTGAACTCAGATTGTAAAGGGACGTAACTATGCTGGAAAGCATGGCGTCCGACTCTCTACCGATACTGCCAATCCAAATGTGCATAGAAACAAATATATCCGCACGTACACAGACACACACACACACACACACACACACACACACACACACACACACACACATATATATATATATATTGTTCAGTGAGATGGGAGTTGGTCGGAGTATTGCTAAAAGCTTTCTATGTTAATGTATTAAGTATATATATATGTGTGTGTGTGTGTGTGTGTGTGTCTGTCTGTCTGTGTGTGTCTGTGTGTCTGTGTATTTTTTCGTAAGCATTGTATTCATGTAAGTGTGTGTCGTTTGAGGATGTGTTTGGTGGATATGTGTGAATATTCGTTTTAGAGAATTAATTCCGCTTCGGTTCTTATAGAATCTGGTCGAAAACCAAAAGACGTGAATTTATGTATGGTAATGTAGATATATTTATCTGTAGGAATATAGATATATATATATATATGTATGGAAATGTAGATATATAGATATATATATATAT
The DNA here is from genome assembly GCA_964016885.1 of Eledone cirrhosa. Classification (NCBI taxonomy): domain Eukaryota; kingdom Metazoa; phylum Mollusca; class Cephalopoda; order Octopoda; family Eledonidae; genus Eledone; species Eledone cirrhosa. The sequence goes on from OZ024740.1 coordinate 232,446,587, forward strand.
ATATGTATGGGAATGTAGATATATTTATGTGTGGGAATATAGATATATATATGTGTGGAAATGTAGATATATATATGTATGGGAATGTAGATATATTTAGCTGTGGGAATGTAGATATATTTATGTGTGGAAATGTAGATATATATATGTATGGGAAAGTAGATATATTTAGCTGTGGGAATGTAGATATATTTATGTGTGGGAATGTAGATATATATATGTGTGGGAATGTAGATATATATATGTGTGGGAATGTAGATATATATTTATGTATGGGAATGTAGATATATTTATGTGTGGGAATGTAGATATATTTATGTGTGGGAATGTAGATATATATATGTGTGGGAATGTAGATATATATATGTATGTATGGGAATGTAGATATATTTATGTATGGGAATGTAGATATATATATATATGTATGGGGATGTAGATATATTTATGTGTGTGGGGATGTAGATATATTTATGTGTGGGAATGTAGATATATATATGTGTCGGAATGTAGATATATTTATGTGTGGGAATGTAGATATATTTATATGTGGGAATGTAGATATATATATGTGTGGTAATGTAGATATATATATCTATGGGAATGTAGATATGATTATGTATGGGAACGTAGATATATATGTGTGGGAATGTAGATATATATATGTGTGGGAATGTAGATATATTTATGTGTGGGAATGTAGATATATTTAGCTGTGGGAATGTAGATATATTTATGTGTGGAAATGTAGATATATATATGTATGGGAAAGTAGATATATTTAGCTGTGGGAATGTAGATATATTTATGTGTGGGAATGTAGATATATATATGTGTGGGAATGTAGATATATATGTGTGGGAATGTAGATATATATTTATGTATGGGAATGTAGATATATTTATGTGTGGGAATGTAGATATATTTATGTGTGGGAATGTAGATATATATATGTGTGGGAATGTAGATATATATATGTATGTATGGGAATGTAGATATATTTATGTATGGGAATGTAGATATATATATATATGTATGGGGATGTAGATATATTTATGTGTGTGGGGATGTAGATATATTTATGTGTGGGAATGTAGATATATATATGTGTCGGAATGTAGATATATTTATGTGTGGGAATGTAGATATATTTATATGTGGGAATGTAGATATATATATGTGTGGTAATGTAGATATATATATCTATGGGAATGTAGATATGATTATGTATGGGAACGTAGATATATATGTGTGGGAATGTAGATATATATATGTGTGGGAATGTAGATATATTTATGTGTGGGAATGTAGATATATTTAGCTGTGGGCATGTAGATATATATATGTGTGGGAATGTAGATATATTTATGTATGGGAATGTAGATATATTTAGCTGTGGGAATGTAGATATATTTATGTGTGGGAATGTAGATATATTTATGTATGGGAATGTAGATATATTTATGTGTGTGGGAATGTAGATATATATATATGTATGGGAATGTAGATATATATATGTATGGGAATGTAGATATATTTATATGTGTGGGAATGTAGATATATATATATGTATGGGAATGTAGATATATATATGTATGGGAATGTAGATATATTTATATGTGTGGGAATGTAGATATATATATATATATGGGAATGTAGATATATATATGTATGGGAATGTAGATATATTTATATGTGTGGGAATGTAGATATATATATATATATGGGAATGTAGATATATATGTATGGAAATGTAGATATATTTATGTGTGGGAATGTAGATATATTTCTGTGTGGGAATGTAGATATATTTATGTGTGGGAATGTAGATATATATATCTATGGGAATGTAGATATATTTATGTGTGGGAATGTAGATATATTTATGTATGGGAATGTAGATATATATGTATGGGAATGTAGATATATATATGTATGGGAATGTAGATATATTTAGCTGTGGGAATGTAGATATATATATGTATGGGAATGTAGATATATATATGTATGGGAATGTAGATATATTTATGTGTGGGAATGTAGATATATTTATGTGTGGGAATGTAGATATATTTATGTGTGGGAATGTAGATATATATGTATGGGAATGTAGATATATTTATGTGTGGGAATGTAGATATATTTATGTGTGGGAATGTAGATATATATATATATGGGAATGTAGATATATATAAGTGTGGGAATGTATATATATATATGTATGGGAATGTAGATATATATATGTATGGGAATGTAGATATATTTATGTGTGGGAATGTAGATATATATATATATGTATGGGAATGTAGATATATTTATGTGTGGGAATGTAGATATATATATGTGTGGGAATGTAGATATATATTTATGTATGGGAATGTAGATATATTTATGTGTGGGAATGTAGATATATATATATATGTATGGGAATGTAGATATATATGTATGGGAATGTAGATATATTTATGTGTGGGAATGTAGATATATATATGTGTGGGAATGTAGATATATATTTATGTATGGGAATGTAGATATATTTATGTGTGGGAATGTAGATATATTTATATGTGGGAATGTAGATATATTTATGTGTGGGAATGTAGATATATATATGTATGGGAATGTAGACATATTTAGCTGTAGGAATGTAGATATATATATGTATGGGAATGTAGATATATATATGTATGGGAATGTAGATATATATATGTATGGGAATGTAGATATATTTATGTGTGGGAATGTAGATATATATATGTGTGGGAATGTAGATATATATATGTATGGGAATCGCTGTAAGTTTAATCCTCTACCATTTCGATACGATACGAAATGGGAAATATGGATAGTGTATTAATTTTACGTGACAGTATGTGTGTGTGTGTGTGCGCGCGCGCGTGTGTGTGTGTGTGTTTCTGTACAATAACCACGATCGAATATATAGGCGCATAAGCGTCTAACTTAAATGAATAAAGACCACTCACTTTTTGCTACTCTAATGATAGGGGCTCGGACGTTGCGGTGAAGAACTCACTGGCATGTTGATCACGAGGTGCCTGCCTTGTGGTCCCAGGTGACAGATTGGAGATAACGTTGCCCCGAACTTGAAATAGATGTTCCAAGTACAAGATGTAAGACAGGTCAAAAGAGGGACGCAAATATAGTCACTCGGGAGGTCGCAGATGCGTGACGAAAGCACAAATAAACAATCATCCAGCGACAGTGAATTAATCACCATTTTAAAAATCCATCTTTTTTAGAAGAATTAAGCCTGTAGCTAGAAGTGTAAACGAATCGATTGAATTAGAAACCGTTTGGAAAATTTGAATTGTGAAATGTGAGCATCCCAACACAAATGAATATAATTGTTTCTACTTTTGGCACAAGGCCAGCAATTACCCAGTGCATTGCTGGTACTTTATTTTATCGACCCGAAAGGATGAAAGGCAAAGTTAACCTCGGCGGGATTTGAACTCAGATCATACAGGGAGGTAACTCTATGCTTCAAAGCATGGCGTCCGACCCTCTACCGTCCGACCCTCTACCGTCCTCGCCAGCATCGAGGCAAAGATAATCGAAATAGCGAAAGAAAAGCAGGAGAACTGGACCGGATCTTGGATGGAGCTCCTGATCCAAGCGGACCAAAAAAGCATTGAGGAGATACCAGAGGTAATAGACCTCACTGACGGCAGCCACATCACCCTAACCGTCGAGGGCAGAAGGCCTAGGTGTGTCGTTTGTGGTGAAGGAACCCACCTAAGGGCTTTCTGCCCTCAGGCTAAAAGGTTGAGGCCACATCTCTTAACCACCCCAGTGACTCAACCATCAACACCACCAGCAGTAGAAATGGCAGCAACAACTGTAGCAGCAACAACAGAAGCAACTGTAACAGCAACAACCCCAGCAACAGTAGCAAAACCAGCACCACCACCACCCCCCAACGCGCCAGAACTAGCACCAGCGCCTATACCATCCACCACGCCACAACCCAAACCAATGCCTGTGGAGGAATTTCCACTCCCCGAACTATCACAACTGGAGACAGATTGTGACGACGAGGAGTGGGAAACGGTATCAGAAAAAAAGAAAAAAAGAAAAAGAAGCCAAAAAAGAAAAAAATCCTCTTCCTTCCCCCTCCAAAAACAAAATACAAAGGGAAACAAATAAACTATCAAACAAAAAAGTTAGGACAGCTATGCCACCATCCACACCAGCATCATCAACCCTATCACCACAAACACCAACACAATCACCATCATTAACCCCAACACCACCATCACCAACATCACAAAAGTCACCAAAAAGTGAAACAAACAAACCCACAACAAACGCAAAGAAAACAACCAAAACGATACACACTACACAGCATTAAATTTGAACAACAACCAATTATTACACTACATCCAACACAACACCAGCATCACAGGAAAAGACTACACAACACCCCCAAAAGTTCACACCACCTCCACACATACAAATCACTCGCATCAAACAGAAAACGTACACGACACTAAAACAAAAATTCTCCTAAGACATCGGAGACTTCCGACAAGCACTCTCCAGGAGGATTTATAAGGACATCCTTCCGGAGGAGGCCACAAGCAGTGAAAAGAATGGTGAAACCATCCTTCCTCTACGAGAAGTAAGGTAAGTGGTCTTTGCCATCTTATCCACTCCATTTCAAGATGACCTCACTCAGAATAGGCAGCATAAATGCGCGTGGCTTGGAGTCGTCATGGAAGCAGGGCCACCTGCTCAACGACCTCAGGTCACTAAACATAGATGTAGTGGCCATCAGCGAAACCAGAATCTCCGAAGCACGGGCCTTCACACCGATCTTCGGCGGCTACAATGTGTACGCATCTCCCAGCCGTCCTGGATCGGGGGGAGGAGTTGCTGTGCTTTTTCGGAGAGGTTTGGATCTCATCATACAGGCCATCTTCCTGGACCCAGGATATAAGTTGGTGGTGCTGGATGTGACCAGCGGAGACGGGCAAGCTTTCAGGCTAGTGGCCGTCTATGCCCCGACAGGTGAGTCCACTAGGTTTAGTAAGGCTTTAGCAATAGAGAAAAACAGAGCAGAGGGAGAACTAGTTAGAAAATTAGACGAGGCGCTTAGCAAAGGCATCGCGACTGACGTACTTGCGGCGAAATTGGCCCTTGACCAATTCTTCTATGTAAAGCACGAAGGCTGCGTTGTCAGAGCTAGGGTGCGTGCTCTCAGACACGAGGGGACGAAAGCCGTTCAATGGACCCGAGTGGTGGAGGCGCGTTGTGGCAACAAATCCACGATCCGGTCTTTGGTGGACCACGACGGGCACATGCTACTCGATACCAGGAAGATGTGTGAAGCTTTTCAGCGACACTTCGCACAGCTGTTCGGGGGCAGCGGCGGGCCGGATCGAGTGACGAACTTTAGTGTCTACCTCGACGGACTGCCGCGGCTCTCGGCCACTGAGGCGGAGTGTTGCGAAAAGCCGATAACAGCCGCTGAAGTACGGGAGGCAATGACAAGCTGCACTAGGGGTAAATCGCCTGGTTTGGATGGTCTGCCTTATGAACTTTACGTACAGATGCCAGACTTGTTCGGAGGCCACTTGGCGGACGTTTACTGCAACTGGCAACAGAACTGGAGAATTCCCAGCTCTGTGAGTTGAGGAGCTGTGGCGCTGCTGAGAAAGGATCCGAACAAGGGGGATAACAGATAATTTGAGGCCCATAACTCTGCTAAACACAGAGTTCAAGATTTTGGCCAAGGTGTTAGCAAAGAGGTTGGCGCTTGTCGTTGGTGGTCTGGTGGGAGAGGCGCAGACATGCGCCATTCCCGACTGATCCATCCACGACAACCTTCACCCCATGCGATACATCGTAGAGAGGGTAGCTAAGGAAACTGGCACGGGTGGGTCCTTGATCAATTTTGATTAGTCGAAAGCTTTTGATAGGGCCGACCATCGTTACCCAGAGGCTGGATCGCTGCCATGCACATCGACATCTGCTCTGTGGTGAGAGTGAACGGTCACCTTTCGGAATCGTTCAACATCATGCGCTCGGTCCGCCAAGGATGTCCCCTCTCGTCCCTCTTGTACGTATTGACTCTCGAGCCATTACTGCACAAACTGGAGACGTTGAGGGGCGTCCCGCGCGATCTAGGATGCGGAAGATCCGTGTCAGCATATGCGGACGATGTCACCGTAGTGGTATCGAACGCCAAACAAATCGAGGCGATCGGCACTACACTAAGAGAATACGAAGCGGTGACAGGAGCAATGATCAACCAGGAAAAGTCAGTGGGCCTGCAGCTCGGCAACTGGAGAAGCAGGTCCATGCCGTCCAACAGCGTCGTCGGACGCTGGACGGACGGAACGGTTAAATTGCTAGGGATCTGGTTCGGTCCGGACTTCCAGACGAACAAAAACTGGGACGAGGTGAAGTGCAGGGTGGCTTCTCTCACCCAGAAATGGGCGGAGACGAAGCTATCCCTGAAAGGTCGAGCGGAGGTGGCTAACGCGTACATCGC
>OZ024740.1:232458100-232470600 GCA_964016885.1 Eledone cirrhosa
GCTCTCACATTTTTGTAGTGGCGGTTGTCATTATTATGTTGCTGAAGGCCATGGTGATGACTTGCTGATAATCGGGATGGTGGCTGTAACAGTTGTGGTACCATTTATGGTAATGTGAGTTATGACAGGTATGGCACTAGTGGGAAGGCTGGTCATGATGATGGTAGTGTTAGCAGCTGTGATGATGTCAATGATAATTCTCGTACCGCTGTTGGTAGTAGTTGTTCTCATGCTAGTTGAGATGACTGTGAAACTGGAAGCTGTGATTATGTTGGTACTGGAGGTCGTAATGGCGTTGTTTCAGGTGGTTGTAACAAGAGTATTGGTTGTGACGCTGGTGATTCAACGGCGACCAAGGAATTGTGGGGCCAATATTTGTTAATTGTAGATGGTGCTTGTGTTTGTGATAATGTTTATCATGCCGAGGTACTGCCAATTGTAATCAAGTACTAAGTGGCTGCAATGGTGTAGTAATTTTAGTAATGCTAATGATTGTGACACTGTTTCAATAGCAGACGTGATGTTTGTGGTGCTGGTGTCTATACAGGTGTTTTTTTGTTTTGTTTTTATTTCCATGGTTGTTGTTTAACGCTACCGATGTTTATAACTCATTTGGGATTAGATGTGGCAATGTGCCTTATTTTTTAAGACGGTAGAATGTGAATTATGGGAAATTTTACAGTTAAATTTAGCAGTAGTCATCATCATCATCAACTGGTGGCCTCAGCCGAAATGGACTCAACAATTGATCTCCACGTGGGTCTGTCGTTCATTGCCGTTGCCAAGTCCTGTATTTCAATCTCTGAAGATGACATCGGGGTAGGAGAGCTCGCGGTCCCTGTTATTAGTGACTGCTTGTGGTTTCCAAAGCACTAATGGGGATACAGCCTTGTATGTGGCACGATGGTAGTGACCAGCAAATCTTACTCTCCTCTTACGTACGACAGATATGCGTGGGAGGCCGGCATATATCTCTCTCAAAGTCAGATGTCGCCAGCTTATGTTCTGAATGCGCTGAAGCAGGCGAGTGTAAGTGCCAGCAAGATGCTTTTGTTGTTTGGATGAAAGCGTCCATGTTTCACTTCATATACCAAGATTGGTTGAACTGTTACTTGGAAGAGTAAGATCTTGGTGTGATTGGAAAGATCTGAGCGCCAATCTCTTTCCATCTTGTTGCAAGCTGACCATGCTTGGGCCTTTCTGGCGGCGAAATCCTTCTCAGAGTCCATGATCCAAGACCCAAGATACTTGAAATCCTTGACTTGCTTGATATCACTGCTGTTGATGCTGTTGCCTGTTAGCAATAGTTCTCTAGGTGACTCGTACAAATAAACCATTGTAATAGCTGTGTACTGGATATGAGTTGTTGCGATAGTGATTATGACACAGTGGGTAACAGTGAAATTGTTGGTAAGTGTTGGTGTTATGGTTATTGTTACTTACCTACGTCAGCCCTGATCGAGTAGAGTTATGGTTAAAATCATTCGCAGATGGCCAAACACTTTGAACTAAATGAACTAAATTTTTCTATGTATTACTCTAGGATTTGATTTTTTTAAAAAGGTAGCTGCGCTTCCTTACAGGTTTAACAACCATGTAGGGATTCCCCTACTACTGTAGACTGCCCAACATAACATTATGACACAGTGGGTAGCAGTGAAATTGTTGGTAAGTGTTGGTGTTATGGTTATCGTTACTTACCTACGTCAGCCCTGATCGAGTAGAGTTATGGTTAAAATCATTCGCAGATGGCCAAACACTGAACTAAATCAACTAAATGTTTCTATGTATCACTGTAGGATTTGATTTTTTTAAAAAGGTATCTGCGCTTCCTTAAAGGTTTAACTACCATGTAGGGATTCCCCTGCTACTGTAGACTACCCAACATAACATCATTCATTTCTTTTGTTGTGACCATTTGTTTTTCTATCTCCTACACATTGCCCCTCGCCCTTCATCGTTTAGTAAATTTGCCTGCTACGACCCATGCATTGCCTTGTGATCTCCCTTCACTTTTACTTATCCTTTTTTATTCTCTCACTCTCTCTCCCTCTCTCTTTCAGTCTCTCACTCTCTCTCTCTCTCTCTCTCTCTCTCTCTCTCTCTCTCTCTCTTCTCTCTTTCTCTCTCTCACTCACTCTCTCTCACTCTATCACTCTTCCCACCACTCTCAAATACACACTACATTTAATCTATTTTTTCGGTACCATCACAAAACATTTAATTTATATCCACAGATGAAATGTTTTGCTCCGCTTCCTCACCTCAAACAATTTATTGCAATGTTGAACTGTTCGTACTCATTGTTTGCCAACATTGATCAACATTATTTCCCTCGGATCATACTGTTTACATTTTCCATTTTGTTTCCTTTATTTTTAAGAGTCTAGGGTGAAGATTATGGGAAAGCAACGGGATAGAGGCTGATAGGTTGTTGCTAACATTTAGCTTCAGGTCAGCTCCGTTCAAGCAGACATCGTTTTCCTGTGTTCTGAGCCGTAGGACATTTCTTTCCAATGTATCTTTTTTCTAATATGGTAGGAGTGTGGTTTGAGGTAGACGTGGCTGCTATTACTATAAATTAGGCAATAGCATACGCTCATATTCCTGATCGTTACCAACAATGGTGGACTTGATGTTATTGTTGCATTTACGAGTAGCAGCATCTTGTCCTGCCGTAAATGTAGGACTATTCACTCTCTTGTAAATATTCGGGCCAAATATCCCTTTGTCTCTCTCTACCACTGCTTTTAACTATTGCACTTTTTATCCCTCCCTCTCTACCTTAAACACTCCCTCTCTCACTCCATTACTGCTTCCCACCATCCCAGCAGTCATAAATACTTTAAAAAAGGTCATGGGCACTATCTCTTCCCTTTCTGACTAAACAAACCACCACCCCACCCCCTAAAAAAAGACTGATGTTAAAGGATTTATTTTTTTGCGAGCTGGCTTTATTTGTAAATATTTCCTTATAATAGACGTTCTAATTGTTACACTTCATGTTAGTGATAATGATGTTTGTGGTCATGTTACACGTTATTACTGGAGTATGTCAGTTTGTGGTGTGTGTATGTGTGTGGTAGGATTGTGTGTGTATGCGTGTGTTTCCTCGTTAAGAAACATCAGACTAGAGTTACAGGAGGAGGGTGTTAAGATTAATTTAGGGAATATCTCCTGGTGTTAATGTTAGATATATCACCGATGAAACACACCAAACAATTCAAACATACATACTCTCATAAAAACAGAATACACGCATACATTCACACACACGCGCACGCATACACACATATGCATGTACCTGTTTAAATTTCTAAATATATATGTGTTTTATATATATATATACACTTTCAGAAGATCCCCTTAACGGCGAAAGCAGCGATACTTTGCTTAAACTTTAATCTGTTATTTTAATAAATAAATATATATATATACGCAATGTTTAGACAAATCACAGAAACAATAAACATAAATGAACTCCAACCAAAATTAAATAGAAAACATGAATGGAATAGCAACATCACAACTTATAATTAAGGACAAAATGGAAACACACACACACTCACATAGAACAAACAACTACTAGTAACATGTAAATAAATAAATAAACAAATAAATAAACAAATAAAAACACACACAGACACCCGGATGTAATACATGCGCAAACTAAGCACACAATACACAAAAACAAAATGGCGTAGGACAGAACAAAGAAGTGGCACAAAATAAAGAAAAGAATCCCCAGTCACCGAAGAGATCACAGAATGTGTGACGAAAGAAATTTGACAATATATGAACAACCATCCAGTTTTAAAACCAACCAACCAGCCGGAAATCTTATAATAAATTGAAGTGAAACTCCTATAGGTGCGTGTGTTTCTTATTGGCAACATGACCCTCCCAAAGAATAACTATATATATATATATACATAATGCTCAAACAATATATATATATATATATATATATATATATATATATATATATATATATATATATATATATATATATATATATATATATATATATATATATATATATATATATATAGTTGTTTCTACATTAGACATAACAATGAGTAGGAACAATGTGTTAAAGTAGTGGATTGGTAGTATCGGTAGAGGGTCTGACGCCATGCTTTTCAGCAAAGAGTTATATATGTGTGTGTGTGTGTGTGTGTGTGTGTGTGTGTGTGTGTGTGTGTGTGTGTGTGTGTGTGTGTGTGTGTGTATTTATCTGTGTACGCTTGATTCTATGTGGATGTGGATGTAATGTGCTCGTGAATTCTCTTATACTGGTGAAGAATTAATCGCGGATAGAAAGCTGACGAAAGAAATCATTAATGTCGTAAAAGACAAACACCAGATGCCATAAACATAGATTAGTTAGACAATTATTTTGTAGCCTTGTAATCAACACTGACAAAATACGACTGCATGCAATAATATCTATCTATCTATCTATCTATCTATCTATCGGCACCTCGAGTGCCTTCAGGCTCTCACAGCCCTCTACGAAGCGGAAACGGCAATTAGGGGAGACTCCACTTCGACATTCTATAGGGGATTAGTGGAGGATGAGTGCGACGACGTTCTCGGGGAAACTTTAGGCATCGAGGAAGACGAACTGACCAGTCTGTTCGGGAGGACTTTCCGTCCAGGGCCTATCGATAACTTCCAGAGGTCTCTGGCCTGCTAGTGCTACCGAGGCGCTCTACCAGTTAGAGACAAAATTCTACAGCCATGGACGCCCTGGCAGAGATCCTGCCAAAAGGACCTGTCCAAGATGCGAGCAGGACATCGAAACCGTTCTGCACGCAATTGTTCAGTGCCCAGGGGTGACCGACCTGTGGAATCATGTCGAACAGCTACTGTCAAGTGTAGGACGCATCCAGTTGTCAGCAGAGTCCATCGTGAAGATCGCCCCACGGCCGCCTTCATTTAAGAATGAAGGAGAAGCCGTCTTCCTCTGCCTGGTGGTAATATGATGGCCGTCTTCCTCTGCCTGGTGGTAATATGATGGCCGTCTTCCTCTGCCTGGAGGTAATATGATGGACGAGGTTAAAAGGACTGAGGGCAAGCACTTTTCTCTCCGGGGCAACAACTCATCCCCTTCTTTAAGTACCACTTCAGAAGAGTGGAGAGAGATGTGCTACACGCCAGTAAATTCGCTGAAAGGTGGGTGAATGTGGCGAAAATGGCGCGGGTGAATGGGCCTTCTCTGTATATAAACCTGTAGGTTGAGGAACATAAACAGAGGGAAGACGGGAACACCTACAAAACGTGTTCCTGGTGTTGAGGGTTGTTCTATCCACGGGGTGTAAAACAACCCCGCAGTAACGTTACCCCGCCTCTAATGGGGATTTCAATTGTTTTATTTTTATATAGTTTATTCTTATTTATCATTGTTAAAGATTGTATGTAAACCCCCGCCGTCACGTCTTGTAATGTCCCATATATGTACGCCCCTGTGGCAAATAAAGAAAGATATCTATCTATTGGGCCTTCTCTCTATATAAACCTGTAGGTTGAGGAAGACAAACGGAGGAAAGACGTGAACACCTACAAAACGTGTTCCCGGTGTTGAAGGTTGTTCTACCCACGGGGTGTAAAACAACCCCACAGTAAGGTTCCCCGCTATTGGGTATTACGATTGCTTTATTTTGTATATATTTTATTTTTATAAATTATTATTCTTAAAGATTTTATGTAAAAATCCCGCCGTCACGTCCTGTAATGTCCCATTTATATTCGCCCTTGTGGCACATAAAGAAATATATCTATCTATATGACAGTACGGCTGCCTGTTTATATAGCTGTCTATCTAACTGCCTGACTGTCTTTCTATCTAACTATCAGTCTACCTATGCGCTACATGCATCTCCCTCTCAGCTATCGATGGAACAAAAGGATGAAGTTGGACATCTAGAAAACACATTGTGTTCATGAAGCTCTTTGCTTGGAAACAAACCGAATATTAATAATATTATGATATTATTCATTCACGAATACATTTAGGTATCGCCCATGTTAAGAGCGAAAAAAAATGTTGTTTTATATATATATATATATATATATATATATATATATATATATATATATATATATATATATATAAATACTTCGATGGTCATGCTGGCAATAAAAACACAGGCAACTCTTGGTTTTCACTTGAATTTATTGCAATTTTCCAGTTGGTTGGTTTAATAACCGGATGGTTTATTTCTTTATTGTCAAAGTTCTTTCGTTACCCATCTTCTGTGACCTCCTCAGTGACTAATTTGTTATTTTGTGTCTCTCATTTGTTTTGTCCAACACCATCTTGTTTTTGTGTGCTGTGTGCTGTGTATTTTGGTTACGCATGCGTTATAAAATAGTGTGTGCATATCTTTTTTATTTTTTTTATTTGTGTGTTTATTTACTTGTCACTAATTGGTTGCTTGTTCAATATATATCTGTATGTGTCATGTTTGATTTATTAGTTTGGTTCTTATGTGTCTCTGTATGTCTTTTCTCTCCTTAATTACTAGTTTTGATGTTTTTGCTATTCCACTCATGTATTTTTTAAATTTTGGTTGACAACGATTACAGAAAATGATGAGAATAGAATTTTCCCCATGTATAGAAGAAAAGTTTGGAATAAGATAGAAAAAATTAAGAAGTCAACTCATAATATTACAGCAATGAATACCAGAGTGTAATGTTCATCAATGCAACTGCCAAGGCGAACTAGTTTACATATTTAGAAGGAGTCAAGACAAACTAAAATTAAATATTTAGATAGATGAAAAAACATGTATTCCCATAAAAGATTTAATTAGTAGAGCATATCTCCTTGAAAAAAAAAACAAAAAAACTTATACTTATAGGAAATGCATAGTCTGCATATTAAGCCCACAATTTAACTGCAAAACTAGGAACATAGTTTATAGCATAAGATGTACGGAGGGACAATGTAGGAATAGGAAGACAACTTACATAGGTGAGACAGTCCGCAGCATAGGAGAAAGTATAAATGAACCCTGGCGAGAACTCCAGGATGGGAAGAACTGATCCCAGCTTTTATTCTCTCCTCTCTCCTCTCTCTCTCTATACATCTCTCATTCCTCATCATACGCTTTAAACTCTGTTTCTTTCATACTATCCATCTCTCCCTTCTTCTCTTACCGTTCTTCAGCTTATATGAGATTATATTTTAATCTGACCCTTTGCGATGCATAATAGCAGCTGGCTGTTTTACAGCTATTTCAGCGTTTGAGATTCCTGCAATTTTATGGAAATTCTTCTACACTCTTTCACTCCAATTGATTTCAAGCATGTTTGTATATATATATATATATATATATATATATATATATATATACACATGTGTGTGTGTGTGTGTGTGTGTGTGTGTGTGTGTGTGTGTGTGTGTGTGTGTGTGTGTGTGTGTGTGTGTGTGTGTGTGTGTGTGTGTGTGTGTAACAATGTGTGTGTCTCTATGGCTGTGATTACGTTTGTGTCCGTTATTATGTCCCGTAACTGAATAATTCGATAAAAAAGATTGATAAAATAAGTATTTAAAACTGGAATTGAACAAAACAAACAATGGATCGATAAGACTAACTGCTTCCCTTGAATCTGATCCCACCGCATGCCCAAGTACTAATGAATGAAATTAGTACAAGAATAACAGAAAGAATGGGAAAATGTTTATAATAGTAAAAACAATTAACAATTAATATGAGGTGATAGTTATTAAATTATTTTTTAAATAAAAGTTACTATAGTTTTTGGTAGAGCTGTTTTGCTAGAGAACGGGTCGCAGTTCGCAGATAGCGATATGGCCTCCAGATATGAGGGCCATATAAAATGACACATGCCGGATGAATCAACAACGGACGAATATACAGTGGTGAGCTACTAGGGTCAGGGAGCAATAGGTGAAAACTCCAGCTCCGAAGAAGACTCTCACGAACTAGTGATGTAGGTATGACGAGGCGAGTAAAGGCCGACTCTAAACAAACCTAGTCTTCGCGGGTCAGAAAAAGAACCAGATTGATGACTGGTGCGAATAAGACCTCAAAAACTGCAACATGGTGAGGTAACGAAAATAATCATACTGCATCGTCCTTGGCACAAATTAACAATAGACTCGTTCGGGCCTTAGATAGAGGGGTTTATTCGAAAATGATATTGCAACCCCCATTTCAGGCTGTAAAATCCGTCGACGGACCTGCGAGTAGTTCTGGGAGGTCCAAGATGTCAAAAGGTATTCTCTAGCTGTGTTCGGGACGTCTGGAACTCTGGAAACGCTCTTGCAATGGCAATTCGGAGTGATAATCCCAATTTCCAAAACGGGATGGAAAGATTTGTAGGAAGATTGTCGAGTCCAAGCTAGTTGATAAACAGTGTAGTTTTTTTACCCCGATGCAACACAGCCTACCAAATATTCACATTGTGGCAAGTTTTGAGAAATTGTGGGATTATTTCCAAATGGTGTATTCGTGCTTTGTAGACCTAGAAAAGGAATGTAACTGCTTTCCACCGGACTTAATATGGCAGGTCTTACAGACGTATGGGATCGCTGGTCAACTTCATATTGCTCTGATATCTTTAGACGAAGGCTCGAGTACTTGTGTTCGGAGAAATGGTGCTAAATCGAAGCCATTCAATGGTGGAGTTGAACACCGCTAGGTGCGCGTAAAGTCAACTTTCTGTTCATAATCTTTATGAACAGGATTGATTTGCGTAACCGGGTTGGAAGTGACATCAAGACTGGCGTGTGTAGGATCAGTCGGCTGGAATTTGCAAATGACTCGTCAGAAGGTGATCCCTGGCCTGCACTTGATAGGTATGATGCCGAGTGCTGCATGGCTGGAACGAAAATCAATGCTGCGAAGTCTGAGTCACTCGTCGTCTCAAGGAAGTTCGAACAGTGAACTCTACATGGGATTGGAGTTCCACTGAAGCAATGTGAGAAGTTCAAGTATCTCGAGGCCATGTTCCAAAGTGATACAATATAGGAAGCCGAAATAAATGCAGGAATTACAGGAGCTGGTGGGATAATACGCCGCCTTCACCAATCGATATTCAGAAAAGTGGTGTGTGTAAAAGCCAACCTCTCTATCTTCAATAGGGTATTCTTGCCAACAATTACCTATAGTCATGAATCTTGGGTAATGACCGAAAGAATACGATCGCGGATACAAGCGGCCGAAACGGGGTTCCTCCGAATGGTCTTTGGAGCAACGTCACTCGACAGAATGCGTAGATCAGAGATCAGAGAGTTACTCCATGTAGAATCACTACTTTTCCGAATTGAGAGATCACAGCTCCGGTATTAGGGACATGTTGTTGGAATCTTTCTGGGAAAGAATAGCTGGACAGATTTTACCGATAAATCAGCATGAAATCCAGGTGTAGAACCCAAGAAGAGTGGTTGGATAACATCCATGACCTCGGTTGGTCTCGCTGACACAGTCGTGTCAACTGAAGACGATTGCTTCTGACAGGTTTCGCTGGATTCTGCGCCCACGTCCCTCTCAGAAGTTACTATAGCAACTATTTTAAAGGGTTGGAATTTAGGTATTTTTACTGAGTAATTAGTCAAAGTCCGTTCAAACTTGTAAATGTCAAACCAGGAGAAGTGTTTATTATATTAATTTGAACACACGTGCAAGTAAGCTTATATATCTTTTGTTGTCACTGTGTAAATACATTGTCACAGTCAGAAGTAAATATATGGCATGTATGGGAATTTATATAGGGAATCTTCTATATTGCCACTGCCCGCACCCATTTACTTAAGTAGTTATATGTGTGTGATTATATACGTATTAATGTGTATGCTCGTGCAGATATGCATCAGTGTATATCTATATGTAAGCATTTATGTCTGTGTGCACACGTATATAGATATGTCTATGCGTATGCAGATATTTCTATTCAAATTTATATATATATATATACATAATGGTGATAATTATACGTCCGTGCCACACCTTACATGCAATGTGTATGAATTTGTATATGTATATGTATAGATATCTACATACGGATATAACCTCCCGGTTTTTTACCACAATATATATATATATGTATATAGGAGTCGATCGACTTTCGTCAAATCGGACCGAGGGAACAATGTTTCCGTTGGTCTTTCCAATTGCTAATACTATCTATCGGTCGCAACTCCAGGTAGAAATATATATGTATATATAGTATTAAGGATACTATTTTTGGTTATGTATGTAATAAAACCTTTTATGGCTATATATTTTTTATACAAACCCTAAATAGTGAAAGATAGTCATTAATTACTATCTTATTACCAGTAAGATAAATATGTATATATATATATATTAAATACAAGACCCGGCAAAGGGTGGAGGACCTCGGCAGAATCAACAGCCATCCAAGTAGTACTTTATTTATTTATTTATTTCTATTTTTACCTGGGAGAGAAAGGCCGCCAGTTTTTGTCACAACACCTTCCTAGGAGAGGGAAACTGAAAAAAAAAAAACATACGGCTTTGATGATGTTGACCAGTTCTCCTTTTCGGGAAGTGTTTTTGATGCTCAGAGAGTGGGATTGGTCGAGTGCAGGGCCTTTCCCCACTGAAAAATATTCAAAGCCCAGACATTGCTTGGTCAGAATAAGTTTCAGGTTCGTGTGGCTGGCCGTAGCCTAAAAGTGCACCGAACTCCATCTCTCTCTCTCTCTCTCTCTCTCTCTCTCTCTCTCTCTCTCTCTCTCTCTCTCTCTCTCTCTCTCTCTCTCTCTCTCTCACTCTCTCTCTCTCTCTATATATATATATATATATATGTATGTTATGGAATACTGTTAGCGTCTCGCTACAACAATTTCTATACTTTTCATTTATATATATAAATATATATATATGTATATATATATATATATATATATATATATATATATATATATATATATATATATATATATATATATATATATATATATATATATATATATATATACGGGATACCAGGTTATCGTGTTATAGGCAGTCCACTTAGATGCAGTCCAGTTAGAGTACTCTGTGTAATGGATAGTATTAACGCGTGACTTAGTTTGACTCAACAAGACGTTTCCATAGTGATGCTGCGAGTTCGCGGTGATTTCTATGTAGTTTATACTTGGAGTAATAATAATTCAAGAAAGAAGAGTGACATGGTTCGCTATACAATAAGGGCTTTATTCACATTACTGACAATTGTTTCTTTGATGTGGTAGATCTAGAGTTCACTACCCGCCTGATATAAAAGCCATGCCTTGTGTATCTTCTTCATTTCGCGTGCTCTGATGCAATCGACTGGTTATAAATAAAGTATTGGAGATCGATTGACGCAAAATCAGGCCGGTAGCGAACTCTAGGCCTACCAGATCAAAGAAACAATTGTCAGCAATGTGAATAAAGCCCTTATTGTATAGCGAACCATGTCACTCTTCTTTCTTGAATTATATATATATGAGCAAAAGGGATATTCAATTTGTTGGTAATTCAACAAATATAAATGTTTATAACTGTTTTTGAGCACTCGACACGTTTTCTGGAGTATAATATTCAATAATATTTAATAAATGGAAACTATATTTATAAAACCATATTTATTCTATTATATATATTTCAATGGTACCAAAACTTTGGTACGCTTTCATCAGATAAAATACAAAGTTTGTTTTATAAATGTTGACATTACCAAGAAATGATACCTTAACGGTTCAAGTTTTTCTTCGATAGTGAAGGAATGAAGGGAAAAGAGAAGAAAAGTCAGATATTTCAAATTATTAAGAGGCGTATGCAAATGAGGTTGGGGTATAGGGCTGAAAAAACGTTATTTTAGACGCTATACAGAATTTAAATAATTAGGATATATGTATGTATGAGTAGGAAGAAGAAAAAAAGAAAGAAGAGCTTGTATTTACGTTAATTTAAAAGGACTTAACAATTTGCGGGAATGGTGGAATATGATTCCAGAATTTAAATTTATTTAGTTATATTATGAAATATAATATTGTATATATAATCAATAAGATTATATGAAGAATTATGGTTGTAAGTAGATTTTATCTTATCACATTACAACCGGTTGTAAATATATAAATATCTATATAGATTAATAATTGTGCATGTATAAGTATTATAGAAATAGAAATAAGTTACAATTATTAGTTGTTTACATTTCTCATATGAATTACGAAGGTTGTTGCTTTTGCATTTTACATAAAAAACATATAGTTCAAGTTGTAAGAGGAGAACAATTTGTAGATTCAAATATTTAGTTCCAGCATCGAAATTGTTTTCAGAATATTGTTAATTTAGCGAAGTTATATAGTTTATCATACATATTATATTATAATATAATGTTTATGTTTGCACGATTGAAAGGGGAAAGATAACTCCAATATTGTTTGTTAACCGTTAAATTTGATGAATGATTTACTCAGAAAATATATACAGAAAATTATATATTATTTTGTGTGAGATTAATTTCAA
>OZ024740.1:232478100-232490600 GCA_964016885.1 Eledone cirrhosa
CACAAAAGACCACGGCCACCCTGCCCACCAGGTCAAGCGCCCTCTCTCAATTTTTCCATCTCACAAACTACAGGCGTATATTCAGAGGGGTCCCGTTCACTCGGACCATTCTCGCTACATTCACCCACCTTTCAACAAACTTGCTAGAAGGCAGCACTTGCCTCTCCACCCTGATTTTCCTCTTCAAGTGAAACTTGAAAAAGTTAATTAGGGATTCTCCGAAGAGGAAAGTGTGTGTCTTTAACCCTTTTAACCTTGTCCACCACACAATCTCTTTTGCCATGGCCACCAGGCAAATGAAAACCGCCTGCCCTTCCTCCTCGAAGGAAGACGGCGAGACCATCTGCACAATGGACTCAGTCGACAATCGGATCAGTCCCACACGCGACAGCAACTGTTAGACATAGCTCCACAAGTCAGCAATGCTCGGGCACTGAACGAGTGCGTGCACAAACGGTTTCGTCGCCCTGCGCGCATCTCGGACAGGCTCGGCTGACGGCACTTCCGTGCCTGTAGAGCTTATCTCAAACCGGCAGCGCTCCCCGGTAGCAGTGCCAGGCCAGGGATTTTTGGAATTTATCCATAGGCCCCGGGCTGAAAGTTCTCCGGAAGAGAGCAAACAGCTGATCTTCTTCGACGCCCAGGATCTCTCCGAGAATGTCGTCGCACTTCCCCTCCACTAGTCCTCTATAGAACACCGAGGTGGATGTTCCACCAATACTGGTGCCCAGTTGGCAGAGGGCAGTGAGCACCTGGAGGCATTCCAGTTTCCAAGCGCTATCCCTCGGTCTTTTTCTGACCCAGGACTGCAGCTCCGTCAAGGAGACGAGCTGTGGGAAAACGTGCCTGGCGAACGGCGACCACACCTGTTCACCATCAAGGAAGCACCAGAGATGTCGCAGCCTCAGCGCATGTTTGCGCATAATCAGCCATGGCATGCCCAGTCTTCCACGCAACGGGTGTTGACAGCAGATGGATCGTCTGACCATGGGAGCGCGTCTCTTCCACAAAAAGCGGAAGAGGAGGTGCTCTATTTTGGTGAGAGTTGGGCTGGAGCAAGGGACGACGGTGAGGCGGTAGCAGATGACGGATGCGATGTACGCATTCGCCACCTCCGCCCGGCCTTTCAGGGACAGCTTCCTCTCAGCCCATTTCTGGGTGGGGGAGGCCGCCCTGCTCGTCACCTCGTTCTATTTTTTCTCCATCTGGAGGTCCGGTCCGAACCAGATCCCGAGCAATTTAATTGGTCCGTCCGTCCAACGCCCCACGACGCTGTCGGACGGCATGTAGTTGCCTCTCCAGGTGCCGAGCTGCAAGCCCACCGACTTTTCCTGGTTATCTTTGCTCCTGTCACCGCTTGGTATTCCTTGAGAGCGGTGCCGAGCATCTGGACGTGTCCGTGCTCGACACCACCACGGTGACGTCGTCAGCGTAAGCCGACTCGGATTTCCCGCATCCTAGTTCGCGTGGGACGCCCCGCATCGCCCCCAGTTTGTGCAGTAACGGCTCGAGAGCCAATACGTACAAGAGGGACGAGAGGGGACAACCCTGGCGGACTGAGCGTATGATGCTGAACGGCTGCGACAGGTGACCGTTCACCCTCACAACTGAGCAGATGTCGGTGTACATTGCTGAGATCCAACCCCTGAAAACGGCCCCGAAACCGGCTGCCTCGAGGGCCGCCGCCAGGTACAGATGGTCGACCCTATCGAATGCTTTGGATTGATCCAAGTTGATCAGGGCCCCACCCTTGCCAGGTTCCTTAAACACCCTCTCTATGAGGTGTCGCGTGTGGTGGAGGTTGTCGTGTATGGATCTGTCCGGAATGGCGCATGTCTGCGCCTCTCCCACCAGACCCTTGACGACAAGCGCCAACCTCGTTGCTAACACCTTGGCCAAAATCTTGAACTCTGCGTGTAGCACCGGCTGTTATCGATAACATCCTCCTTGTTCTGGTCTTTTCTCAGCAGCGCCATTTCTCCCCGGCTCACAAAACTGGGAATGCTCCCGTTCTGCTGCCAGTTGCAGTAGACGTCTGCCAAGAGGTCACCG
Source organism: Eledone cirrhosa (assembly GCA_964016885.1). Classification (NCBI taxonomy): domain Eukaryota; kingdom Metazoa; phylum Mollusca; class Cephalopoda; order Octopoda; family Eledonidae; genus Eledone; species Eledone cirrhosa. The sequence continues at coordinate 232,480,153 of OZ024740.1, forward strand.
AACAAGTCTGGCATAAATGCATAAAGCTCGTAGGGCAGACCATCCAAACCTGGTGATTTACCCCTTGTGCAGTTAGCCATCACTTCCCGTATTTCACCGGCTGTTATTGGCTTCTCGCAACACTGTGCTGCGGTCGTCGAGAGCCGAGGCAGTCCGTCGAGGTATGCACTGAAGTCCATGCCCCGATCCGGGCCGCCGCCGCTCCCGAACAGTTCAGCAAAGTGCTGCTGAAAAGCTTCACACATCCGCTCGTGTTCGAGCATCACACACCTGTTTTGGTCAGACAAAGACCGAATTGTGGCTTTGTTGCCACGTCGGGCCTCTGACACCCGGGCCCATTGGACGGCTTTTGTCCCCTCGTGTTTCAGAGCACGCGCTCTAGCTCTGCAACGGAGCCTTCGTGTTTTGCGTTGAAGAATTGGTCGAGTGCCAATCTCGCCGCAAGCACGTTGGTTGCAATGCCTGTCCTAAACGCCTCTTCTAGCTTTCTGACTAGCTCTCCCTCTACTCTATTTTCCTCTATCGCTACTCCTTTGCTAAACCTAATCGACTCTACTTTAATTGCCCTTTTCAGGTCGAACCACTACCTGTTGTTGACGATCGCTCCTGCCAAAGCCCGCTTAACTAATACGGTAATCCGGTCTCTGTAGGCTTTGCGCACCGGGAAAGACGCGTTCAGCTTCCAGTAACCAGGCCCTTGTCTATGAAGTCTGTCTATGTCGATCTCACATATCAAAAATTTTTGGTCTGTGTAGTCGACTATTTTAAATTGTGGACAACTTATACTAGCCTTATCTAGTTCTCTGCAGAATACCCTATCGAGATACGATCTGGATGACCCGATGCGGATTGTCCATGTCCACATTGGCACATTCGAGTGATCCAGTCGATACCTGTCAGACAATTCAGAACGTCTGAGCATGTTGGTGAGGCTCTTGCACCCTCCTCCTCTATCCACTAGCCCCACACGATCCCAGCGTGCATCCAATATACCGTTCCAGTCGCCCACTAACACTAAAGAGCGTCTCTAGACGTCTGAAGAAATCTGGCCGTCCTGCCCCTGTTGGGGCGTAGACGGCTACTAGCCTGAAAGCATTGCTTTCGCTGCCGGTCACGTCCAGGACCACCGACTTACCTTCTGGGTCTAGGAAGATGGCCCGTATCGCGAGATCCAAGCCTCTCCGAAAAGGGACGGCTGGGCGATGCGTATACATGCGTATACATCGTACAGATCGGTGCGAAGGCATGTGCTTCGGAGATTCTGGTTTCACTGATGGACACCACATCTATGTTTAGTGACCTGAGGTCGTTGAGCAGGTGACCCTGCTTCCAAGATGACCCCAGGCCACGTGAATTTATACTGCCTATTCTGAGTACGGCCATGTTGGATGAGAAACGGGGCAATTGAGAAAGGGTCACTTACCTTGTTCGTGTGGTGAAGGGACAGTAGAACCGTCCCTTTCGCTGGTCATGGGTGTTTCCAAGCGGATGTCAGTGTATATCCTCTTGGCAACCGACCCTCTGAAGTCTCCAACTGCGTTGGGGAATTTTTGTTTTTAAGGTTTGTACTGTTTTATTGAGATTTCGATGATGCTTATGTTTGTCGGGAGAGTTCTTGGTGTTTGTGGGGTGTAGTAGTTTGTATCTGTGATGTCTGTGTGCTGCTTTATATATTGTATGAGTTCTTTTTTTGCCATGTTTATGGCTGTGTACTTTTTGGGGGGTGGGGTGATTTTGTTGTGTGTGTCTTGTTGTGTTTGCGTTGTTGGTATTTTTGGTGATGCTGGTGGTGGTGTGGTTGTTGTTGTCAGTGGTGCTTGTGGTGGTGATGGTGGTGGTGTTGCTGCAAGTTTCCTTGCTTCCTTTACCCCTCTTTATATCCCTTCGCTTTTGGAGGGTGAATCTAAGGTTTTTTTTGTTTTTTGTTTTTTTGTGGCAGACCGTTTGCCACTTCACTCCCGCCTCAAACTCCATGTCGGATTCTGTGGCGTATGGGAGGGGTATGTGCTCCACGGTGTTGGTGGTGGTAGTGGAGCCCTCTTCGGCAATTTTGTTGCTGGTGTAGTTACTTCAAATGTAGCTATTGGTGTTGCCGCCACTGATAATGCTGCTATAGTTGTCCGTGGCCTTGGTACGGGTGCTACGGACGTTGCCCTCCTACTCACCGTGGAAGGGGCTTCTTCGTTTGTTGCCTGCCCTGCTCTTGGTAGCAGCGGATCAGGTATTGGAAGGAGAGGGGCCTTCTTCGTTGTCTTCTGCGGGCAAAAGGCCCTGTAGTGACCCTTCGACCCACAGAGATAACATTTTGGCCGTCTTCCTTCTACGCTTATAGGGAGTTGGAGTCCTTCCTCGTGTCTATGATATCGGGGATAACGTCGATACATTCTTGGTCAGTTTGTATAAGCATTTGCATGCCTATACCTGACCAGTTCTCTCTCCCTATTTTTTCTACTTGCAGCATGGTCGTCCTGTTCTCGATTCCAGCAAGGACAGACGCGGCCAGACAAGGTATGGGAACGTCGAGTGGGACCTGGGTCACTTTGACCCTCACAATTTTCTGCCCGCAGTTGGAGGGCACCAAGACTATCTCCTCACTCTTTAAGGTTTCCAAAGAGTGAGACTTTGCTTCCTGGGGGGGTGGCGAAAAGTACGTCTACTGTGGCGTACTTTCTGCCTCGGGTGATGTGGGTTTTGCGTGCCCAGACGCACCCCAAGGCCTTTTGGATTTGAGCCTCCGTGTCTCTCTCCACTCGATGTGAGATTTTGCTTACGGTGCCGTAAGTCACCGTCCGTAGCTGCTGGTCCTTGAAAAAATCGAGTGGAGGTTTCAGGGAAACTCTATTTGCGCTTCTTGTCACCATGGCCCTTGCGACTGCCATCTCCTCCTCTGTGACTAACAGTCTCGATATTTCGGGCGACACCTGCAAAAGAAGTGGTCCATTTTTCAGCAGCACCACTATTGCTGCCGCTACTGGTCTTACAGGTGGTGCTGAGGTCGCTGTTACAGGTATCGGTGTCATTGTTGTTGTTTTCGTTGGTACAGTTGTTGGTGTTGTTGTTGTTGTTTTCGTTAATACTGTTGCTGTTGTTACTGTTATTGTGGCTGTTGTTATTATTGTTGTTTTTGTTGATACTGTTCCTACTATTATTGTTGTTGTGGCTGTTGTTATTGTCATTGTTGTTGTCGTTCTCGACCTTACCGCTGTTATTTTTGTTATTGTCGTTCTCGACCTTACCGCTGTTATTATTGTTATTGTCGTTCTCGACTTTACCGCTGTTATTTTCGTTGTTGCTGTTGTTATTGATGGTGTTGTTGTTGGTGTTGTTGTTGGTGTTATTGTTGGTGTTGTTTGTGTTAGAAATATTTGTTAATTTTAAATCTGTAACAATCTTCTTTTCCTTTGTAATATTTTCGTTTATATTTACCTCCGCTGGAACGTTGTCTTGTTGACATGCTGATAAAGTCTCCCTCTCTCTGTGTTGATAATAGAAGGGAAGTCGACGCACGTGGTGGATAGAATGTTATGAAATCGCTCCCGTAAGTTTTTGATTTTTAACAATTGTTTTAAATATGTTAAAAATCAAAAACTTACGGGAGCGATTTCATAACATTCTATCCACCACGTGCGTCGACTTCCCTTCTATTATCAACACAGAGAGAGGGAGACTTTACTCAGCATGTCAACAAGACAACGTTCCAGCGGAGGTAAATTATAACGAAAATATTTACAAGGAAAAGAAGATTGTTACAGATTTAAAATCTACACAATATTTCACCAACACCACAAACTAGATACACCACCTATCCCATCACCCTCTGTACACTAAATACAACAACCAGATAATGGCAATTTTACCACCACTACCACCAATCCCAGCATAATAATAATAATTACTATTATTGTATCTCAAGTTTTCTCAAACTGTTTAATTCAAATATTAAGGAATATGTCAACACATATATTAAACATACGCGACAAACTGCATAGATACACAGATCAAACAAACGCATACTACTACAGTCTATTCAACAAAACTCAGGAACGACAACGCCATCACTATAGTCACCGCCGCCACCACTCCATCATTGCTACCACTATCTCATCACCGCCGCCACCACTCCTTCATTGCTACCACCACTATTCCCCCACTACCTTCTGTTAACTTAAGAAATGGGAATGTTGCGGTATCACTAGACAAGGGAGAGGCTAGCAAAAGATATAAATAGAGTGACTTAGTGACCCGGTCAAACGTCAAAGACTGAGGCACTGCTGGCTCTCCCCTTCCCCACCAACAATAGAAAAAGCCCCAGCACCACCACCGACATAGCCAACAACAATAACAGGCAACTTCAACAAAAAGTATATTATATTATTAATAATAATTTCATTCTTAAGCCACGCAATACTCACATTAAGGAACCACTCATGATAATAACAATTTAAAAAAAAACAACATAAAAGAAAACCCCGTGACCAAGAAATACCGGGATGGCGGCCGGCGGGGAATAGCCGTGTCTCTAGGGAAGGACGACCCCTCTAGTCTTGGTTGACACTCGTCGTAGAAGTGGTAACACGAAATGATTACCCCTTGGCGGTTAAGGATAAAACGCGACAAAATAAAGTAAATGTCAAATGATAAAATCTCATACCGGATCGGACGTCACCTGGGTCAAAAAGGGCCGCGTCCCTCAGAGAGGAACCAGACTGGGGTCGAAAAATCAGCTAATGGTTCAAACCTTTCCATCACTTCGGAGCTGGAGCCCTCCCATAACCGGAATACTCCTACTGTTGGCCCTCCATGCTCACCACCAAGAAATCGAAAGAAAAAGAAAGAAAAATGGTAAAGGGAAGACAATAAAGAAGTTCTTGAGGCTTTCCACACTGCCATGTACTACCCGAAAACAGAGGCTATATTGACAGTAAGAAACTAGCCAATATACGAAGAAATATTGTTAAAAAAAGTTACTAACTGATATAGAAATTGATCAGATCAAGCTATTAGCACAAAGTCAGCAAAGGGAAAATGAAACATGTGTCAGTGAAAACGAGGTAAATTGTAACACTTCGAATCCCAGGGTTGGGGCGGAATCACTGACAACAGAACAAATTAAAGAAAGGATCGAAAAAGTGGAGGGAGTGCATGCTCATGAGAAACTCAAAATGAAAACAATGAGATCGTAAATGATAAAGAAATGACTGAGAATGAACTTGCTAACTTGAAGGATGAAATTATGATCGAATGGATGAAAATGAATGAATCTGACATGGGGGACGAGACACTCTCTCTAAGATCCAGAACTCCAAACAGAACGAAAAGATAATATACAAGACTAACATAATTCTCAAAAACATTATCATCACAAACAAACTAAACATTACTGATTTAAATCATCTCTATTATGCATCGGCTAAAGTCACCACTCACTTATGTGGAGTGAAAATGAAAAAAACAAAGGAATTCCCACAAGAAATCTACTTGGCAAGAGAACATCAATCGCCAAATAAACCTTCTCCGATCTGACAGAAATGTTAACAAACTACAATGTAGGTAAACATGTTAAACAAACTAAACTTAGAAAATTGAAAAGGAAATACAGTATAAAATCAACAAGTGGCATAGACATGCTGATAGAAATAATCAAGCAAAAAGTGTCGGCCAAAGCTGCTCGTATAAGGCACTATGAAAAACGATCTATAAGGACAATAATATGTTCAAAAACAACCAAAGAAACTTCTAGAGAAAAATTGGCAAGTCAACAATAACTGCTAAATCAATACCACCCAAGGAGGAAGTTCAAGAATTCTGGGAAAAGATCTGGGCCGAAGAAAAACTTCATAATATACATGCCCTGTGGATAGACAGACAAATGAAAGATACAGCTCACCTTGAGGAACACATATGGGAAAATATAACAGTTGAACAGTTGCGTTTGGCTCTTAGAAAAACCAGCAAATGGAAATCCCCAGGAAAACACAAAATACCAAATTTTTGGATAAATGCCTTCACAGAGTCTCATGAGCTGTTAGCCCAACTTTACAATGAAATAGTTACGGAGCCAGAAAAGATACCATCATGGCTAGATAACGGCACTACATTCCTGCTTCCGAAGAATGATGAGACAAGCAATCCCCAAAATTACAGACCGATAACTTGCTTGACCACAATGTATAAAATGTTAACATCAGTCCTAACTGAATATACATATGACCACTTGATAACAAATGATCTATTTCCCAATGAGCAGAAAGGGTGTAAACGAGGCTCATATGGCTGTAAGGATCAGCTTTTGGTTAACAAAATTATACTGGAAGATTGTCGTAATAGACACAAAAATCTATCACTTGCTTGGATAGATTATAAAAAAGCATTCGATAGTTTGCCACACATTGGATTGAAAAATGTTTAGAGATTTTCAAAATATCTCCCGTTGACAGGAGGTTCCTGTCATTTAGTATGAAGACATGGAAAACGACACTCCTTTTGAAAAGTGAAAAAAAATCACTGGAAGCTGGAGAAGTTAATATTAATTGTGGAATTTTTCAGGGTGACTCTTTATCACCGCTTTTATTCTGCATCGCGCTTATACCATTAAATAAAATGCTCAATGAAACAAAACATGGATATAAAGTCTATGACAAAACCATTAATCACTTGTTCTACATGGATGACCTGAAACTATTTGCAAAAAATGATGAACAATTGCAAGGGCTATTATCCACTGTGGAGCAGTTCAGTGATGACATTAAAATGGAGTTTGGACTAGATAAATGCGCCAAAGCAACGTTCACCAGAGGAAAGCTGCTGAAGAGTTCAGACATTAATCTTGATCGGCGGAATGTGATAACAGAACTTGATCAAGAGGAAACTTACAAATATCCAGGTGTTTGTGAAGGAGACGGAATCAAGCACTCGACAATGAGGGAAAGGAAAAGGAAGGAATGTTACCGCAGAGTAAGAGCAATCTTAAGAACGGAATTGAATGCAAGGAATAGGATCGATGCCATAAACACGCTTGCCATACAAGTAGTAACCTAAAGTTACAATGTCATCAACTGATCAATCACAGAGATCAGTAGGCTCGATACAAAAATTAGAAAATTCTTAACCATGCACAGAATGCATCACCCTAAGGCAGATACAGATAGAATATATCTCCCTAGGAAAGAAGGAGGACGTGGGTTAATCCAGTAGGATATTGCGTTGAAAACTGCAACAATTGGATTATGTACATATCTAAGGGAATCACATGATTGGATGATCAAACTCGTTATGAAACACGAAAGCATCAAAAGATCCATTACAAAAGATGCACAAATATACAGTAATGGACTACAAATTTCAGAAGTTCCATTTACTGCTGAAATGAAAAACACAGAAAAAGCAAAGCAGGTAAAAGTAACTGCAAAGAAAGAACTGCTACAGAAACTGGCTAAGAAATGGCAAGAAAAGCCTCTGTATGGAAAATACCCAGAAAGAGCTAACAATCCTGATGTTGACAACATTTAACCCATCAGTGGTTGGCATCCTCTGGACTGAAATCGGAGACTGAAGAACTGATTATATCAGCACAAGATCAGTATCTGCCAACAGAAAATTACCAAGCCAACATAATAAAAAATGGATGCAACCCATTATGCCGTGTATGTCATAGACCATTGATCCTATAATTTCAATGTGCAGTCCTATAGCTCCAACCGAATACCTAAACAGGCATGACAGAGCTGCACAATACATACATTGGATAATGTGTAAGCATTTTGACCTGTCCCATCAAAAGAATTGGTGGGAGGATCACCCACCGCCCATACTTGAAATAGATCACATCTCAATCTTGTGGAACTTTAGCATCCAAACAGACCGAAAAATAGATGCAAATAGACCTGATATAATATTGAAGGACTTCAAAAAAAGGGTACGCCTGCTAATTGATATGCCCGTTCCAATAGACAAGAATGTATCTATAAAAGCATTTGAAAAATTGAGCAAGTATAAGGACCTGGAGATAGCAATTAGAAAAATGTGGAAATTGAGAACTAAAACAATACCAGTGGTTATAGGCGCTCTAGGAATGATACCTAAGGGATCTAATGATTACTTATCGTATAATCCTAGGAAACCCGCGTATAGGAGAAATACAAAAGATAAGAACTGCCCATATACTAAGGAAGATTCTGTCAATATAAGTACATCACAAGTCAAAACACCTAAAGATGCATGTGTGTGTATGTATGTTCTTTTTTGAACATGGCGGAACTTGTCTCTTGAGGTCACTGGTTGTGACTTGGTGATAACTCGTATGAACATATAGCAAGATAAATGCAACTGTAATAATAATAATAATAATAATAATAATGATTTTTTTTTTATTGGCCACAAGGGCTGACATCAAGAAAAACATTACAGACGGCACAGGACGGTACGATGTGGGTTTTGCGCGTGTAAAATGTTTATTATTTATATAAGAAAAGAAAAAAAGACATAGAAACATATATATAAACAATAAAAATGAAAATTGAAACAATGAAAAATTCCCCAATAGGGGGGAAACCTCCGAGGGTTACTCGTGGCGAAAACCACACAAAATACCACGGCCACCCTGACCACCAGAGCAAGCGCCCTCTCTCAATTTTTCCATCTCTCAAACTACAGGCGTATATTCAGAGCGGTCCCGTTCACTCGGACCATTCTCGCTATATTCACCCACCTTTCAACAAACTTGCTAGAAGGCAGCACTTCCCTCTCCACTCTGATTTTCCTCTTCAAGTGAAACTTGAAAAAGTTAATTAGAGATTCGCCGAAGAGGAAAGTGTCTGTCTTTAACCCTTTCAGCCTTGTCCACCACACAATCTCTCTCGCCATGGCCACCAGGCAGATGAAAACCACCTGCGCTTCCTCCTCGAAGGAAGACGGCGAGACCATCAGTCGATAACCGGATCAGTCATATCGGATTCCGTGGCGTCTGGGATGGGTATGTGCTCCACGTCTGTTGGGGGTTTTAGTGGAGCCCTCTCCAGCAATTTTGTTGCTGGTGCAGCTACTGCAAATGTAGCTATTGGAGTTGCCGCCACTGATGCTGCTGCTTTAGTTGTCCGTGGCCTTGGTACGGGTGCCACGGACGTTGCCCTCCTACTCACCGTGGAAGGGGCTTCTGCGTTTGTTTCCTGTCCTGCTCTTGGTAGCAGCGGACCAGGTATTGACCCTTTGACCCACAGAGATAACATTTTGGCCGTCTTCCTTCTACGCTTACAGCGAGTTGGAGTCCTTCCTCGGGGTCTATGATATCGGGGATAACGTCGATACATTCCTGGTCAGTTTGTATAAGCATTTGCATGCCTATACCTGACCAGTTCTCTCTCCCTATTTGTTCTACTTGCAACATGGTCGTCCTGTTCTCGATTCCAGCAAGGACAGACGGGGCCAGCCAAGGTATGGGCACATCGGTTGGGACCTGGGTCACTTTGACCCTCACAATTTTCTGCCCGCAGTAGGAGGGCACCAAGACTATCTCCTCACTCTTTAGGGTTTCCAAAGAGTAAGACTTTGCTTCTTGGTGGCGAAAAGTACGTATACTGTGGCGTACTTTCTGCTAATAATAATTAATAATAAGTTGACGGAACTAGCTCAGGTATCACTGCTAGGACCGATTACATCTCAGCGTACTCAATAGGTAATGTTAAACAAACTCCCAGAGTATACACATCTATTCGCTTCAATACAACACACACAAACACACACAAACACACACACAAACACACACACATATATATATATATATATATATCCGCTGATGAAGCCGCATAAGCCGATTGTGCATTGCTGCATAATATATGCAGACAGATGGTGCAGTGCACCTTACTGCTGCATTACTGCTGCAGAAACTCGAGTCCGGGAACCTTATAGGCACCCGTTTTTACGTGTGTTGTGTTGAGGCAAATAACTATGTGTATACTCTGGTAATGTTTCTTACATTGCCCATTGAGTGCCCTGAGATACAACCGGTACTGGCATTGAATAATATGCTGGGTCCGTCAACCCTTATTTTATATATATATATATATATATATATATATATATATATATATATATATATATATGTGTGTGTAGGAGGTGAGTTTTATTGTAGTACAATAAAGCAATGCAGATATCGGATAAGAAGCACTCTACAGTTTGTAGGACTGGAGTATACATAATATATAAGAACAAAAGATGGTTAAAAGAGTTCCATGTATTTTATTATGCGCATTTCAAAAACAAATATCATCATGCAATAATATTTGTGTTTTCATCAGATAAAATAGGAAGGTTAAAAAATATGTAGGTTAAAAAACACTTGTGAATAGTACAGTTTTAAATATATATATATATATATATATATATATATATATATATATATATATATATATATATATATATATATATATAAAATATATATATATATATATATA
>OZ024740.1:232493100-232495600 GCA_964016885.1 Eledone cirrhosa
CTCAGCGCTTATGGTGGTGAGTAAGGAGGTAGCCCTGGGGCCGAGGACACCAGAAGTCTCCACTGCCAGGTTACGACCGCAAACCTGTCGGAGAGCGACCGGTAATTGAGGAGTTTGGCCCTCTCAGCCCGACGTGCAGCAGAACCTGTGTCAGTCGCAGACTGCACCAGGTTGCGGCTGCAGAATGTGTCGGTGCAAGTGGCATCCCAGACGAGAGGTTTGCCACCGCGGAACGGGAAGATGGTCATGTCATCTGGCCTTATTGATCACGTACTTAGCAGTGACCGTAAAGTATCAAAGGAATGCTAGAGGATCATACAATGCGTGTTTATGAGTCTCTGTATATTTCGTTACCTTTCTTCGGCATCAGTGGATATTAGTGGATTTTTTGTGAGAGTATAATTTGAGGCACGATATGACTGATGTAGTCTCTCTGATATTAAAGATTGACTTGCATAATTGATAGCTGATAACCTCATGCAAAACGTGTGTAGTGAGGGAAATGTATAGGTAGAAAATTCTATGGACAAAGGACTATGTTTAGGGGTTAATGCAGATCATCGGTAGTGTCTGACTGGATATGATAACATTCCAGCCTGCCCCGAGGAAGAGGGTACATTGTAACAGCGATAAAACAAAATGCAATCAGCAGTGAGAATGTTAAATTATATTGGTGAGTGATTCCATATCAATCTGTTGCGTGTCCTTCTTTTGTGGGTGGTTTAGGATGTATGTAAGTTTAACTGCAGCACCCAACCATAGATGTAGAAGAGTAGTCTATTTTGAGTTGTATTTTGAGCTTTGAATAGAGTGACACATTCTTGTGAAATGTAGTATGTTCTAGATTTGTATTGGAAGGTCTGTTTTGCAATATTTTATTTGCTAAGCTAAAGATGTCATTCGGTCAATAGAAATCCCCAGTGACAGTAAGAAATGACACTTCTAGTAGCCTATTGCGTCATGCTCATATTTAGGGCGAGGGGCGAATTTTATTTTATTTCATTTTTTTTTTTTTTGTGTGCATTAATTGTGTCTTTGTGCCGCCGAAGAAGCTAATATTTGTAGGACACCATTCAGTTTCGTAGTCTCTGTTATGGTGTACTTGTAGCGTCCTGAAGTGTCTAGGTAACAAGTAAAGAAAAATGTGATTTTTTTTTTTGCGTGAGAGTGGACGTTATCGGATGTCAAGCAAGAAGATTATTGATATAAAAGAGCAAGAGGGTAGGGGAACAAAGAGAACATAGACACATTCAAGATTTGAAAGAATGTATGTCAAAGACCGGTGAACTGACAGAGTCTTTAGAACGTTGGATAGAATGTTTTATGTATTCGTTCCAGCTCTCAGCTCTCTGAGGTCAAATCCCGTCGAGATCAACTTTGCATTTCATCTTTTCGAGGTCGATAAAAAAAAGTACCAGTCTAGTTCTGGGGTCGATTCAACCTCTCTCTGGAAGAAACTTGCTGTACTCAGGCTTGCATAGGGATGGGCTCCGCCAGGCTTTAATAAAGTGCCCAAGAAATGCCGTATGTCAATACGGCGCCCCTACAACTCTATCAAGAGTTATGGGACCATTCCATGTCAAAGAACCCTCCTTCAACACACATCACGCAAGTGCAATCTGACAGGAAGTCACTGACGCAGTCGTATTGTTGTGGAATGGTGTTGTAAGTTATGAAGTGGGTTGTGGTGCATTATATTAGTGTGAAGGAATGGCAGTATCGGTAAAGGGTCGGACGTCATGCTTTGCAGCATAGAGTTACGGCCCTTTATGGTATGAGTTCAAATCCTGTCGAGGTTAACTTTGCCTGTCATCCTTACGGGGTCGATAAAATAAAGTACCAGTAATGCACTGGGATAATTGCTGGCCTTGTGCCAAATGTAGAAACAATTATATTCATGTTTGTGACATGTGGAGTAGTATGAGGTGTTATGGTTCTTTGGAATTGTGACTCTGTTTGTTGAAGTGTCATGTCTAATGTTAGCACATTGTGGTTTTCGTTGTTTAATCCCACGTACCGTGGTGTTTTGTAACCCAAGTGAAATCTTCTCAGGCAGATCTATGGCATTTAGGTACCTATTAGGTGTCTTTATGTAGTCGTTCGATTTGATCCTACAAATCACTCTACCGTCAAAAATTGACAAATCTTTTACAAATCACATCCTATTTCCTTAAATAAGGATGATCTCGTTGGATACTGCAGTCTCAGATACACGTAAAAGATGGAACACTTTTCATTAACGATTTACTTGATTAGTTTGCGCGGGGATCTAAACTACTACTACTACTACTACAACTACTACTACTACTACTACTACTACTACTACTACTACTACTACTACTACTACTACCATCACCACTGCCATCACTACTACTACTGCAACGATGGGCACTTCAGATATACCAAGAAGATATACCATGCGTCAGGTTCTGCACTACACTGAGCATCCATTCATTGTCCGATGCGCCCTTTGGAAGTTTAGGCACGTTGCTTGTAGGTT
>OZ024740.1:232500600-232528100 GCA_964016885.1 Eledone cirrhosa
AGAAGCTGAAGATGTTAAAATTTAGTTTGTGGGGATCAATGAAAAACTTAGGATGAAAAAATATTCTCGCTTTGATTTGTTTGACCTGTCAACATTTTTGATACTTTAACAGAAAATCACATCCAGTATATAACATTATTCTTTAATATGTTGTTGTCATAATCAAACTTTCAGCAACCTAGGTACAAAGCAGTGGTGTACTATCTGGAATGAATACACATACATTCAAGCATATATATATATATATATATATATATATATATATATATATATCTATATATATATATATATATATTGTTATACTTGGGGAGGGTCATATTTGCGTAATATTGCCAGAATTAATAACAGAACACACTCACTGTTTGGTTGGTTTTCGCTTCTCGCTGTCTTTTATATCTGCGATCTAACTTACTCGTTATTAATTCTGTTATTAATTCTGGCAATATTACGCAAAAATGACCCTCCCCAAGTATAACAATATCTGTTTCGACACACGATTTCATATAAAAAACCTCGCTAAACTATATATATATATATATATATATATCTTTAGGTTTGTTGGTTCACCACTGGTCATTCCGTATGGTCAATCCTGGTGTAATATTGTGAAGAGTACTCAACGCAGTGCAGATCACCCATCTTCGTTTGTGTAGTTGGTGGTGCGAATACGGAGTTAATTATAAATGAAATAACAGGAGGCTGGACTGGTGTCAATTTATATTGCGAGTTATAGGATGAAATTAAATTAAATTAAAAATATTAAATTGCAAAATGGTAAATTGAAAAATAGAGGTAGCGAGATTTATTTATTTAATGAACTTACGGAGAGAGTCTTATATGAAAAAAAAATGTTAACTCGATAAGATATTAGGATGGGATATAGAGTAAAGATTTCGATTGGGAGTCCCAGCCAGCACACTCACCACCATGAGTAAGCCAGTCTCGAGTGGTATCGTCCAGCGAAAGAAATGGAAATTAATTTTTCCGAGTACTCTAGGAACGTAGCTAACTTTGGCCCCGGGATCGCTAGCCGGAACTCCACAATTTCGATAGGCCATCGTCTATACCACGAATACTATTAAATTACACATTAAGGGTTTATTTACGTGTCAGTAGAGGCATGATACCGCTAATAGTTATTCCCAAACCTGGAGTTTGTAGGTACAGGTATAATGTGGCGGCCAAAACAAGCGGCGCGGTGGGACCGAGGCAAAGCAATCCGCTCCGACTAATTTCATTTACCGAAAGAGAAGAAATTTATTTTTCCGAGCACTCAAGGAAGGCTGAACTTTCCGAGTGCCCAGCGCGCAGCCGGGAAAAAGCCACCACACAAGTCGAAGGTAACAACCCAATGAAAAGTGCAAATAGAGCAAAATTATTTTAAAGTCCCATTTAGTCCGGGTTATAGGTAGTGTGGTTCTTGGGTGGGTAGGGGGCTATGAAGGTGCATAATGACCTGAGTAAGGAAAAGTTTTTAAAAAATATGAAAAAAAAATAAAAGCAGCATACAAAGATAAAATACCAATATAAAGATAGAATACATTGATAAAAATACATTAATAAAATAATAAAATAAATAATAAAATATACATTAATGAGATAGTAAAAAAGAATCAATATAGATCAAGTTGTAGTAAGATAATACAAGTTGTACATATAAATATAGATATAGAGGATGGAGGAGATGGAATGGTAACAGGTTGTACCTAGTGTAAAGTTCGGGTTCCGAATTCAGGGAGAGTCACAAAAAGTCCTGAGGTATAGAGTAGAGAATTCAGGCAATACAATACAAGTTTTAGTATAATACGTAGAGTTTTGTCGGAATCGGAATCATCCCGACAAGGAAGTAGTATCAGGTGGCGGTAGAAAAGGCGCAGAGCAGCCAAAATCCGAATGGTAAGTAGATCAGTTAATCCCATGCTGGTAATAGCTGTACACTGAAGTCAGTGCTGCTGTTCAATATTACATTTTGAAGTGCTCAACATTATAGGAGCATTATTTCTTAAGGTTTGTTGGTTCACCACTGGATAGAACTGGTCATTCCGTATGGTCAATGCTGGTGTAATATTGTGAAGAGTACTCAACGCAGTGCAGTTCACCCATCTTCGTCTGTGTAGTTGGTGGTGCAAATACGGAGTGAATTATAAATGAAATAACAGGAGGCTGGACTGGTGTAAATCCTTGAAAGGTTTATCATGGTGGTGGGTGTGCTGGCTGGGACTCCCAATCGAAATCTTTCCTCTATATCCCATCCTAATATCTTATCGAGTTAAAAAATGTTTTCATATAAGACTCTCTCCGTAAATTCATTAAATAAATAAATCTCGCTAACTCTATTTTTCAATTTAGCATTTAATATTTTTAATTTAATTTCTTTCATCCTATAACTCGCAACATAAATTTAGCGTTCCAATCTTCGGTTCACACATTAGACCATACAGACACCCAATATAGATTCTTTGGATAGCATTTTTTTCGCGGCATTCTCTAACATGAATGTAGTTTGACCCTTACACTACACTTCTTTCTCCCTTTCTTTCTTTCTTTCTTCCCATTCTTCTTTGACGGAGTGGTGGGAGTACATTATAAGCCTTCGCCCCCTCACCAGATATTCACTGGTAGTTTTCAGTTGCCAACACTTTGAGGACGGCTGGCTGCGAAGCTAGTTGGTCAGCCGTCGTCTCTGTCTCTGGTTTCTCGGACCCATGGTTTTTCCGACCCATGGCTTTTTACATATTCCTTTGTTATATTCCAATACCTGATGATATCACCGGATTCATATGGAACCCGGTCATTGAAATGATCATAGTATAATAAACCTTTCAAGGATTTACACCAGTCCAGCCTCCTGTTATTTCATTTATATATATATATATATATATATATATATATATATGTGTGTGTGTGTGTGTGTGTGTGTGTGTGTGTGTGTGTGTGTGTGTGTGTGTGTGTGTGTGTGTGTGTGCGTGCGTGTGTGTGTGAGCATGTATATACTAACACATACACACATTATATGGTATGAACCCTTAATTCCTGAGGTAGCCTTAGTGGCGCCATATTGATATGCAGCGTTTCAAGGACATTGTTTTAAACCTGAGTCCATCTCCTCTCCAGGTTCTTCCAAAGAAGGATAGAGAGTGTGAGAAAGGAAGCGGGAAAGAGGTGTAGAGGCAGAAATCGACTCCAATACTAGAGTGGTACGCTTATATCGACCTTAAATGGATGAAAGACAAATTTGTGACGTATAGAGTTACGGCCCTTGCCATTCTGAGTTCAAATCCCGCCAAGGTTAACTTTGCCTTTCATCCTTACGGGGTCGATAAAATAAAGTACCAGTAAAAATAAAGTACCAGTAATGCACTGGGTAATTGCTGGCCTTGTTCCTAACGTAGAAACAGTTATATATATATATATATATCGTCCTCCACCCCCACTCTCAAGCGTGAACCTAATACCAACACTGTTTGTACTACACTCTGCGTTATTGTTTTTTGTTTTTTGCTTTTACTTATATATATACTAGCAGAAGTACCCGGCGTTGCTCCGGTGTAAGTCGACCTTTGGTCTGTTAGAATGTGTGAAAGTTACTTCCCGCGCATCACAGGTTCAAAACTTCGAACTTCAATGAAAAAAAAAAGGTTAGTAGACACAGGTGTGTAATTTATTAATTGTAGTTACACAGTGTATCGTTGAAATTGTTCTCTGCACGACTGACGGAAGTCAAAATCGCTTGATAGTGTATGTTCAGTTAATTTAAAGCAGGGTGAAAATGTCGATTACTTTCAGGGGTTTTTTTTTTTTACAATTTTTGCGCTCACATGTGC
Source organism: Eledone cirrhosa (assembly GCA_964016885.1). NCBI lineage: Eukaryota > Metazoa > Mollusca > Cephalopoda > Octopoda > Eledonidae > Eledone > Eledone cirrhosa. The sequence continues at coordinate 232,504,425 of OZ024740.1, forward strand.
AGAAGAAGAATTAAAAGGATCTTTATCTTAACCGCGGCATAATGGCGAGTCTTTTGTGACAGTTTTCAAAAATATAGGAAGTTCCTGTAAAAACTTTTCCCATGTGTAACTTTGCCTTGTTTTTTTGCGCAAAGTCGAGCCCCGCTTCAGTTTTATTGATTTTTTACATCAATGCGTGATCTCTGAAGTAGATTTGAGTGGCTAAAAACCTGTCCCGGTAAATTTTCTATAGGTGAAAAAAAGTTGATCAAAATTGTATCTAGGTTTATTGCCCTTTGCCACAGCCTCAAGCCTCGTCTGACGGGATGTTGGTGATTCCTCCGCCAGCGCTTGTTGGCGACGAAGGCGAACATCAGCAAGCCTTGTCGTACGTGATGTTGGTGACTCAACCAGCCGGGAAAGACGTCTATCAGCGAGTCGAGATTCGCGCTCAGCAGGTGTTTCCTAGAGAAAATTAATTAATTCTACTGGTTAGCTAAGCCAATGGCAGTGTCAATAGTAAATGAGAAAAGTCTAACATGAACAAAAGGGAATCAAGGTAAGACAATAAATTTAATATAACTACGATTAGAATGTTGTAGTTGCTTAAAAGTGGTGACAGTTAGGATAAACACAGTACTTGCTAACATTAAGGGAGAATATTGCATAAAGGATTAATCAATTGTGAATGAACTCATACCTGAGAACGCCTAATTCGTTGTCTCAAAGCAGTAGCTGTATCTTTTTTGGAGGTAAGTCTTGAACGTTTCCGTGTGGGCATAACGACGTGTAACGAAGCTGTTAGGTTAGAGAGAGGTGATTAAATACAGAGAGAGATGACACCAGATTCGTTAGCATGGTTACTGGTGAATGGGAAGGTTTGGAAATATGGTTACAATAACTTACCGAATTTTCCGGTCTATAAATTGCACTTAAAATAATTAAATTTAATAAAAACACAGCTCTGCGCTTTTTACTCCGGTGAGCCTTATGTATAAATAATACAATGGTAATCAATCATGGCTCTAACAGAAGTAATAGATCTAGACTAAAAGTAAAGAAGATAGCATTTTCCTGGTTGGCCTTACACGCCGTTGCGCGGACCTGATTTTAAATGATACGCCTTATATCCTGGTGAGCCTTATAGAGCGGAAAATATCTATTGGAAAAGAATACGAATTCATGACCAAGGTGTGACAAAATAGGCGTCTATACAGCGCCTGAAACAAACTTGTCCAAAACCCTAGGATTTTTCTCGTTAAGTATCCACCCAAAAGGAACCGTTTTTTAGTTACAAAAAATAACCAAAGTGTATAGTAGCTATATTTCTGACATATCATGCCAAAAAGAACAATATATTCAAAAAATGTTCTAAAGTACATTCACTCTATCTTTTTGACCGATATCTTAATAAGCAAGTTATCGATGTTTTATTGGCTGTCAGTGTCTATCTGCATGCAGGTATGCACGTGTGCGCAATTAATTGCAAATACGCTCATAACATTTAGTCATAAGCAGAACAAAAAATGCCATTAGAGGTGGGCTAATAATGAAGACACAAACCCTGGTGAACTTACGTTTAAACACCCGAAAAGTTACTCACTTCCTGAGCAAAAGACTGTATTATAAATTAAGTAATTTTTTACAACTTTGTATGTGTACAATACAACTTGGTCAACGTATTATTTAGTAATTTTTTTTTTCAAAAAGCATGATTATTTAAGACTGTTTGAAAATTTACTCACAGCTTTTAGCATCACAAAAGACACCATTAAATTTGGTTCCCTTTTCAGATAGGGATAATACTGTATTTCCACTTGAATAAGGTGGAATATGAAAAGATAAACTCTTTAATGGTCGGTCGTTTACTGAGACAGCTAGGAAGACATGCAGCTAGCCGTCCAATCAATAACGCACGTCATTATATGGACATATGAAATTTATTTTTATTGCGCCAGATGTAAACTAAGAGTTCTTGTGTTCGAATTCACATAAAATTTCATTGGAATCGAAAAACATACTGTCATAGGGCCCGATTATCAATTTTTCGAAAATTTCAAGTAGCCTATTCCACTCTACGCGTTGAGTTTTATATGTGTGAGGTTTCATGAAAATTGGATGAACGGTGTAGCATGCAAGTTCGGAACACAAAACAACGGCCATCTTCCCTTTATATATATAGATATATCACGCACACACACTATTACACTACACTCCCTTCCCCGTCCGCAACACCTTTTCTCTCCCTCTCCCTCTCCCTCTCCCCACCCCACCTACACTCCTTCACACACGCACATCCCACTAACACCTCCACTAATATACACCCCATCACCCCACATCACCACCACCTCCCTCCAACTTTCACACCTAACCATCCTCTCCCCTGTCCACCGCACCCCCGCACACACAGACACACAGTCCACACCACAGACAGACCATTTATTCACCTGTCATCCTCCTCTACTGCTACCTCTTCACCCTGCGTTGACCCTCTGACCACTTCCTGTTGCGCGCGCACCCCCACATCTCTCCACTTCCGACCACCACAACCAATGGATTCCACACGACCGGTCATCGTTCCAGCTATCCACTCTATAACATGAGAAATATCCAGCATCTTATCTAACACTCCACGGAACTGCTTTAGGAACTTACCCAGGAACAAACACTCACATTGTTTTTCGAACCACGCCACCTACACCCACTCCACCTATAAACACAAACACACACGTGCGTATCCACATATACACACTCTCAGCCTCCGGAATCCACACGGCCCCTCCCCCACCCCTCTGACCCCTCTCCAACCACACGCAACACACACCGACTTACACCCCACCCCACGCCCGCACCGGTTCCCCTTTTCCGGAATATGGAACCTCGTTCTTCCCCAAACTCTAACATTCACACAGACACGCACACACACACACACACGTACACCTACTCACATACACAAACACCACCTTCAACCCTCCCCGCTCGGAACCCCCGCCTCCCTCTCCCAACTCCACCTGCCACCACCCCTACACGCCTCACACCCTTCCACCACTTGTTTATTTTTATGTTTACTTTTATTTTCATTTGTACTTCTAAATTCGCCCCTCCTCCGTGTTCTAAATGTCTTTCCACCACTCCCCCACACTCCCTCGGAACTCTCTTCCTACCCACTTTTCTCCTGATGAAGGGCTTATGCCCGAACCCCCCCCCCCACACTCTCAAAAGCGTGAACCTAATAAATCCATATTTGTACTGCCTCTCTGTTTTTGTTCCTGTCTAAGATTTAACTATATATATATATATATATATATATATATAATATATATATATATATATATATATATATATATATTATATTATATGTATATGTGTGTGTGTATATGGATCCCGTGTTCAATCGGGTGTAACCACAGTAAGTAAGGTACTCAATGCATATCAAAGAATAAATATTTATATAGAAAAATGGCTTCTACAGGACTAGAATTGTTTCATTCTAGGGCAATCATCTGGAAAGCCCTTTCCTGATGATTTCTTCGAATGAAGCAGTTCTAGTCCTGTAGAAGCCACTTCTATATTAAATATATATATATATTTACGACATATACACGAAACGCATCCACATTGAGTTGGACATGACTTGACAAAATTTGCTCTCACTTCAGAGAAGAATCGGTTTTTCAGGGACCTTGTCAGAGACTGGCAGCTGTTCAACTAAAGCGGAGAGCCGAATATTATTGCTATTACAGTTGCTGTCGTGTCGTCGGTTGACGGTTTTGTTGTTACAATGGATGTGTTGTTGTTATTATTATTAATATTATTAATGGTGTTGGTGAGGCCGGTGATGCTGGTATGTATGTGGGGATTTCAAGCTGGTGTATGCTTCAGTTCACAAATAATATAACGCTGTTGCTGATGATGTAGAGAGAGGTAAGCGAATGTGTGTGATGGAGATAGTAGTGGAAAGGAATATGGTCGGTTGCGGTTCTGGGGTGATGTGTCTTGTTTGTTATTTTTGTTGTTTTTGTAAAAGCTAGTTTTTCTTTTATTACAATATCAGAGGGTATTCGGTACAACACTGCTGGGTTATAGGGTTTACTTTTCCGTCGGTGTTAAAAATTAAATAAAAAGATGTATAGAATAAAGATAACAAAAAGGAACAAATATCAAATAGAAAGTTAGATGTTGGTTCAAGTTTGATGTTTTACAAGAGAATAGTTCGTTGTTTAGGAAAATATGCTCTCCTCCTCCTTCTTCTTCTTCTTCTTCTTCTTCTTCTTCTTATTATTATTATTATTATTATTATTATTATTATTATTATTATTATTATTACCTTCTTTTCTTCTTGTTTTCCCTCTTCCTCTTCATCTTATTCTACTTCTTCTTCTTATTATTAGTCTCTCCCTCCTCCTCCTTCTTCTTTCCCCCATCCTTCTTCTTCTTCTTCTTCTTCTTCTTCTTCTTCTTCTTCTTCTTCTTCTTCTTCTTCTTCTTCTTCTCCTCCTCCCCCTCACAGGCAATGAAGGTGGTTCTTCACTAGTTCTTGATATGGTAGAAATAGCAGTCAAGTCTACTTGAAAATACGCAATGTCGTCTTAAATAAAGTTACATTGCGATGATATGTTCCTAGATATACTAGGTGTGTCAGAAAAGTAACAGGATTTAGTGTGCTTTTTGAGCTATGTGGTTGGAAGGGATTAGCGGGTCGTGTCACCGTGTGCGGTAATATTCGGGAAGTATATCACTGCGATATCAGCTCTCTGCAACAATTGTATATTTTTTCGAGTCCCTTTATTAACAGTTCCTCAAATTTAGGCCATTATGCGATGGGTGCAGACCATCGAACCAACCTAAAGTTTTTGGTCCGGCTGGAGAAAACTCCGTGAGAAGGACTCTGTAAAGTGCAGTATGTGTACGGAGATGAGACGACGTTGTTCTCATGTATTTACGAGTGGCAAAAAAGGTTCAAAGAGGGATGCGGGGGACGTGGAAGACGACCCCAGGAGCAGAAGGCCTTCAACAAGCATGACTGAAGCCAACGTGGAACATGTGATCTATGTGTTGCGTGTTAATCGTCGGTTGAGTGTTCGCCTGATCGCAAGTGAGCTGTATACAAACCGCGACAGTGTTTGGAAGATTATCACCGAAGATTTAGACATGCAGGAGATCTGTACAATGTTACCGAAACTGCTAAAAGTTGACCAGAAGGGTCGGCGCATGCAAGTATGTCAGGACCCCCTTGAGCGTCTTGAAACAAAACCATACATTCTGGGGAGAGTTATCACCGGTGATGAATCATGGGGACCCGCTTTCCGGACGTGGAAGCCATTAAGACGACCATGAGGCGGGAACTGTGGAGAATCCCGGAAGAATCCTTCCAGGAGTTCAGGGATTCACGGCGGTGAAGGAGAGGAACGTGCATTAGACTCGAGGGGGATTATTTCGAAGGCGGAAACTTGGCGTTTGTAATTGGGATTTGAAATATTTTTTTACAACTCCATGTCCTGTTTCTTTCAGACGCACTTCGTAGATACGGGATGGTAACTCCTGGAAAGTTTTCAATTATGTTTTGTCGCCAAGGCTGATTTGTGACTAAACAACAAAAAGAATCTCTCCCATTCTCCCTCTTTCTCTTTTTCTTTCTCTTTTTATCTCTCCGTCAAATGTTCCCCCTTTCCCTTTCATCATTTCTGTTTTGGCATACATATTTGTTTATATGCATGCACGTACGCATATATATATATATATATATATATATATATAAACACACACACACATATATATATATATATATATATATATATATATATGTGTGTGTGTGTGTGTGTGTGTATGCATGTGTACACAAAGTTACACCCACATAATAAACACACACACACACTCACACACACACACACACACACAAACGCACACACACATACACACACACACACACACACACACACACACACACACACACACACACACACACACACACACACACACACACACACATACACACACACACACACACACACATATATATATATATATATAGTGAATAGCCGTTTCTTCAAAAAAGAGGACTTGGCATATATCGTAAATGCCTAAGTTCTCTAGTTTCTTTCTGAGAAAGTGCCGTATCTCAATGACCTTTAGTTTTCAAAATACTAAAAGTGCGAACTGTCGTAACCTTAAACTAATTTTGTTAAATAGTAGTGCGTTTGTGTTACGACTTTTAAATAAAAATTACCAAATTGTTGATATACAACAGTCCAGGACAAGTTTACAAACAGTTCATGCCAGTTCATTGCAGGCTTTTCCACTCTTTTTTCTTTTCTTTTTTTAGTTGTTAAGAACATGAAGGGAATCAATCATTATTTTTAGTTTTATTCGGTTTAGACTCATGGTGAGAACGACGAAGTACATGCTGTGATAGAAAGCGCATAAAAACATGTTGAAATTTTATATATAGGACCGTTTTATACCATAATCCGTAGTGCTTAACTGGAAAAAGAAATTATAAGTTGAATTGACTAAACTCCGATTGACACACGGCACTATAAATAGGAAAGAACAGGTTAACATCTTGAAGTCAAAAGTTATAAACTTCAGTAAAGATGACATCTTGGCACGTAAATCCAATTTCACGGAACCAAGAGAACAAGTCACCACAGTATTAAAGAAGATGAAGAAATAGTTTTAAAGCACATCTACCATGAGCAGGTTGTTATTTTGACGGTGGAGGAAAAATATTTTGTGGCTTGAAATACGGAAAGATTATTATAATTTCTACAAACACAGTGTTGTAGTTTTGAAAGCCATAGAAACTCTCGACAAAAGTCGTATAATTGGATTTTTTCATTGAAATTTTTATGCATACATATCTTACCTTGTATGACTTAACTTGGCATTTTAGTTCATTGGAATAGTTTGTCTGAGTATATCTTATCCAATTAAGTCTATTCAAACCTAATCAAATTTAAATACTACTTCACTAGTAAATCCCAATCAAACTGTGAAATTGAACTAATTGACTATATCTTCAATAAATTTGTAAACTTAGACCTAGGTTAGAAGTCAAGGACATATGCTTACATATACCAAATGCACTTATATGTATTTATTGATTGATTAAATTATACCGATTTACACAATCTTTTCGATTCAATCCCCTTTTGGCACTTTATTCTTTACCAGAAAAAATCCATTACAGATTGATTCCCTTCATGTTCTTAATAATTAAAAAAAGAATTACTCCTTAGAATATTTCTTAGAACATTCTTTGCTGGTGATTTGGCACTTGTGTGGATTTTTTTAGACATGACATGCTTATTATTGTTAGTAATATAAATATCCTCCTAAATATGTTTTTAGTAGAGTTCATATGGTTGAAAGATTTTGGCTGCTATTTCTAGCTTTCACGTCACCGAGACAATGCTTAGACGTAGTGGTTTAAAATCATGTGCCTTTTATCTTCAATATACGATTTATATTCAGAGGTGTGAGTTCATATTTCGATCAACCTCGAGCTGATGATCCATTGATTGCCTATAGAACTCAGCCATTTAATTAGTGAAACATATTCTTAAGCAATAATAGAATATGTATGCGAGGATATGAATAATTACTGAAAATCAGGTATTTACAATTTAAATACGCAGCCTTTTGGAATAATATATGTTCTTACATCCTTTTACAAATTATCTCTTGTTAATGTTTGATATATTTATGTATATGTCAATCGTCTTTTAATTATATATATATACTAGCCGAATTACCCGCGCCTTGTTGCGTTTCACACATTTTTTTTTTTTGGTGAGAAAATGATGATTGATTTTAAATTAGTGATATAATGGAGAAAAAATAAAGGGAAAATGTTAAAAAAGTAGAGGCATTAACTAATAATTTTTGTTGTCATAATTCTAGTAATATTTTGCCATAGATAACATGTCTAAATTAGCCAAATTTTACTATAAAAGAGAGGTGCTTTTTTGTTGTTTTACGTTTAATTAATAGAAAAACCCCGTGATAATAAAGGTTCCAATACTCAAGCTATGGGCTTCCAAAATGTTCACTATAGGGGGTTTAACCCTCCATTAGGGTGTCTTAATATTATTGAAATTTGTAAATAGGCATCATATCTATGATTTAAATTTCATATAAATCGAAAAATTTTCGGCGGTGGCAAGCGGAGGTTTGTGCCCCCGGGGGAGCCCTTTGATTAAAATGAAATATACTTATCCAAGTACTCTGAGCAATATAGTTTCAGAATATATATGGTTATGGGGGTCTATCTCCAAAACCATAGGAGGAGTTTGTGAACAAACAAACAAACAGACAGGAACTACAACTTTGTATATATATATATTAAAGTTTTCGCTCCGACATAGCTGTTTACATTTAAGTATGTGAATTGTGTATATGTAATGATATACGGTACGTTTACGAATAAACATATTGGTAAGCACTTTAGCTATGAATATTGAAAAGCTGACGGCTGGCCCTGTCTAGCCGATTCCAGCAGAAACAGTAGGGAATAACTACCAACGCATTTCTGGCTTAGGTGGTCATGGGGACAGTGCTTCTCCCGCATTGATCTCTTAGAATTTGAAACAGGCGAAAATATATAGTTTTTTCGGCTATGTACATGGGCCGATTAACCTCATTTGTAACATTCATTGGAAAAGGGCTTTCCAAAAGTGTTATATTGTCTATAGAGATTACAAAGCTTACAAAAAGTAAAGAAAAAAAAACAGCAGTAAATAATTATAAAAAGTTAAAAGGTATGGTTACGAAAAGTGAATAATTATAATTATAATTGTTTCTACTTTTGGCACAAGGCCAGCAATTACCCAGTGTATTATTGGTACTTTATTTTATCGACCCCATAAGGATGAAAGGCAAAGTTAACCTCGGCAGGATTTGAACTCAGAATGGCAAGGGCCGTAACTCTATGCGTCTAAGCATGTCGTCCGACCCCCTACCGATACTGCCAATCCACCGCCCTATATATATGTAATTAGTTTTAAAAAGCAAATAATTTATTCAAAAAGTAAGTAATTGGTTAAAAAATCTATTTGCGAGTATGGATCTATATTAAATTGATGGTGAAAAAATTCTATGCCGTGGCCATTTCCCGAGCTAGACCGGCTCATTGTTCTCCAGTCACAGGGATCCAGGAAAATGGTTCATGCCACCGAGTAGATTCAATATATGAAAATGGGGGAAATTTCTTGAACATTAAGGTTAATTTATATCCAGCTCCCTGCTAGTTGGAGTGTAAAAGAATTTCCATGGTTGGATGTATGGTACAATATGTATGTTACAGAGCATACGTGCTATAAGCTGCACACACATTTTGTACTGTTTGTGCAATTATGTCAGAAAAAACGGTCACAAACGTTCGATGGAACTTGAAGAACGGCAGTAACAATAAGAATAATTACTACTACTTTAACTCAAAACACATCGGCAACAACAAAACAAACGATAGTATCACGAATAACAGCAGCAACAATAACAAAAAACAAAAAGGGCGACAGAAACGAACACGCGAACACAGAAAGGAGCAAAGATAGCAACAGAAAAAATTGGGATGAATGAATTGGTAAGGTTGGAGGGGGAAAGTGTTAGAATCATGAAATGTACTGACAACACACATTCATACACACTGAGAAACAGAAAACACACTAGCAACAACAACACACACACACACACAGATAACACCACCACCAATAACAACAACGACAGTAACAATAGGAATAATAACAATAACGTCAACAAAAATAACCATATCACCAACAACAACAGCAATACACACAAACACAGTGATACTGAACACAACACAACTAAAATACATGAATGGAAACCCTATCAACGACAAGTCTATTTCAATCCGACTGACAATACGTACAATACGAATAGCATTTACCTGACAAATTTATCATTTAAAAAGACGACTAAACTGACAGATTCTTGAACAACACACTAGGAGACAGAATCGGACGGAGGCACAGCAATTAAGTCGTAAATCCACAAATGGCCTATACAAACTCATACAATTGGGAGGTTGTTTTTCCCGACAGATAATATCAATAGAGACCTACCAGACTATATCCAGGCAATGCAACCATACATCATCAACAAGAGTGAACAACACCGCAAGCACACGAGGAGAGAGAAAATCTCATCAGTGCTAAACCAACATGCCAAACTAGAACACCAGGGCTCGATAGATAGCATAAGAAATAAAGAACCTATACGGACATAGAACTGACGCAACAATTACAGTAGCCACACACAAAATAGAAGTCCTAGGCTGAAAAGAAAATACGTGTGGCGTAGTAACAGCCCACAACTAAACTCCCGAAGACAGAACAGAGAAGAAAAAAAGATATAACTATTAAAGGATTCAAACCCACACACATAAAATACACGTAAACATGACAAACACAGAAACGCATGCACACATAGAGACGCGGGCGCAATCACATGCGCAGACACGAAACAAAAAAGGACCAAAAAGAAAGATGGAGTATGAGTTTAAGATGAGGAAAAAGAAGAGACACAAAACAGATTATCATTAAGGTCGTCACAGAATGTCTAACGAAAGAATTTTAACAAACGAATGAATAACAAACAATAAAGTTAAAGATAAAGTGGAAATTACATGGTGCGTGTGTGTATTTCTATTGGCAATATTTGCAACATTACCATCCGCAAATATAACAATATATATATATAAGTTGTACAAGAGGTTTGTTTATCTTAGTTGTTACGTAGTAACTCCCTGGTGATAAGCATGTCCTAGCGCACAAAGCACTACACGTCAGTAGTTTATCCCAGGTAGGTGATATTGACTTACAGAGTATTCATTTATCAAATAATTGTTTCTACTTTTGGCACAAGGCCAGCAATTATCCAGTACATTACTGGTACTTTATTTTATCGACCCCAAAAGGATGAAAGGCAAAGTTAACCTCGGCGGGATTTGAACTCAGTCCGTAACTATGCTGGAACTATGCTGGAAAGCATGGTGTCCGACTCTCTACCGATACTGCGAATACACCGCCCTATTTATCAAATAATGGTTGTCAAGACAGGGTTAAATCAGCATCATTGTTTATTGTATTATGTATATTTCAGTTACATGGGTATTCGTGTGACTTCGTCAGATGCTGACGCAAATATTGGTGCAGTTATGCAATCATTGTGATATGCACGTCCATGCAGTGGTGAAGTAGTTCACCACTGGATGGATGTGCATGGCTAGCGGCATATCACAATGATTGCGTAACAGCACTAATAATTGCGTAAGCATCTGACGAAGTCACATGAATAACCATGTAACTGAAATATACATAATACAATAAACAATTATGTTGATATATATATATATAGAGATCTGTAGATATATATGTGTATATATATATTTTTCTTTACATAATAAACAAAATACAATATAATCATTCCCTTATCAAAAGTTTCAGGAAACTAGACTATCTTAACAGAAACGTCCACTACGCTCATCAGATGAAATATTCCAGTATTATATTGTGTTGTTTTTTATGTAATTAAATACATCTCTACTATACATAGAGCATTCTTCTTTCCTTTATTTTTTCTACGGAAATACATAACGCACACACACACACACACACACACACACACACACACACACACATATAAACATATGTATATATATATATTTAATACTGTATAAACCGAGGATTTTAAATTAAATCCATCTTAGATATCAACAATTGTTTCTATACAGATGAGAGTCATGTAAACATTCAACCAGTCTGTTTACACCCATTTAAACGACTCTTATCTGTATAGAAACAATTGCTGAGATTAAAGATAGGTTTGTTTTTAAAAACCTTGATTTATTCAGTATTAAATATTTATGCTCTGCTGCCGTAAATGTCTTCAACTCCAGATATCCGAACGTTGAAAGTACACCTTCGATTGTACAAAGATTCCTGCTTGATGTCGACGACAAGTGTGCATTGAGCTTTTCAGACCTTACTGGAAATTATAATTACAACTATAATTACTCACACACGCAGACACGCAGACACATATACACACAGTGACACACACATGCATATATATATATATATATATATATATATATATATATATATATATATTTCGTTTCTGAATTTGTTTAGCAAGATTCTTTATCTGAAATCGTGTGTTGAAACCGATATTGTTATACTTTGGGAGGGTCATGTTGCCAATAAGAAACACACGCACCAGTCGCTTTCACTTCAATTTATTATATATTTATAAATTTATAAATTTACAAATCTACAAACTTATACATTTCTGGTTGGTTGGTTGGTTCCACAACCAGATAGTTGTTTATATATAGGCATAGTCCTTTCGTCACACACTCTGTGACCTCTTCAGTGACTGGGGATTCCTTTCTTTGTTTTTGTGCCTTTCCTTTCTTCTGTCCTACGCCATTTTCAAAATGGCGTAGGACAGAAGAAAGGAAAGGCACAGAAACAAAGAAAGGAATCCCCAGTCACTGAAGAGGTCACAGAGTGTGTGACGAAAGGACTATGCCTATATATAAACAACTATCTGGTTGTGGAACCAACCAACCAACCAGAAATGTATAAGTTTGTAGATTTGTAAATTTATAAATTTATAAATATATAATAAATTGAAGTGAAAGCAACTGGTGCGTGTGTTTCTTATTGGCAACATGACCCTCCCAAAGTATAACAATATATATATATATACAGGGTGACCACAAAAACACTGAGCTCGATTATCGGATTGATGTTTGCCGAGCAACAAAACAGGCACATATCGAGTGTCTATGATATCAACCAAAACCACACGAACCTTTGTTAGTTTACACAATTGTAGCCACCAATATTCTAAAAAAAAACTAATTTAAGTTTTTATATTATAAGTATTTGGAATCAAGGAGTGTTTTTGTGGTCACTCTGTATATATATATATATATATATATATATATATATACATATATACATATATGTATATATATACAAATATGTATATATATACATATATATATATACATGTATAAAGTTATATATATAGATATATACATATAAATATATATATATACAGTGTGACCACAAAAACACTCCTTGATTCCAAATACTTGTAATATGAAAACTTAAATTAGTATATATGTATATATATATATACACACACACACACGCGCGCGCGGGCGCACGCACACACACACACACACACTAACACGCGCGGGCGCGGGCGCACACACACACACACACACATATATAAGTTTAACAAGTTATCCTTTAAGGTAATCCAAGTTGATCAGCGATCAGCGATTTTTAGACTCACCAGACTAATGAAACAACTGTTACTACTTTAAATAAACACTATTGTGCAGCCGACCACGTTATTCTTCACTCAATTACTATATATATATATATATATGTGTGTGTGTGTGTGTGTGTGCGTGTGTATGCGCGCGTGGTGTGTGTGTGTGTGTGTGTGTGCGCGTGTGTGTGTGTGTGCACGTGTGCGTGTGTGTGTATGTGTGTATGCACAGATATAGTGAGAAGGGCAGAACATATGGAGGGATGTGTGTGGTTCTTACTTTATCAGCTTAATACTCCAAGCCGAAAAATTCATTGATGACCCGGCAAACCAACAAGTGTTACGCGGCGGCGGCATTCAATTACAGAAAAGTCATTGCAATTTGATAAGGGATGAAAATTAGTTCAAATAACCCATCTTCCCAGAAGAGAAGATGTGTCTAATTCTTCTGGCCAGCTGATCTTCTAACTAGAAACCCTGTGGAAGAACACATTACATTGTTTTCATGCACTTATAGTTGTTTTTCAACGGACAAAGGAAGAGAAAAAGAAAATAGAAGGCAAACACATATCGCCTCAAAAGATTCATCTGTAAAGTGAAACGAACCTGCTGCGTTGAGAAGAATCATTAGTCTTATATATATATATATATATATATATATATATATATATATATATATATATATATATATATATATATATATATATATACATATATATATATATATATATATAAGTATATATATATATATATATATATATATATATATATATATAAGTATATATATATATATATATATATAAGTATATATATATATATATATATATATATATATATATATATATATATATATATATATATATATATATATATATATATATATATATATATATAAGTATATATATATATATATATATATTGAGGGAGAGAGAGTGTGCGATGGAGAGGATTTCATGGCTCCGTAGTTGATATAATATGTTGTGTTCACAGACTGTACTGATTCGAAAGAGAGATCAACAGAGAAACCATCACCTAAAGATTCCCCTATTTGTCAAATTGGTGAGAAATCCCTTAGAAAGCTATTACACCGAAAAACATTATAATAACAATAATTCAGAATATACATACACACACATACAGAGATGCAGAGGCATATATACACGTATGCTTACATCTATTTAGCTACAGCAAACCAAATACGCGAACGCGTGCACAATCACACACATAAATGTGCGCAGATACACACACACAAGCTTATACTATATTATATATACATATGTGATATATATATATATAGACATATATTTGCATATAGACGTATATATATATATATATATATATATATATATATATATATATATATATATATATATATATAAATATATATATTGTTATGCTTTGGGAGGATCATGTTGCCAATAGGAAACACACGCACCAGTAGTTTCACTCCAATTTATTATAAATTAAATTTATAAATTTAAGAATTTATAAATTTCCGGCTGGTTGGTTGGTTCCACAACCGGGCGGTTGTTCATATATTGTCAAAGTTCTTTCGTCACACATTATGTGACCTCTTCTGTGACTGGGGATACTTTTCTTTGTTTTTTGCTTCTCCTTTGTTCTGTCCTACGCCATCATGTTTTTGTGTGTGTTGTGTGCTTAGTTTGCGCATGTGTTACATCCGGGTGTCTGTGTGTGTTTATATTTGTTTATTTATTTGTTTATTTACATGTTACTGGTTGGTTGTTTGTTCTATGTGTGTGTGTTTTCATTTTTTCCCTAATTGTAAGTTGTGATGTTGCTATTCCATTCATGTTTTCTATTTAATTTTGGTTGGAGTTCATTTATGTTTATTGCCTCTGTGATTTGTCTAAACATTGCGTCTTTTCTGTGTGTAGATTCTATTTTTATTTCTATGTTCTCTAATTTACCCTTATGTTCTATTCTAGCATGTTGGTGGAGTACAGATGATTCTTTTCTATCTTGAAGCTCTCGCCAGTGTTCATTTATCCGTTCTCCTATACTACGAGCTGTGTCACCTATGTACACTATATTCTTATCTCTACATTGTCCTTCAGTACATCTGATGCTATATACTACATTTCTCGTTTTACAGTTAATATGGGGGCTTAGTTTACAGATTATACATTTCTTATCTATACAGGGAGGTCTTTGAAAAGGGTATGTATTGCTAATAAGTTTTTTTATGGAGGCACCTGGTCTTTCTACTATCTTAATATTGAGTTTATGTTTATCTAGGGCCCTTCTAAATTTGTAAGCTAATTCACCTCTAGGGGTTGTATTGATGAACATTACACTCTGGTATTTATTGATATCATACCATGAGTTTATTCTATTAACCTTATTCCTAGTTCTTTCTATTCTATTCCAAAATTTGCTCCTATACGAGGGGCAGATCCCATTTGTATCATTATTTACCATTTTTTTTACCATTTTTTCCCATTTGGTTCTGGCTCCTCTATATACTCTGATTTTATCTCTCTGATTGTTACAAGAGAACTGCATACGGTGGATGAAGTGTTGTATGTGTCTCTCTAGTTCTTTGGGGTCGCACATGCGAGACACGTTTCTCATCACCCGTACCAAATCCGCAATCAGTATGTTGATTTTGGTGTGGTCCGAAACAGCTGAGTTTCAGTGGATCAGATATTTGGAAGTCATGGGTTTGGCATAATGGGAATGGAGGATTTGTTTTTTGTTATTAATGGTTTCTAATTATTAATGGTAGTCTATAGTAACTCTAATACTCTGGTGGATGGAGTTAGTTATTTGCTGGATGCTTTCCATGGTGTTTTTCTCTAATTCCTGACTGTTCTCTAGTGGGGGTATTTTTATTACGATGTTTATATCATCAACATAGCGGGAGTACATTATCAGCGTTAAGAGGTTGCTCTCTTCTTATTGTTCTTTAAGTTTAAGTTTAAGTTTATTGTCCCACCATACCATGAATAGGTTAGCTATGTCACCTGCAAAGCTAACACCAATGGCTGCTCCCTCCTCTTGGGCATATGTTTTTCCATTAAATTTGAACATATGTTCCTTAAGGGTTAATTTTATACTGGCCTCCACCGCATGTGCAATCATTTTCTTTCGTTCATCGTGGTTTTCGGGGTTCCGTATGGCTCTGGTCCGCCCGTTCCATCTATTTGTGTGGATTTTCTTGGCCATTGAGGTAATGGTAGGTGGTCTGCCTCTTGCTGGTCTTGTAGGGCACAGGTTGCTAAAGTCACATGTATCTAGATAATCATTAGTATAGGTAAGTTTAAGTAGGAGCCCCAGCTCACTGGTATCAATCCCACGGAATTCAACATTGCTCTCACTGATCATTTCTACACATTTCCCCACAGTAAAATCCACTTCAATGGATGGATATAGGGGCACAACATCCATACTACCTATTATACAGTTTGTTAGGTCCCTAGATCGGTTACTTTCGCTGATTCTGCTGAGGAGGTCCTCCATGCTGTCACATATATCTGGAGACATTTCAATGATGGGGCGTATGATCAGGGAGAGGAAGTAGGAAAGTCTGTAGTTACTAGCAATGTTAGCTCCACAGACTGGCCGTGTTGGTGGTCCTGTGACAGGGTCACTGCTCGTTTTATGATCTTTTCGAAGCCCATACAACGCTGGCACGTCATTGTTCCAGTCCTGGAAGTTGTTGGCAGTCCTTTTATTGGGCTGCATTATATTTGTCCACATCATCATATGGGCATTGAGGGTTTTCTCCCTATCCTCATGCTCTTGTGGTGTTACTTCTCTTGTGTTAGTGATGTGGGGTTGCATTGCCTGGATGTAGTTTGACAGACTGTCAACCGACATTCTGCCAGACTTGTCTGTTGGAAAGCATGCAATCTCTCCATTACGCGAGCGCTGCATGAGCTTACGCAAGCCATTTGCAGATTTTTCTCCCAGTTGCTGGGCCTCCATTCTATTTTGCTTCTTGCTATACTGTTCTATAATATTTCTAAGTTTAGATCTAGCTATACTAAATTGTGCTTCTGTTTGTTCATGGACCTGCGACAGCAATTGCGTGCGTTTGTTAAAAGCTAAAGTCGCGGCGTGGACTCGTCGTAGGTCGAAGGTCATATCGGAAGGATTATAAAACGTAGAGTTCCAGGATGCTGCTTTATGTGTACTATTGCTATTGTTATTGTTAGTTGTGTTGTTTCTATTTCTATTTCCACCAACAGCTTCATGGTTGTTTCTATGTCTCTCATTATTACTCCTGTCTCTTTCCTCTGGCTCATTGTTATTATCAACCATATTTGGTGTGTCTGTGTGTTCGTCCTGTTATTTTCTCTGTCAGTATCGATAGTCTCCCTTCTCCTGTCAATCCCATTACCTTCCCTTACTTCTGTGTTACTGTCATTACATGTTTTCTGTGTCTGTGTGTTTATTAAGATTGTGGTTGTGGTGAGAGGCATAGAATGTGTGTGTTGTTGTTGTTGTTGTTGTGTCCTGTTGTTGATGTGTGTTGTTGTTGTTGTCTCCGTGTATGTTATTATTGTTGTGTGTTGCTATTGTTGTTTGTGTATGTGTGTCTGTTGTTGTTGTTTCTGAATATGTTATTATTGTTGATGTGTGTGTTGTTGTTTTCGTTGTTTGTGTCTGTGAGTTTGTTGTTGTTGGGATGTGTGTTGTATGTGTGTGTATGTGTGCGTATGTTGTTACTTTTTTTTGTTTTTGAGGCTCCAACGTAATTTTGTAAAAGATTTTTCTATTTCTGACAAGCATTTTATCATATTTACCTTATTATATGTGGCATATTTAGGTGGTAGCTGTAATATCGATAATTCTTCAGAGTCGACTGTAGTGTTGCCGTATACATTTGTGTTGTTGTTGTTGAATTCATCTGTTAATGAGATGTCGGCCATGTTTATACCGTCAGTCTTGTCAGGATATCTATCGCTATTCTCTAAAGTTTCTTGGTCTAGTTTCATCTGTTTGAGCCACCTTAATTTCTTGTTAAAGTGCTTGTCACATTCTTGAAAAATGTACTTTTCTTCAAGACATATAAGGTTTATAAATATTAATTTTTCTCTTTGTTTGGTGATCGTAGTTATTTCTTGTATTAGGTTACGCTTATACTTTTCTTAATGACTTAA
The DNA here is from genome assembly GCA_964016885.1 of Eledone cirrhosa. Taxonomy (NCBI): domain Eukaryota; kingdom Metazoa; phylum Mollusca; class Cephalopoda; order Octopoda; family Eledonidae; genus Eledone; species Eledone cirrhosa. Next base: position 232,522,841 of record OZ024740.1, read on the forward strand.
TTATCTGTAAATCTTCTTTTTTATGTTTAGAATTAGTGTGGTTTTAGCCTATCTGCTTACTGTAATCTTCTTACATTGGTGTTAATGGTGTTGATGTAAACTCGGGACGAGGCAGATTCTTTTATGAAGTGTAGTTGTCGAGATGTTATTGTTTTTCGTAGACAACAGAACATAGTGGTATCTTTTCAGTATCTTGTTAGCCTGGCTAACATAGGTGAGACAGCTCGTAGTATAGGAGAACGGATAAATGAACACTGGCAAGAGCTTCAAGGTAGAAAAGAATCATCTGTACTCCACCAACATACTAAAATAGAATATAAGAGTAAATTAGAGAACATAGAAATAAAAATAGAATCTACACACAGAAAAGTCGCAATGTTTAGACAACTCACAGAGGCAATAAACATAAATTTTCAGCAAACAGGGGAGATAAAGCTGACAGAGCTATGTTTCGTACTGATTGGTACTTAACAAAGCCCAGTACTTCACCTGTTTGCTGAAAATCATGAATGTTTGATTCTTATAGAATTTCTAGTAATAATCAGGACTCTCCTGTTTGCTGAAAATTTAAAGTAAGTGAGACTGTCACTACTCTAAAACAATAGCATAAGGTCTTCGAAATGCTTTTAATTAAGCATACAGTGTATTGCAAAATACACTATATATACAATCATATATATATATAGCTATTTCAGAGCGCCAATTCTAATTTTCAATTTCTGCTTGACCGGCAACCGCTCTGTATAATCAGTCCCTGATTATTACTAGAAATTCTATAAGAATCAAACATTCATGATTTTCAGCAATCAGGTGGAGTACTTGGCTTTGATAAGTACCAATCAGTACGAAACATAGTTCTGTCAGCTTTATCTCCCCTGTTTGCTGAAAATTTAAAGTAAGTGAGACTGTCACTACTCTAAAACAATAGCATAAGATCTTCTAAATGCTTTTAATTAAGCATACAGTGTATTGCAAAATACACTATATATACATTCATATATATATATATATATATATATATATATATATATATGTGTGTGTGTGTGTGTGTGTGTGTATGGGTTTGCGTGTGAGTGTAGTGCGGTTTATCATAGAGATGTATATGAAAACATATACGATATGTTGATGTATAATAAACATAGGAGAGTCACTGATGACAGTTAAACATCTAGAAACAGTACACTCGTATTTTACCGCTACTGGGATAGGTGAGGCGTGATCATAAACTTAAAAAAAAAGAAATTTATATCGGGACTCTCAAATGCCTAGTATCATAGATGTTTTCTTATACACCCATATTATATTATATATATATATATGAAAAGATTCAGGATCCCGACGGCTGAGCTGCGGACGTTTCGACAGCTAGATCCGAACAGTTGGTTATGGTCCACCTGATATTTTACCACTTTTACTATATATATATATATATATATAAACTATAATAAAGGAAGAAGCGCGGGACTGCGTACGGTTTATAATGTTTTATCCCATGAGTAAAATAAGTTGGATTACTTTGAATAAATAATTGTTTCTACTTTTGGCACAAGGCCAACAATTACCCAGTGTATTACTGGTACTTTATTTTATCGACCCCGTAAGGATGAAAGGCAAAGTTAACCTCGGCGGGATTTGAACTCAGACCACAAAGGGCCGTAACTCTGTGGTGCAAAGGATGGCGTCCGACCCTCTACGATACTGCCAATCCACCGTCCTACTTTGAATAAATAATGAATGAATATTACATAATTAATCTACTAAATTCCGTGGTTGTTCAATAAATATATTTATTATTTATTTAATGATTCACTTCTTTAAAATTTTCAAATGTCAACACTTCCGGTGGCGATCGCTTAAATAATTATATTAATTTTCTGTCACTAATTTTCTCCTAATGCAGTTTATATATAATATCGTCTTTTTTTTAATGTATCATGGATTACATTACTGATTACATAAGAGAGTGTAACACAGTCATCGTTCAATTTCTGTGTATATTGACAATTACGATTTTATTTGATGTATCATATCTACATGTATATATACTTGCGTATAATATCAACATACACACTACACATGCTATATACCCTTCGGGTGGTTTTCTGCTCATATATATAAATTAGGATGGAATCAGTATGAATCTGGTTAGATCATAACTCATCTGAGTACTCGATACTATGCTGAGTCCGTCAACGTCTTATTATATATACGATTGGCTGTGTAGTTGCTAGTTAAGGTAGCTTAAAATGGAGTGAGAATAAGAAATATATATATATATATATATATATATATATATATATTTATATATATGTAAATACATTTATATATATATATGCTTGGTGATCACTGATCTGTCCAGCTCGTTGGCTACCAGCATATCATGAAAAATCATGAAAAATCATCTGTATTTTCTCTGACGAGGACATGTTCTGTTTTATGTTATACATAAAACTTGCACCTTTGTAATATATATAAATATATAAATAGAGATAATATAAAGTATATATATATGTAATACACACACACACACACACACACACACACACACACACACACACACACACACACAGGCGCGCACCCCCCCGCACCCCCACACACACACGCATATATATATGCCGTCGAAACGGCTTGAGCTCAGCCGTCGGGGTCCTACTCGTTCCTATATATATATATATACATTCCAGTTGCTTTTATTTGAATGAAGCAGTTCTAGTCCTCGATAAATAGTAACTAATTTAGCACTAAATATTAGTGGGTAGAAGGTAAATAATTATTTTCTCAGCAGTGACTTCAAAGTTTCAGTCGTCTGCAAATAGCAAGCGGTGTGTGAAGTGAGCGTAAACAAACTGTTGTGTTAGTGTTTTTTTTTTCATATATTATTTTGCTTAAATGGAACTTAGTTGAACTTGCTTGAAAAGGAACAAGAGAGAATTCGGGGTTGAAGAATATGACATTTCAATAAAACATGGCTGAGTTGTTCTGTGACAATATGTGAATGGGTGTGTGCATGAGTGTGTGATGGCGGTTATGAGGGTGGATCGGTGTGAGATTGATGTCCGATTAGATGCTTCATGCTGTTTGTTCATTTTATTATAAAAATGACTTTTACGGGACTGGAACTGTTTCGTTCGTAAGAAATCATCAGATATGATGATAGAAGTAGCCGCTCTACCTGGATCTATTCTCTGATATCCGAGCTACGCATTCTATTGTGTAATGTTACTTCAAAGACTTTGGGAGGGCCAGCATTTCGTCCGCTTGTGTTCTCGATCGTATACTATCGGTCATTACCGAAAATTCATAGACGTAAGGGTTGGCACCGATACCAAATTGAAGATAGTGAGTTTAGCTTTTACACCTACACCCCTTCTTCATTTACACGAATGTTGAAACTGATGCACTACTACAGAATCTCCTGTAATTCTTGCATATAATTCAACCTCCTTCCTTCCATCATTCGTGAACACGGCCTCGAAATATTTGAATTTCTCCACCACCTTGAGTGGAATTGCATTCACATGTAGAGTGCACTGTGCTAGTCTTCGCAGCACTGATTTTCATTCCTTCGGTGCCGCACTCATCAGCAAACCTATGACAAGTCCAAACTAACTGACGAAAAGTATCGTTTTCGTCCTAGGCGCAGCTCAACTGACCAAATATTCACACTGTTGCAGGTCTTTGATATTCGTGGGAGCATTGCCTAGAGGTGTATTTTTGTTTCGTAGACCTCAAAAATGCATATGATCGCGTTCTGTTGTAGAAGATTCTGCAGGAGTATGGTACCGATAGACATCTTCTTGTTGCCCTGATGTCTACAAATCCTTTAGTATTTCGGATAAATGATGTCTTCAAATCCCCTAGTGTGCGGATAAATGGTCGAATTCATTCAATGTGTGTGTCGGAATTCGTCAGGGTTGCGTATTGTCACCATTCCCGGGTATAAGCTACATGACTGCGATTGACATGCGCAACCGGTAGTATCAGTCAGCAAGAATTTGCAGACGACATGTTATTACTTTTCTCCTCAGAATGTGATCTTTGAAATCTACTTGATAAGTTTAATATATCCCTTAATATACAAAAACATGAGATGCTCCCTGCTAGAACAACTGATGAAGGCTGATTTGAGCCTAAAATGCAACAACAAATGTTGCATGTAGTCGCTTAAACTGCTAGAAATAGCAGTGGAGTCTTCCATAAACCATAACACTACACCTTGAAACCGAAATAACATTGGATAATGTAATCTGATTTAGATTCGATGTGAACAAGTTTGGATGGCTATGACTGGAACGCCATCAAGACGGTCGGTTTGATATATATTAAATAACAATTACGACGTCTACAGGCAGCACCATTGGCATTCAGAAAACTCTGTGACCAGGAGATTTGCAGGAAATAACCAAATCTACTTCAAGTCGTAGCCCACCCTCTGAAAAACGGACACAAAAACTAATATAATTTTGCGACTGGAATGCCTTTGATTATAAATATGCTCGATATGAGCTGACCTGGTCTTAAATTATTACAACTACTGCTGTTATTACAACAAAAAATCACCGTAGACACGAAGTAACCTCTTCATCAGTCATACGACTTGCTAGAAATAGCAGGTGATATGCAAACAACAAACTCTTCATGCCCTAAAAAATATTCGTTAGATAGCGTAGTCTAGATATCCCTAAAAAAGGCGTGATGGTCAAGGATGGAATATCTTTGATCATAGGTCCGTTTAATCTGTTGTAACGTGGTGTCAAACCACCACTACTATTATCACTACTACGACCGCTACAAGAAAACCAGAAACAATAACAATTATTATATTCAACAAATGTGTCCTTAAAGAGTCCAACCAACCATCTAGAACTGTTCTAACATCTATATAATAGAGTGTTATTGTATGTTATCTGTGGCTAGTTGTTACTAGAGGAGGGAAGGAACCGTGGTGAGTTAGTGAAAGAGGGGTAAAGTGAAGAGATGAAGTATAGGGTAGAATGGTACATAAAATGTTGAACAGTTCAGCGTGAAGTAAAGATGGTGTGACACAGAGGTTAGATTTTCTTACACACCTCTTCCCTTCCTACTTCCCTAACGATTTTTTCTTTTTTTTGTTCTTATTTTTATTCTTAAATTTTTTGTCAGTTTGTTAACGTTCCGACTTCGTCAAGTTTACGGCGTTTATTTTCTCCCCTCTTTTCTGTGTCTTTTGGTTGTGACTGTTTTGTTTGTGTGTTGTTATTATTGATGTTACTGTTGCTGT
>OZ024740.1:232533100-232535600 GCA_964016885.1 Eledone cirrhosa
TAAATATATACAAACGCATGCACACCACACACACAATAGTTACAGAACACAACAAGCTCATACAGACATTGCCCACAGATAACACAAAGGCTAATTCGCACAAACAAGCATTATACACACACTCTGAACATACAGAAAACTAGATGTACAAAACATACAAACACATACATATGCGCGCGCACACACACACGCACACACAAATACATGCACATAATATTCAGTGAACACACACGGCGCACACATATACATACGCAAACATAGAAACACAATAAACACACATCCAACAAAAAACCACAACAATTTTATCCCTTGACCGCTGAGATTTAGCAGCCAAATCTTCGAATCACAACAGAAAAATAATTGTTTCTACTTTAGGCACAAGGCCAACAATTACCAGTACATTACTGGTACTTTATTTTATCGACCCCGTAAGGATGAAAGGCAAAGTTAACCTCGACGGGATTTGAACTCAGACCGTAAAGGGACGTAACTATGCTGGAAAGCATGGCGTCCGACTCTCTACCGATACTGCCAATCCACCGCCACAACAGAAAAATAATGTATCATAAAAGAATTACTACGGATAACGTAGAGTACATTATGACTAGAAACGTTTGGATGGTTAAGACATATGTTTTCTTGGTATTCCTTACTATATGACTAATAAAGACTAGTTTTAAATGGGTCATTTAAATGAATTAGTTGAAAAGATATATTTAATTAACATTGGCCCTTGCCATTCTGAGTTCAAATCCCGCCGAGGTTAACTTTGCCTTTCATCCTTACGGGAGTCGATAAAATAAAGTACCAGTAATGTACTGGATAATTGCTGGCCTTGTGCCAATAGTAGAAACAATTATTTAACTCTTGTAAAAACGATACAAGGTGTTCTTTGTAATAGTTATCTGATGTTTATAATAGTGATTTCTCATTATGGCCCAAGCCTGGCGAATTTGAGCGTTGCGCAAAGTTTATCAAATCAACCACTGTACTTGATCGGTAATTAAAAGTTAATATTTATAATGGTTTCTAATCCAAAGATTTAACAATTCTGACACCCTATCGCCTTTAATAATAATAATCTGGCAATATCATGGATTGATTACCGAAAAGCATATGATTTGATCCCATGCTCGTGGATTATAGAATGCCTAAATATATTCTGAATTGCAAAGAATACAGAAGATTTACTGGGTATAAGTATAGAAAAATGGGAGATTGATTTAACTTTCGATGGACAAAGTCTAGGCCCATTCAAAATCAGGATAGGTATATTTCAGTGAGATAGTTTGTCTCCATTGTAGGTTGTACTGTGCATGGTGCCCCTGAGGATGATATTGAGAAGATCTAAAGTAGGGCATGAGTTTAGGGGACAACAGCAAAAGAGTCAATCATCTATTGTTCATAGATGATATGAAATTATATGGAAAAGACGAATCCCAAATTATTTCGCTTGCGAACACAGTGCCTGTCACAGCCTGGACATCCGAATGAAATTTGGCTTACATGAATGTGGTGTACTCATCCTGAAGCGAGGTAAGTTGAGATATGAGGACGGAATAACAACACCTTCATGTGGCTTATCCTATTGAAAATACGATTTGTGATAAAGAACTGAAGAAGCTTTAGAAATACGAACCACTACCATGGGAGTGAAATATCTGTTGCCAATGTAAAAGGTTGAAGTGACGCCAGTTGTAGTTGGGGCGAACATCAGGGTGGGGCCCCTACAAAAAACAACAAACTTTGGAACTGCCAGGATACTTAGAAAAGTGCATGACAATGGAGGTGACACCTCAGCTCACCTCTTGTGGACAGCTGGCTCCAGAATTACATCACCAAAAACAAATGCTGTGCGACAAGCTGATAATAATAATAATGATAATGAACTCTTTTATTTACCACAAGGGCAACAGATAAATCAGGCATCACAAAGACAAACTTCAAAATGAGAAAATGGGAAACAAGTTGGTTATACAAGACATTCAGTACCCCTAGTGCAGAGAAATGAATACTTAAGCCTAATTTAAGAACGCCGCAGATCCACAATCACCCCGACTATCAAGGGCGAATGCTCTTTTCCAAATGAGTTTTGTTCAACATACAGACATAAGCTGAGGCTTGTCTTATTCGTTCATGACATTTTTGCTCTTTCACCCACCTTTTGGTAAATTTACTGGAGGAGAGTAATTCCCTCTCCACTATCACCGCCCTTTCCAAGTGAAATTTGCAGAAGTCAGTGATAGCTTGATCGAAGAGCAATGCTTCTGTCTTCAGACCTTTTTTCCTGTCCATCACATTCCATTTTCAGCACTGCAACCATTTAATATATGGATTTAAACAATTTTTTATCTAGTACAGACCAATGAATTCACACACGAGCACACAAACAAGCATACATACATACATAAATATAATACACACACACACACACACACACACATATATATATATATATATATATATATATATATATATATATATATATATATATATATAT
>OZ024740.1:232538100-232585600 GCA_964016885.1 Eledone cirrhosa
CGATTTAACTCACTCAATATGCAAATTAGGCTGCTCAGCCGTTAATTTTCATAAGGAAAGTATATACTTTCGAACGTTCAACTATCTGGCAGATGGGTAAACGGTGCTGATGATAGCTAACAAGCTTGAAACTAGTACATCGTTCCTGTGTCAGTGTTGAACAAAAAGGTGACGTGGTTGCCTTAACACCGTATGGCATAAATTCAGGCTGTTCAGTTTGTTTACAAACGAACAAAGCGACGTTAGCGCCGCTAAACTGATACGTGCATATATGTATGTGTACCTGTATGCATATGTATGTATATATGTATATATATATATATATGTGCATGCTACTGTACGTCTGTATACATATATGTATGTACGTATACATGCATACTTACATTTAAGTAAGTGCCATACTAAGAGTGAGAAATGAAATTTCGTTTTCATTTTGTTTCAATTTATCGTTTTCGGTATGCCTGACCGATTTAACTCACTCAATATGCAAATTAGGCTGCTCAGCCGTTAATTTTCATAAGGAAAGTATATACTTTCGAACGTTCAACTATCTGGCAGATGGGTAAACGGTGCTGATGATAGCTAACAAGCTTGAAACTAGTACATCGTTCCTGTGTCAGTGTTGAACAAAAAGGTGACGTGGTTGCCTTAACACCGTATGGCATAAATTCAGGCTGTTCAGTTTGTTTACAAACGAACAAAGCGACGTTAGCGCCGCTAAACTGATACGTGCATATATGTATGTGTACCTGTATGCATATGTATGTATATATGTATATATATATATATATGTGCATGCTACTGTACGTCTGTATACATATATGTATGTACGTATACATGCATACTTACATATATATATATATATATATATATATATATATATATATATATATATATATATATATATATATATATATATATATATATATACATATACATATATATACATATATATATATATATATATATATATATATATATATATATATATATATATATATATATATATATATATATATATATATATAGTTATGTAATAAAAAACATTAGATAATTAATTCATTTGCCAGTGGTTTCTTGAAGACAGATATTTATATCTGTCTTCAGTCGTCAGAACGAATAATATATATATATATATATATTAAAATACATGGCAACCCTGCATGTTTGCTTCGGTACTCAGTGTTTCATAATGATGTCTGATTCATCAGAGCAGATTAATTTCGCGTGCACCTTTATTATCCATCGATTATGAAAAGATTTATATACTTAGGGTTTTTTATTTACTTCCGGTACGGGGCACCTTTAAAATCTTGTGACATTTTTATAGTCGGATGCGTTGGCTTTTACTTCATAAATATATCTCTTTTCTAATATTTTTCATTGTATCTTCCGATGAAGGACTAGTGTCCGACATGTTAAGCCTCTTTTACTAATATATCAAGCATTAAAGAAGAAGAAGAAGAAGAAGAAGAAGAAGAAGAAGAAGAAGAAGAAGAAGAAGAAGAAGAAGAAGAAGAAGAAGAAGAAGAAGAAGGAGGAGGAGGAGGAGGAGAAGGAGAAGAAGATGGCAAGCTATATGATTACCGTTAAAAACTATATAATGTAATATTAAGGCAGAAATTAAAACAGTGTGACTAACATTAAACTAATCTCTTAATCTATATATTTAAAATTGCCAGATTATTTTCATTGACGTGCACATAACACACACACACACACATACACACACACACACCCACACAAATTCACACAAACACATGAATACACACACACACAAATACACACATACACACACACACCCACACCGCAAATTCACACACACACGCGCGCGCGCGCACACGCACACACGCATATATATATATATATATATATATATATATATATATACAAATGGATGTTTAGTGAAATCGAAGTTTTGGCTGTGGCCATGCTAACGATATACAATTAGGAATGTACAGCAAAGCACTCAATAAGGCTGTGTTACCTTACAGTAATTAACATGCGTTAGATACCGTGACAAATTGAAAACTGCGGTAGGCGAGCCTAGCCACATAACACGAAAGCAACGAAAGTGCCATCATCAATTTGTCACGCCATCTAACGTATGTTAATTACTCTAAGGTGATACAGCCTTATTGAGTGCTTTGCTACACATTCCTAATTGTATATCGTTAGCTTGGCCACAGCCAAAACTTCGATTTTACTAAACTTCCATTTGTATTATTATCTCCTAGACCTAATAATTAATTAATTAATTTAATTAGACAATTCTATTGATTGGTTAATTATTTATGTTTGTTTAATAACGTCTCGTCGAGAGCTTCTTATTCGGCTTGTGGAATGGAATCAATTCCTTTGTTCACACTTTGAATTTGCCCACCAAAAACTTGGGGTTACTTCCCTTGTTGGGAAAAAAACCATGTGATAGCGAAACATTTACTGCTACCATTCGTAGTAGCTACTGCTACACTTCACACCGGTTTGAGGCACAGAACGGAAACCTGTTGATAAAGTAAGTCCACAGTTCGGTCATCGAATATCACAAACTTGTATATTGCGCAAGTAGGATTGTTGAACTTGAATATGGTATATATATATATATATATATATATATATATATATATATATATATATATATATATATATACCATCATATATATATAAACTAGACCTGAAAAATGCGAAAGCTCAAAAGAGCCACAGAATGTTTTAATAAACCTTCAAAAGTGTGGGACTAGAGTTGTTGCTCAAAAATATTGTAATCTTTATCTATCGTACACTCTGTGGCATCCTTTTATAAAAAAGAGACTCATAACGAATTCAAGACGACACGATAATTATTTAAGCTAATGTTCAATATCTCATATTAGAAGTTTAGTAATGATTAATACGAAATGCACTTAAACCAATTCTATATTATAAATTCCCTTAAATAATTATCGTGTCGTCTTGAGTTCGTAATGAGTCTATTTTTCATAAAAGAATGCCACAGAGTGTACGATAGATAATGATTACAATATTTTTGAGCAACAACTCTAGTCCCACACTTTTAAAGGTTTATTATAACATTCTGTGGCTCTTTTGAGCTTGCGCATTTTTCAGGTCTAGTTTAATATTTTTTTAAGGCATCGCTTATAATAACTCTAGTTAAATATATTAATAATAAATTATCGTTGTAATGTAATTAGATTATATAATTGTTATTTTATAAATGATCTTATAAATATTATTGTAAGATGTATAAAAATATTTTCAGACTTTTAATATAAACTCCTACAAAAAAAACAATCAATATTAAATAAATATATTTTACATAATAATTGTTATAGTTGAATTAATAAAAATTAAATATTGCATACAAATAATCTAACATAATAATAAAAAAATAATCTAACATAATAATAATTGTTTCTACTTTGGGCACAAGGCCAGCAATTGTTTCAATGTATTACTGGTACTTTATGTTATCGACCCTGTAAGGATGAAAGGCAAAGTTAACCTCGGCGCGATTTGAACTCAGATCATAAAGGGAGGTAACTCTATGCTTCAAAGCATGGCGTCCGACCCTCTACCAATACCGCCAATCCACCATAATAATAATAAAATAATCTAACATAAAACGAACAATAATATGGACAAATATACAAGTAAATATGATGATACAACTAATATTATAAGCATGTTATAACGAACTGAAAAAAAGAATAGTTAATATGAATTTTAAAATTCATATATAAATTAACAATATAACTTACCAAAACGAGAAAAATATTTTCATGTTAAACGACGAAATACAGGAGGAAGATTCGAAAGCGAAACGATAAATAAACGTGCAAACAAAATGGCGGATGCTTTTGAGTAAAAATTACTCTCGTTGGTTGATTAACTAATAAGAGGGTGAAATTAGCCATTATGAAAATACATAATAAAACATGTTTGGCAGCGATCTTCACCGCGGCCAACGACACCCCTTGATTTTCTTTATTCACAAGCTACGCATATATGTCAGACACGCAGACTTAAAACATTCTGTTGTTAGTCACTGAGTGACTAACAGATACCATATATATAAATACCATCATATATATATATATATATATATATATATATATATACATGCACACATACGCGTAAGTGTCAATACCTCTATGTTTTATACATCCATTTTATACATATGAAAAGAAGCTCTCTCATTATGAGGGTCATTGTAATATTTAAGGGCAATATAGTTAAAAGATTGCTTCGGCTGCACCTCTACTGACATCCACCCGCTCCCATCCGTTGTCATCAACAAGGCGTTCTTCGACTTCCTTTGTCGAAGCTAAATACTCTGAGACTACCTATGGGGTACAGCTTATTGAGTATATTGGATCTATACAGGGACTAAATTGAACTCAATACTCTCAACATTTGCAATTCTTCAGTCTTTTTTACGAAATACGTTGACGATATCCTTTTTTCTCGCGTTTTCTAGTGACACCACCAATATCATATTTGTGTCTTTCAATAGCACCAACGAACATATCAAATTCAGTTTGGAGCATCTTTATGCCGGATCCCTCACCCTTCGCGCATATACATACACATGCACCCATGTATATACACATATACATATACATACATATGTACATGTGCATATACATATTGACACACTTTTGGATGGCCGTTGACTCTTATGTCAGGTTTTGTTTTTTGTCCGGCAGGGTGTCCAAAATCACCCTCCTCACCAAGTAAACTTGGTGGGGTTGCCGGTTCAGTCGCCGACGACCCGACCACACATACATACATACATACATACATCGAGTCCAATTGGGTTCATGCCATGACACACGAATCACTGATCAGTAGATCAGTATACTGGTTTTCTAAATACCTTTGATCTACACACTTCTCAGCTTTATATCCATTATATTTTTATAAGGGCGGTGAATTGGCAGTATCGGTAGAGGGTCGGACGCCATGCTTTCCAGCATAGTTACGTCCCTTTACGGTCTGAGTTCAAATCCCGCCGAGGTTAACTTTGTCTGTCATCCTTACGGGGTCGATAAAATAAAGTACTAGTAATGTACTGGGTAATTGCTGGCCTTGTGCTAAAAGTAGAAACAATTATATCTTTATATTCACCTTCAAATCTTCATCTTTGGTTTTATCGGGTCTTCCAACTGTTGTCTTATTTCAAGTACCCATAACACATCCATATACTATGCAACGCCACCTACATTCAAGACCCTATATAACATAACGAGAGCGGAGGGTCAGATCTTTTGTTGGTAGCTCCTTGTTCCTCCAAGCATGTTGATCTTTTGCTTAGGTACTCCTGATTTATTCGTTTCTCCTCGTAATACCATCTGTATTGTAACCTACCCCACCAGTTTCCACATGAACAAATTCTTCCTGTTCCCCGTCGGAATTCACTAAACTCTCTATGTCACTTTTTCCTGCAGCTATCAACGTTCAACTGGTATTGATCTCATCTTTCTCAGAGATCCTACCATACATTTAACAAAATGGGAAACCTCGGGCTCATCGCTTGTGCTGCTCAATATAATTAATTGTTTCTACTATTGGCACAAGGCCAGCAAATACCCAGTACATTACTGGTACTTTATTTTATCGACCCCGTAAGGATGAAAGGCAAAGTTAACCTCGGCGGGATTTGAACTCAGAATGGCAAGGGACGTAACTATTCTGGAAACCATGGCGCCCGACCCTCTACCGATACTGCCAATTCACCGCCGAGTGATATAATTAATAATCTATAATCTCATGGTTTACTGCATTACGTATATTAGCATATAATCTAGCATTTGCCGTTTGTGTCTAGCTGTTATTTCAAGTAAGCATACTACTCAGTGTTTATTAACTAGAAATCTATATATCACTGAAATTATTTTCATCCGCGACATATCCGGTTGATACGGATTATACTTCACTGACGAGTTCTGATACGACTAAAGCATGCCCAGAGTTGTCACCATTCAGCGGGCATGATTCCCTCCATATTTCGTTGCTTAGATGCGATTTATACGTAATTTTGATTTAAAAGTTTGGGGTTCTCTTGACAAGAATTAATATGTAACATTTTCTTAGCTCACTACATAAAACAGCACCAGGTTTACATATTGCATAATGTTGTTTGAGATAAACTATGTCTTAAAAAGACAGAATGGTCAATGATAGAATGTCCATAGATTCAGATGACATAGACTCGATTAAACAGCAAACAAAAATAACTCAACTGTCTCATAATATGCCGTATACACACACACACACACACACACACACACACACACACACACAAACACACACACACACACACACACACACACACACACACACACACACATCCACACACACACACACATCCACACACACACACAGAATCACATCTACAGTTCCTAAGAATAAAAAAAATGTTTATAAGGCAAATTAAACACACATATATACACATATACACATATATACACATTTTCACGTATGCCAGCAGGACAGAACTTCTATCGTGTCTGACCAGCACACACACAACTCGTCTCCATCACCATCCCCATCACTACAACATACAGACCTACCACACCTCACACACATACCGAACGACGAATCAGCACATATATTTATACACATATGTAGAGATACGCAGACTCAGACATAAGCAAACATACGACCGCTGACATGCATCCATAAAACATTAATCTCTAAAGCCGGGTCAACCTCGACATGTTCTTGTCTGACCCGAAACGACCTTTGTAACTCTAGTGCTCTAGATAGTTAAACCCCCACATTCTTTTCTCGGTGTTGATATAAAACTTGACAAGGGAGGAAGCCATGGCGACACGTTCGGGTTGGGTGGCTGATCAAACACGTATGCTGACATACGTGAAAATGTGTGAGTTTAATAAGCCTAATAAACATTTTTTTCTTTATTCTTAGGAAAGGCGATTAATTTCGAACGTGGAAAATAACTGTAAATACTTTGATTGCTATAAATAAAGACTTATAAATTAAAATGTAAATATTGAAACGATTATCTTTAATATTTTGTATTGATTTACCAGGAAATATCTAAAATCGTGTTTGTTAATTCGAGTATTATATATTATCATCATCACTGCACAGATAATTCTGACAATCTATTACAGTAAAACTTTAAGTTTATGTGATGTAGCTCTAGTGTTCTTTTATACATTTCAGGAATATTTTGCTAAAACGATTTCATGTGGTACAGGCCGTTAAGAGTTTCTAATTATACAGCATTCATCCACCAGAGGGCGGTGGATTGGCACTATCGGTGGAGCGGCAGACCCCATGCTTTGCAGAATAGAGTTTGGCCCTTTACAATCTGAGTTCAAATCCCACCGATGTTAACTTTGCCTTTCATCCTTACGGGGTCGATAAAATAAAGTACCAGTAATACACTGGGTCGATTTAATCGACTGGGCTTCAAGTGGGTCTGGCATAATCCTCTCTAAGAAGATTTTGAAGATATTTGGAGAGAGCAAACAGCCTTGTCTTTCTACAACTGTGGTTCTGAACCAATCTCCAAAGTTGTTGTTTAAGTAGACTGCGCTGTTGGCTTTATCATACAGGCTGTGTATCACTCTGATCAAGTTGTCATTGATGTTGTACAGCTTTATTGTGGCCCAAATTGCTGCGTGCCAAACCCTGTCGAATGCCTTCTTGAAGTCGACTAGGACATGCTAGATGTCCTGTTGATGTTGGAGGTACCTTTCGCATCTTACGCGAAAGGTATATATATATAAGTTCGGATCTAGCTGTTGAAACGGCAGGAACTAAGCCGTCGGTGTGTGTGTGTGTGTGTGTGTGTGTGTGTGTGTGTGTGCGCGCGTGTGTGTGTGTGTGTGTGTGTGTGTGTGTGTGTGTGTGTGTGTGTGTGTAAAAAGGAGCAACTGCATAAATTAAAACAAAGCAGATTAAAATGTATAGTTCTTGTTATCATTTGAACTTGAACTGTCGGGAAGAAGCACCTTACAATATGTTTGCCTTGCAAATAGTTATTTCTTGATTGATGGTTGATGTAATAACGACTAAATGTGCACAAGAAAAAAAGGATAAGAAAACAAAAAGTGCTAGAAATTAAATTACAAATATTACAGACATTTGACGATGGATATGCGCTGTAGATATAATTATCGGTTTACAAACAATAGAAGATAATTGATCATTTAAATGAAGAAAACTACATATACACATACACACACGCATATATATATATATATATATATATATATATATATATATACATATACACACATATATATATACATATATATACATATATACATGTATACATATATATATATATATGTGTGTGTGTGTGCATATGTATGTGTATATATATATATGTATGCATGTATGTATATATATAAATATAAATATATATTTATATATATATTGTTATACTTTGGGAGGGTCATGTTGCCAATAAGAAACACACGCACCAGTTGCTTTCACTTCAATTTATTATAATAAATTTATAAATTTAGGAATTTATAAATTTCCGGTTGGTTGGTTGGTTCCACAACCAGATGATTGTTTATATATTGTCAAAGTTCTTTCGTCACACATTCTGTGACCTTTTCAGTGACTGGGGATTCTTTTCTTTTCTCCAACCAAAATTAAATAGAAAACATGAATGGAACAGCAACATCACAACTTACAATTAAGGACAAAATGAAAACACACACGCACATAGAACAACCAACCAACCAGTAACATGTAAATAAACAAATAAATAAACAAATATAAACACACACAGACACCCGGATGTAACACATGCGCAAACTAAGCACACAACACACACAAAAACAAGATGGCGTAGGACAGAACAAAGGAGAGGTACAAAAACAAAGAAAAGAATTCCCAGTCACTGAAGAGGTCACATAATGTGTGACGAAAGAACTTTGACAATATATAAGCAATCAACTGGTTGTGGAACCAACCAACCGGAAATTTATAAATTCCTAAATTTATAAATTTATTATAATAAATTGGAGTGAAACACTGGTGCGTGTGTTTCTTATTGGCAACATGACCCTCCCAAAGTATAACAATATCGGTTTCAACACACGTTTTCAGATAAAGAATCTTTCTAAATAAATTCAGAAATGTATATATATATATATATATATATATCATAAAATAATACAACTGGCTATCCGCAAAATACGTATAGTTAGCACCCCAAACGTATAATTGGGATTATACTAAGGTATATCCTAATTTTTGTTGAGTGAGACGGAAGCCGGTCGGAGTATTGCTTAAAGCTTTATCTGTTAATGTATTAAATATATATATATATATATATATATATATAATTATTTATAAATATATCTCCGCATGTCTTTGACTTGTATGTATGTATCTCGGAAACTACTGCCCACCTAACTGCACAACTGGTTAAATTCCTTGTTTTGTTTCCTTTTTTGTCGACTATTCTTATCTAAAACAACAAAAAGAAAAGACTAATAATTTTGACTGAATAAACAAAACACAAACACAAACACAAAACACAAACACAATAAGTAGGAGACGATCTTCGTTGTTACTCTGTTGTATTTCCGATACAGACCGCCCCAAAGCAAACACACTGTTTATTTATATGGCCACAACATTGGAGGTCAAGTAAGAAGATAGATGGCAGTCCTGGAAAATCTATGGTTTCTAATCTGGATTTAACCCGTTTCTACGCGGTCACCTCACGCCCTTAACATCTGTCTACTTAGAAAGTGGGGATATGGGACGGCGTGAGAGAGAGAGAGGGGGTGGTAGATAGGTATAGAGTGAGAGAGAGATAGAGAGAGAGAGAGTGAGAGAGAGAGAGAGAGAGAGAGAGAGAGAGAGAGAGGGGAGAGAGAGAGAGAGAGAGATGAAGATATATGAGTTTATAATTAGAGGCGGGGAAAAAGAAATGAGATAGAGAGGGGAACTAATGTTGATGTTAGATTTGTGACCATTAGCTGTGTCCTTCATACCTGTTTGCATTTGTTCTCAAGTCACTAACTGAGTGGATCAAGTGGGGTAGGTAAAGACTGTGAGAATGGAAGAAAAGGTCAGCGTGTGAGAAAACAATATTGACTGATAGTATATGTAAACATAAGTAACAAAGGTGACCTGGCATGTTGAAGTCATCTAAAAATGAATCGAAACGGCTTACTTCTGAGATTGAGAGTGACAAATGAAATTGACCTCTATTTATTATTTATACAACAGAAACCATTTATATCGCTAATATTGTATGTAAAGTTTAATTAATCTAAATTACACATATAATGAAGAAAGCAATCATTATCTAAATAGCTAACCATTGTCAAGAAATGCAAGGGAGATAATCCCCTGAATTTCAATTTCAATATATTAATCGATTATATCGATAACACAAGAAGATATTTCACGTGGGAGCTTACTTTATTGATCTTTGTTTATCGAACAAATAATTTACAACTTGACATATTGGGACCTAGCACTTGTTTAATAAAGCACACACACATAGACGAAGTCACACACACACACACACACACACACATGCATGCAATCAAACGCACGCACACACGGAAACACACACATATACACAAACACACACACACACACACACACACACACACATATATATATATATATATATATATATATATATATGTAAATATATATATCTTGGTGTGGTCGTGGACGCAAGGTCTATAAGCACGCATTTTGGAGGCTCCTGTCAGAAGCAACCGTTTCCAATTGATCCAGCTAGATGTCCAAATGAGAGGAGTCGAGCTCATGGATGTTATCCAAGCGACTGTAGGTGAAACTACAGTCGGGACTAGGTGGAATGATTGGGTCAATTTTTGTCTATTTTTTCTTCGCATTTATAATTATATTTAGCTCAGATTAATTGGTTATTTATTTATTTAAATATTTTGGGGCATCGAGAAAAATATTGTTCTTCACACTTACAATTTTATATAGATCTGATTAATTGATTATTTATTTAATTCATTCATTCATCGAGCAAATCCTGGTAAAGGGGAACACCACTCACATATATGTGTTTACATTCATGTGTCTATATGTACATGTATCTTCTTTAATTTATATATATATATATATATATATATATATATATATATATATATATAACAAAGAGGGTGTGGTAAGATACCAGGTGGACCATAACGCACCAGGATACTCAATATATAGTTTGGTAGAGTGGGTAATATGAATAGAGTCAGGACCCAGACGGCTGAGCTCCGGCCGTTTCGATAGCTAGAGCCGAACGCGGATATATATATATATATATATATATATATATATATACATTATAAGGACGTCGCCGAATTTGTTTTAGCGACCCACTTACTAGATGAGATTACAAACGTGCAGTTGAGTGGCTGCATCTTGCATAACAGAGTGGACACTTATAATTATTTATTGAGTATGATGGCAGTGTTCTGGTACACCGTATTGGTCTCTCGGGCAGTATTCCGTTTCATTATAATATTACGTCAACGACCATTATCAAAGGTGTTATATGCAGAGAACTGCGTAATGTCGGCAGATATTACGGAATCTGGGCTATTAAAAATCAGCAGCAGGGGCCGTCGCCAACATACTAGTCTTTAAAATATACACATCTGCAAAGCTGCCAGCTTTCCGAATCTAGCAGTTCAGTGTAGTCATGATACATGACCTCTAAAATGGAGAAAGACTTCCGTGTAAGAAGAATCCTCCTCGCAACACTGGTACGGCCCGCCTTCTCAAGTACCACAGCATCAGATATGTAAGAGGGCCACTTGATGTTCAGGTTGCGTCGGATATAATTCCGAAGATATCTTTCCGCTGCTTGATGTTCATGCCTGTAAGTTATCCTCGTTTTGCATCCTTATAAAAGAGTTATAAGAACACAAGCTTCATGCACAGAGAGCTTAGTGTTTCTCGTGATACCACGATTTGAACACACTCACTTTTGCAATTCTATTATCTATTTCAGCATCGAGGGTACCACCTCTACTAAGTGTACTTCCGAAATACACAAAGCTGTAGGCCTTTTCTTCTAAGGAAAATATCAGGCTCAACATGCACTTCCCGAACTTGTGGAGGGTTCGTGGCCTTTGTCTTTTTTAAACTGATATTTAGCCCAAACACACTGCATGCATTGGAGAATGTGTCCAATATTGACTGCATATGGTGAGTACCATAAACTTTGCTTCAACAATAAACAGAAACTTTCTAACAAGAGTGCCAAATTTTCTGGACTCGGTACTAAACCGTCTTAGATTAAAGACTTTGCCAGAGCTTCTAATTCTCAAGTATAAACCAATTTCGAAGACTTGGAAGGCACGTTTCAAAAGTACAGCAAAGTAGACGGAGAACGGAGTTGGTGCAAGTATGTTGCCTTGCTTGGCACCACTTTCCACTGAAATTGGCTCTAAAAGTGTCCCATTGAAGGTTACTTTTGCTTTCATATTTTGATGCAGTTTTTTATATAATATTCCAACAAATTCCCCAATATGATCCACAATGCACTAACGATTAAAATATCGAAGACTTTGGTAAGGTCCACGAATACTTGGTATAGGGGCCCTTGCTGCTCAACACACTTCTCCATAGGCTGACAGGCTGAGAAACTCATGTTCATAGTACCCCACGTAACTCTGAATCCCAAAGGTGCCTCAGCAATAACACCAAGGTAGATCCATTTTATTAGACGATTCAGCAAGACCTTGGATAAGACGTTTCCTACCAATTAGAGGATTCAGTTTTTCAGCCCTTTCCCTTGCAAATCGAGAGCAAAATGCATCTACCCAGTCTTGCGGAATAGGCTTACTATGCCACAGAGATAAAATTAGCCCATGAATGGTCGTAACATCATTGTCTCCTCCAGAGCGGATCGGCTCAACGGTATTCCATCCAAACCTAGAGCTTTCTATATGTTTATCTCTTTGATAGTAGACCTTATCTCATCAATGGTTGGATCATTCATAATCTCTGTTTCAGTCACAGTTTCCTCATCAACTACAGATGGGTAGTCAAAAAGATCTTTAAAGTGTTCAGTTCAACAACTCATGATTGCTGCTGGATCTTTGATCAGGAAGTTTCCATCTTTTGAATTCAATGGTGCCATGTTTGAAGGCTGTGGGCCAAAAGCGTGCCTTATTGTCCTGTTTAATGCCGTCAAGTCTCTGCAGTTATAAACCCTCTGTATATCTGTTGAAACGTCAGGCTACCAGTTATTCTTCATCCTTCGTGTTTTACACTGCAACTTTGATTTTGCTGCTTTGAAGGCCTTATCAAACTTGGTCCTCACTGGACCCTCTGCAAAAAGGCACTTCTCATACAGCTTGTTCTTCTCTTCAATGAACATGATGATTGCAGCAACATTATCCTCAAACCAGTCTCTGTGTTGTGATTTCGTAAGACCCTGTACATCAACCCCAACACTGTAAACATGTGTTTTAAAAGGTTTCCAAGTTCCATTAAAGACGACGTTGTCGAGTGCCTTTTAGGGGGCATCTCACATTTCTCAACTTTGCAGTTTGGAAACATCTATATATGTTAGAACTTGTACCCCTGCTGCCTTAGATGTTCTTCTGATTTGCCTCTTCATCTAGCCATGCATTACTTTTACCCAGAAAATATGGAAAAATGAAATTTAGGAAAATAGTTAAAAGTTTAAAAGTTAATGATTTGAAATTTGAAAATTTGAAAAAAAGAAATAATACACACGCGCTCGCAAACAATCCCAAACGCTTCCAATTTTACACGTTTACACACCCACACAATATATACATATATATATCCTGTTGGATGGCCTTTGACTCTCATGTGTCATTTGTCAGGTCAAAAGCACTCAGGAGCAATCTGACTGTTACTGGTAACATGCAACTGAGTGCCACCTGTTACATGGTCCGACAACCCCAGCAAGCTTGATTGGTGAGTAGGGTGATGGGACACCCTATGGGATGGAAAATATATATAAAAACATACATATATACATACATAAATATATATATATGTACATACATATATACATATGTACATACATACATACATACATACATACATACATACATACATACATACATACATACTTTATTTATTACGTATTAATTACGTAATAAATGTTTCTACCGTTGTAACAATTCGAATGTAATAAATATATGTTGTATTGTTCTCATCATGCCGTGATTTTACTATACTCTGCAATTGAACGAGAAATACTTGATATGTATGGATTGTTCCTCGAATGCGCATTGCTTCATTTAATATACCTAACGGTCGCATTGAGTGATGAATGTGGTTTACATCAGTATTATTTGTTTATAATCGTCTAAAGCTCTACCGATACTGCCAATCCACGACCAACCTATTGGTAGTAATGGTTTAGAGTTGCTGTTAAACTGAGTTCAACTCTCAGTTGAGCAGACTTATGATGAAATAGATTCCTGCCATGACCATTTCATAGACATGTATATCAGGGATTACATATCCCATCTATATTTAAGACTGCATAGTGTTAATCTGAGGATGATATGCAGAGTTGGAACCTGGGTATTTAGCACCCTAACAGTTTGACAAATTAATGAACTTAGTTAATGACACATTTTACTTTAACTACACGAAAAACATTACTACGTCAGCAGTTTCTACAACTAGGAGGCATAACTATGGAAAAATAGCACCTATGGCAAGCTGTGAAATTGCGCCCCTGCCCAGCACTGTATTTTTGCCTATGGGTCTAATAATTTATATAAATGATATAATGATATAATGATCCAGCCACCATAGTGTTCTCACCCATGATAATCAGACAGATCATACATCTGAAGGAGTTTCTTTTTTCAATATCTGAGGCTTATTTGACTTTAATAAAACATGCTCCTAGTCCAAGTGGCACCCATAGCGCCCATGGCACGTGCCGTGCTTGCCATATTCTAGTTACGCCTTTGATCTCCATCCAAATTCGTGGTGCTAGAAAGCGACTTAAAACGTTAATTTTGGAGACGCTGTTCATAGGATCAAACTTGCAAGAGATTTGCCTGATATATTTGATGAGTTGAGTGACCGTTTACATATATCATTCTTTTGCATATCGGTGGATTGGCAGTATCGGTAGAGGGTCGGACGCCATGCTTTGCATCGGAGTTCAAATACTGCCGAGGTTAACTTAGAGGATCGATAAAATAAAGTATGTCACGAACTGGGGTCAATTTAATCGACTAAAAAAAAAAAAAGTTGTTGGCCTTGTGCCTATATAAGAAACCACTATTTTGCGCATCAAAGTATTTAATCGATTTCAATGAAAACAATATTACATCAATGATACGTAAAATAATAATTGACAAAAACGTAATATATGGCAAGCACGTCTTCTTTAAACGCAATGGATCATTTGCCGAATATGTTACTAGCTTTGCCCATTACCTCGATCGAGTCAGACACGATTCACTATATTTATAATTAAGCTGATAAACTTAAATACATAATTTCAATGTGGTAATTCAATATCCCAGTTGTTCAAAAGTTGCCCGCTAGAGAATTAATTAATCACAAATATTTATTTTGTATGTAATTTCTCTTGGCACAAATACGCACGCAAACACACAACCTCAAAGGCGCACACACTCACACACACACACACACACACACACACACACACACACACACACACACACACACACACACACACACACACACACGCGCACACACACACACACACACACACCCACACCCACACCCACACCCACACACACACATATATATATATATAGATATAGACACACACATACACACACACACCACAAACCCGCTGGCGTGGGCACACGCGCCTACAAACAACACACATACAGGAATCAGACTACACTCACATTTATCGAAAACTTGTAACAAGCACCCATGTTTTCCTGTGACAATTTGTGAATGTATGTGTGTCTGTATGGTTGTATATATGTATATGTGTGTAATGTACTTGTGTATGTGTGTGTGTGTGTGACTGAACACACACACATATATATATATATATACATATGTGTGTGTGTGTGTGTAGAAATTGGTTGCAACCTGGGAGTTATATATTTTAAAATCAATTTTATGTAAAGAAATATTTTAATATAATATGCATTTATGCACAATACAAAAACTCCTACTTTTGTTTTTGATAAGATAACTTTCGTTTTATTTGCCACCAGGGCATCAAAAAGTGGGACAAGTACAATGGGGGGAGTTTACATAAAAAGGCATCCTCAATAAGGAGGAGGCAATAACAAGATATAAAAATAAAATAAAATATAACAAAAATAAATTTAATAGCAAAATCCTCAATAGGGAGGAGGCACCTTGGGGGGTCGCACACACCCCCGAAAAAAATGTGTGCAACCCTTCTCCTCAGGAGAAGGGTTGCACACTATCTGATAAGATAGTTTAGAGTTTCTTACCCTGTTTGGCGCCACAACAACGTTTAACAGAAATGCTTTTCAATGCCATTCTGTATAGTAGATGTACAAAACGACATCCTAACATCCATTATATGTAGAATAAGAAAATGTTTGGCATACAAATGTCGGTTTTAAATATCCCCAATGTACGTTGTAGCTTGTGCTGACCCGTTGGGTTTAAAATCAGCCACCTTGAAGCCTGAATCATTTCGCTTCTTTATATCAAGTCTACTAATTTTAGATAGATATATACTAACATAGCAGAAACCAGTTTAAGCCAAGTAGGACATTGAAAACGCAAACAAAATCAACTTCATGTGCTTCCTTCTATAAATTTGGATAAGAGTTCAATGTGCTCTGATGATATCGCCTGCTATGTTTGCATGATGATCCTTTTATTACTGTAGAAATTCTTCCTACACATCGTTTTTGCAATAGACTTAATATGCCAAACTGGATTTTACCATGCAATAATACCTTGCAATAGCTGTATCGATTAGTTGTGCACTGATTATAGATAATCACGTGCCAATCAAGTTAGCTTTCCTTCTAGCTAGAATTTATGTTTGGAAATATCATAATATGGAATACATTTCGAAATGAAGGTAGTTATGAACGCCCTTAATAAGCCCTTTTTACATTTCTCAAAATAACGATTTAGGATAATTAAATTTGGTGTGTGTATCACTAAGAAAAATGACATAACATTTTGTAGTAATTAGAGAAGTGGATAGTGGAGTGTTTTGGTAGGAAATTGTATGATTGAATCAAAAGGCTCCACAAAACGAAAAATTCAAATGCCTTTTAACAATCCTCTCATCTTAAATTGAATTAGAAAAAACGTCTCGCATAGTTATAATAAACAAAGCACTGCTGACGGACTATACAGTCAGGCAAAGAATTCGATATTAGTTAGTACGCTATATTGATAACTAAGCACAATATATATTGCTGTTGATATTCTTTTGCCATTAAATGCTGTAGTCGAGCTTCAGTGCAACATCTTTACCTAAATAATTTGGATTGAAGACTTTCATTAAAAACCTGAACCTTTAGTCCCATGAAATGAACTATTGCTGACACGATTACTTCCATTGAAACTTTCTTCCAAACATGAATGATTTAATGTTCGACTCCGATTGTCAATTAATCCATACGTTGAGTAACTGTGGCATTAATAAGAGGAAGTGTATTGATAATAGTGTCAGGTTTGTTATGCATTAAAGGCGGGACAACTTCTTTAATAACAGATCAAAGTAATGTTTGTTATAAAGTGTGTTATTGGTCGGTCTTTGCAATAAGTAACGCCATATTGTACAATATAATGTTGCTATTATCTTGCTTTCTGAAATACCGATACTTTTCGAATGAGGCACTCAGTTGCCAAAACAATTGAAGGTTTATTCATCTGGCCAAAAAGCTTAGTAAGTAGAGGATACGCACTGCCGGAGCATAACATAGCTACGTTGCGTAAGGTTTATATGCATGGAAGATATATATGTAGAAGACAGTTATAAGGTTAAATTCTCACAGGCACCTCAGCTCTAAGTTTGGTTCATCCGACTCATTCAACTATCTTACAGTTAATATATGTATCACAGCAGCCTTTCTTACGAAACCAAAGAGATTTCAAATGCTGAATCTTGCCAGATATCTTCAAACACATACCACACACAATCTCGCACAGATACACACACACACACACACACACACAGACACGCAAACACACACACACACACACACACACACACACACACACACACACACACACACACACACACACACATATATATATATTTATATACGGGTGTGTGTATATATATATATATACATATATACACATAGAGCACTCTTCTTTCCTTTACCGTTTCTACGGAAATACATAACACACACACTTATATATATGTATATTATGTGTGTGTGTGTGTCTATGTGTGTGTATGTGTGTGTGCGTGTGTGTGTGTATGTGTGTATGTATTTCTGTGTGTAAGTTTGGGAGAGTGTGTAATTGAGTTTGTAAAAAGTTATTTGGTGTATGTGTGGTTGGTGTTGTTTTCAGAAACATTATCTTACATTTATAACAACACTAATGAGACGAGCCCACTGCCGCTGGAACTGAAACATAAACTATCATTAATTATCTTCTGTTTTATGACTTCATAGAAGACAAGTGTTGGTCGTCTCGAACCGACCCACTGTCCAGTTTAACAATTTATTTACAGACCCAACACATTTCAAGTTAATGATGTCCTATAAAATCTTATCATTTGCACTGAAATGAATCTGTGTTATGTTGATTCGTTATAATCAGAACATAAACTTGACCGAATCTCTGATAAGTCCCGTACGAGGGTGGTCAACTGCGTAAATCAACAACTTAACGTTCTCACGAAGCGGTATATATTTCTCTCTCATACATGGACACGTTTACACACATACATGCAGACACACATACACCCACAACTATATACATAGCTTACGGTTTTCCAACTTACTCAAACACACCAATATCAGCACAAGTATACATACATACATTCACGCACACAAACAAATACACACATTTATATACGTTGTGTGTGTTTGTGTATGTATATCCTTATATATATATATATATATATATATATATATATATATATATATGGAAAAGAATGAAATGAAATGAAATTTCTCACTCTTAGTACGGCTGATACTTAAATGTAAGTATGTATACGTACTTACATATATGTATACAGACGTACATATATATATATGTGTGCATGTATGTATATATACATACTACTGTACGTCTGTATACATATATGTATGTACGTATACATACTTACATTTATATATATATATTTATATACACGGATATACATGCATATATATATATATATAAATCAGGAAAGAAGAATGACACGGTTTGCTATACAAAAAAGGTTTTTAATCTCATTGCTGACAATTGTTTCTCTGAACTGGTAGGTCTAGAGATCGCTACCCGCTTGTAGGAATCACAGCGTACTCGCAACATCACTATGGAAACGTCTTGTTGAGTCAAACTTAGCCAAGTGTTGATATCATCCACTACCCGGAGTACCATAACTGGACTACACTTAAGTGGACTACCTATAACAATAATCTGTTACCTTGCTTTTCCTTCTATGTTGTTTACTTGTCACTCGCTTTACGCGATTCACTTGTCCCAATAGCTTATTTTAGTTATTGCTCGCACCAGGTATATGATTTTTAATGCGATGAAATACCAATGATGCTGGACAAATCACTGATGAGGGACTAATTTTATAATATGTAACCCATGTGCAACCACGCAGTTTTCCTCTTTCTTCCCCTGTTTATTATACATATTTACCTCGACTGCGATTATCTGTTTCTCTCTTTCTGCTCCCACGTTCTCTCTGTTTCTCTCACCTTCTTTCGCTCCCTCTGTCAGTTACACTTTCTCTCGACTGACCTCTTCCTCGCACTCTCTGTTTCTCCACTTCTCACTTCCTCCCGTTCGTTAGTAGTGGAATTCTTTCTTTCTCACATCTCATTCACGTCGGACGGTCTGTTTTCTGACCGCTCATGAAATTCACCCAGCTTATGCTGACCGGATAACCATCATGTTGCTTGCTTTTTTTCCTACCTTCGGTTTATTTGTCCTATGTTGTTTACTTGTCTCACTCGCTTTACGCGATTCACTTGTCCCAATAGCTTATTTTAGTTATTGCTCGCCCCAACCTGAGGTATATGATTTTTAATGCGATGAAATACCAATGATGGTTGGTAAATCACTGATGAGGGACTAATTTTATAATATGTAACCCATGTGCAACCACGCAGTTTTCCTCTTTCTTCCCCTGTTATATATATATATATATATATATATATATATGTGCAACCACGCAGTTTTCCTCTTTCTTCCCCTGTTATATATATATATATATATATATATATATATATATATATATATATATATATATGTAAGAATATTTTCGAAACAGCGAGCGGGTTTGAAATTATTAGAAATGTAAGCTATCGCCGTATTTTGACTAAAGAAATTAAAGAAATTAATTAGCCTGATAGTGGGGTTAAGAACCCTCGGATAAATGGAAAAAGACGAGTATTGACGTACGTGGGTTCGACTCCCATGTACGTCAATACTCGTCTTTTTCCATTTATCCGAGGGTTCTTAACCCCACTATCAGGCTAATTAATTTCTTTAATTTCTTTAGTCAAAATACGGCGATAGCTTACATTTCTAATAATTTCAAACCCGCTCGCTGTTTCGAAAATATTCTTACATATATATATATATATATATATATATATATATATATATATATATATATATATATATATATATATATATATATATATAACAGGGGAAGAAAAAGGAAAACTGCGTGGTTGCACATGGGTTACATATTATAAAATTAGTCCCTCATCAGTGATTTACCAACCATCATTGGTATTTCATCGCATTAAAAATCATATACCTCATATATATAAATCATATATATATATATATATATAAATAAACGGAAACAAATGAAACGAAATTTCATTTCCCACTCTTAGTACGGCTGTTACTTAAATATAATTATGTACGGTAAATTTGTAAACAAACATCCTGTATTAAGCCGTAGTGTCTAGCAACCATCGTTGCTCGTTTGTTCAACACTGACAAAGGAACGCTGTACTAGTTTCAACCTTATTAGCTATCGTCAGCAACGTATACCTTCCTGCCAGAGGATTGAACGTCTGAAAGTATATAGTTCCTTATGCATATTAAGGGCTGAGTTGCCCAATTTGCATATCGAGTGGGTTAATTGGCCGGGTGCACCGAAAACGATAAACGGAAAAAATGAAACGAAATTTCATTTCACACTCTTAGTACGGCTGTTACATAAATATAAGTATGTATACGTACATACATATATGTATACAGACGTACAGTAGTATGTATGTATATATATATATATATATATATACATTAATACGGGATGTTTGTTTACAAACTCACCGAGCATTATAATAAATGTTCGGTGAATCCATACGTACATATATATATATCTGTGCATGTATGTATATATATATACATACTACTGTACGTCTGTATACATATATGTATGTACGTATACATACTTATATTTAAGTAACAGCCGTACTAAGAGTGGGAAATGAAATTTCGTTTCATTTTTTCCGTTTATCGTTTTCGGTGCACCCGCCCGATTAACCCACTCGATATGCAAATTGGGCTACTCAGCCCTTAATATGCATACGGAAACTATATACTTTAAGACGTTCAATCACCTGGCTGGAAGGTATACGTTGCAGACGATAGCTAATAAGGTTGAAACTAGTACAGCGTTCCTTTGTCAGTTCTGAACAAACGAGCAACGATGGCTGCTAGACACTACGGCTTAATACGGGATGTTTGTTTACAAATACACCGAGCATTATAATAAATGTTCGGTGAATCCATACGTACATATGTATATGTGTGCATGTATGTATATATATGTGCATACTACTGTACGCCTGTATACATATATGTATGTACGTATACATATATATATATATATATACACGCAATTATATATATGCAAAACGTAAACGGAAACATTAACACGATAAAACAATGAAAATACATATTAGTTCCACGCTTCATATAGTAGGAAAATGCCTAACGTTTCAGATATTAGCTCTTCATCAGAAAATAGAATGAGAATTTAAACAAGATATATAAAGATAGAAAAGCGTACGATGGCGTAGAAACGAACTATATATATATATATATATATATATATATATATATATATATATATATATATATATAGCTCGTTTCTACGCCATCGTACGCTTTTCTATCTTTATATATCTTGTTTAAATTCTCATTCTATTTTCTGATGAAATATATATATATATATATATATATATATATATATATATATATATATATATATATATATATATATATATATATATATATATATGCAGTCCAGCCGCATCACTAGAGCAACGAAAATACAGGACCCAGGAAAAGATTTCATACTGACCCGGACATATACATCGTATATCAACAATATAGATCACATATAGCATCCAACATCAGCGCTAAGTTCCTGCAAATCCAAGATCGACAAATTCCTATTGCAGGAGTCTGCAGTATAATGGTTTTTGACGACAGAACATAAGATTTACTTCTTCAGCAAGTCTTTCGTTCTTAGCCTGAGCGGGTATGTTGTAGCTTTAAATGTCGCCACAGACACGTGGTTTACTCCAAGGGAGGTAACCCCCGCTTAGGCGGTGAATTCTAGACAAACCGAATAAAGCATTCAACCAGAAGTTATCAAACAAACTAAAACAATTAATCAATCAATGGAATCATCTAATTAAATTAATCAGTTAATCGTTAATTCTAGGAGTAAATATAAATTTTAGTACAGCATTGACGAAGCTTTAGAATACGGCCAAGCTAGCGTATATGCATAATCTGTCTGTAGCTTCAGCACTCAGATGAGGAAAGACTCCAGAGTAATAACATTACGTTCAGACAGCTTAGCAAATCAGATATAGCGGTCGGCAGTCCGGCCGCATCACTAGAGCAACGAAAATACAGGACCCAGGAAAAGATTTTATACTGACCCGGACATAGCGGGTATTTTTTCACCCTAGCTAACCTAGTCCTTACGATTCGAACACATGTATGTTTATCATAGAAGACAAGTGTTGGTCGACTCGATCCGACCCACTGTCCAGTTTAACAATTTATAATCGTAAGTTACACTCCCAGGATATATATATATATATATATATATATATATATATATATATATACTTGGGGAGGGTCATATCTGTGTAATATTGGCAGAATTAATAACAGATCACACTCACTGTTTGGTTGGTTTTCGCTTCTCGCTTCTGTGTCTTTTATATCGGCAATCTATCTTACTCGGTCCTTAGTGTTGCCATTGACTGACCGACGGTCAAAAATAATACAATATTTGTTTCGACACACGATTTCATATAAAAAACCTCGCAAAACTAATTCACCGCCGCTATATATATATATATCCTGGGAGTGTAACTTGGAGTTACTGGAAGTTCACCCGGGTGAGCACTCGATGTTTAGGTTCACTTCAGTGTCGAGGTGTAGAGCTGGACAGAGTGTATTATAGTGAAATAAAATAACAAGGACGATTGGTTACTCCTTCATTACGTTTATTGGTTGGTGACGCGCGTTTCGCCACTGATCAGCTCAAGGGGCTTGCTCAAGGTGCCAGCTCAAGTCGCGGATTACATAGTCGGGTTAGATCGATACAGACCAAACCTTGAGCTGATCAGTGACGAAACGCGCGTCACCAACCAATAAACTTAATGAAGGTGTAACCAATTATACTTGTTTATTTCAATATATATATATATATATATATATATATATATATATATATACGTCCACTTACTGTCAAAACGAACAGACCTAATTTTTCAAGAAGAAATTCATTTCGTTTATACAGCCTAACGTCTGAAACGTTAAACATTTTCCTACTATATAAAGCGTGAAACTAATATGTATTTCTATTGTATTTTATCGTCTGTTAATGCTTCCGTTTACTTTTTGCATATATATATATATATAATTGTGTGTATGTATATATATATATATATTGATACAAACATACATGCATACATACATACATCTATATATGTGTGTGTGTGTATGTGTGTGTATGTATGTGAATTTACCTTCCACATAGCTGTATGTATAGTATTTCTGTTTACCTTTTACGCACACACACAAACACACACACACACACACACACACACACACACACACACACACACATATATATATATATATATATATATATATATATATATATATATATATATATATGTATATATATATATATATATATATATATGCTATATATGCATGTGAATTTCGTATATCTAAAGGTATACGGTATGTTTAATAAATAAACATTTTGAAACACCACCTATGAATAAAGGCTGATGGCTAGCGCCGACTAGCTGATTCCAGCAGAAGCAGCGAGGGATAACTGTCTATACGTATTTCGAGCTAATGGAGGGTGCTTCTCTGCTGCTTTCTACTGGGACTTGAAACAAGCGTCCCTCGTTGCTTCTGCTGGAATCCGCTAGTCGGCGCTGGCCCTGTAACTTTATTTATAGCCGGTGTTTCAAAATGTTTATTTATTAAACATACCGTATACCTTTAGATATAAGAAATTCACATACATGTATAAACCTATATATGTACATCTGGATATATATATATATATATATATATATATATATATATATATATATATATATATATATATATATATATATATGTGTATAAATGAAGTAATTCCGTCGGAAAGGTCCAGGAAACTATATATATATATATATATATATATATATATATATATGGTCTTGGATTTTCTTACCTTAAGTTGCTCGCACATTCCTGATTTGTTGTTTTTTCGTTGTTTTCTACTTCTTTCCCGTTTTCCCCATATCCCTTCTATTTTCTTCCCCTCCCTCCTCCATTTTCCCAATAACTTAGCTAGTTATCTTTAAAGTGCTGAAATATCCGAGACCCCCCCCCCCGTAGACAACTGATTAGGGCCTCCCCCCCACCCCACCCCCGTTCTTGCTTTCTTCTAATTCCAATTCCATTTTTAAGCCTACCTTAACTACCAACTACACAGCCTATCCTATTCTCCATATATTTTATGTTTCGTTGTGACCAGTCTTCTCTCTCCTTCTACTTACCCATTTCGTTACTATCTACTCTTCCCCCTCTTTCTTCCTTTCCCTTTATCCCTCTCACTTTCACTCACCCTCTCACTGCCAGCCACCTAATTTTTTCCCTCGCCTGACCCTCTAGCAGTCCTTTTCTCACTTACACTCGCTGGGGTCAGACATGTCTTTTCGTTCGCCCACACGCTCACGAACTTAAGTTCTGTTACCGCTGTGGTCTTGGATTTCCTTACCTTAAGTTGCTCGCACATTCCTCGGTTTGTTGTTTTTTTCGCTGTTTTCTCTTTTCTTCCCTTTTTTCCCTTTTCCTTTCTATTATCCTTCCCTCCCTCCTCCGTTTTCCCAATAACTTACCCAGTTATTGAACGTTCTGGGAGTAGATATTTTGTCTTTAAAGCGTTGAAATATCCGAGACCCCCAGTAGACAACTGTTTAGGACCCCCCCTCTCCGTTCTTGCTTTCTTCTTATTCTTATTCCATTTTTAAGTCTATATATATATATATTTATTTTTATTTTTATTTTTTTTTATCCTCCTGGACCTTTCCGACGGAATTACTTCATTCACACACATGCATATATATATATATATATATATATATATATATATATATAAAATATAAAAAAAATAATGAATAAAACAAAGAAACAGTTCCTTATATTAAACAAAAAAAGTTCATTATTTAACGATCGTTTCTAGGACATATATGTGTTAGAATTGGCATGCATATTCAAAAGATCTATGTACAAAATTATACAAACTATCAAGGAGAATATACATACCATCACATATATATGCTGTCTTCAGAAATAATTTTTTTTTGTTTAATATA
Source organism: Eledone cirrhosa (assembly GCA_964016885.1). Taxonomy (NCBI): domain Eukaryota; kingdom Metazoa; phylum Mollusca; class Cephalopoda; order Octopoda; family Eledonidae; genus Eledone; species Eledone cirrhosa. Next base: position 232,564,122 of record OZ024740.1, read on the forward strand.
AGGAACTGTTTCTTTGTTTTATTCATTATTCTTTTAATATTTTATCTTGACTCTGTATTCCGTTTATCTTTCACCGAAAGTGATTTTTGAATGCATCTCTTCTTTCCATGATATCCGGATTACATTGAGTTCTTCATACGGATTGGACACTACCGTAAACTCTTGGTAGATTTATCTACATATATATATATATATATATATATATATATATATATATATATATATATATATATATAATCGCTGAAGTCGATTTCAAGGAAATTCAGCTACTCAAATTGTGGATAGAATAATTGGAATGTCCTTCAACACATCCCCTAGTAGCAATGGCATGCACCAAGGAGTGATTACAAAAGTTGAAGCAGCTCGGAAGATATCCCTTTTGTAGCTGTGTTGCCGTCATCACATTCTTGCTCTGGCTTTAAAGAAAATCTTCAAGATCTTTTTCCCATCATCTCGTCCCATTATTCCGATGTTAAAAAAATTCCAGGGGCGTCGGGACACCACCGATAAGTTTCATCAAAATATCCCGGACGATGATGAGCCCATGGAATATGTTTACAAGCAAAAGAGGGAGGAGATAGTTGAATATATAGTGACTGTACTTCTTTCTGGAGATCATCGGCCGAGTTCATAAAGTTCTTCGTTCTTTATCTTTGTGTTTGACCATATCCCCAGTTCGCCTTCTCTTCCCCACGAGCTTACAACCGGGCTCGTCTGATGGCTAAAGCAATATATGGGATCAAGATAGTTCTGTTCAAATAACAAATTAAGCTTACATCAGGGAGGATGATATTCGGTTTGAGATGTTAAAAGCCCCTTAAATAGAGAAGATATTCTCTGGCTAACATATGCTTCTGGGTAGTCTGGATCTTTGGTAAGGCATCTAAGCAATGGCAATCGGGAGTGATAATCACAATTTTCAAAAAGGGAGACAAAAGAGATTGTTCCAATTATAGAGGGATTTCCTTGTTAAGCCTCTCCGGTAAAGTCTATGCTATGTGACTTGGAAAAAGATGTAGGGAGATTTTCAAGTCCAAGCTAGCTGATGAACATTGTTATTTTCGCCCCGGACGTAGCACAACCGACCAAATATTTACACTGCGGCAGGTCTATGAGAAATCATAGGATTACTAGAAAGAAGTGTACTCTTACTTTCCTTTCAACCCTTACCTATTTCCAATAACTCGAATTAAAAATGTTCCAATATAATTTTAACATTTGCAATCAAAATATATATATGCGAAAGATTCCCTTTTTCATATTATTTTTGTTTGGATTGGCAGTATCGGTAGAGGGTCGAACGCCATGCTTTGCAGCACAGTTACGTCCCTTTACGGACTGAGTCCAAATCCCGCCGAGGTTAACTTTGCCTTTCATCCTTACGGGGTCGATAAAATAAAGTACCAGTAATATACTGGGATAATTGCTGGCATTGTGCCAAAAGTAGAAACAATTATTTTTGTTACTGAGGCATTATCTATCGCATTATTTCATATAACTGTTTCTACTTTTGGCACAAGACCAGCAATTATCTCAGTGTATTACTGGTACTTTATTTTATCGACCCCGTAAGGATGAAAGGCAAAGTTAACCTCGGCGGGATTTGAACTTAGATCGTATTTAATATAACCGTGGATTGGCAGTATCGGTAGAGGGTCGGACGCCATGCTTTGCAGTAAAGAGTTACGGCCCTTTATGGTCTGAGTTCAAATCCCGCCGAGGTTAACTTTGCCTTTCATCCTTACGGGGTCGATAAAATAAAGTGCTAGTAATACACTGGGATAATTGTTGGCCTTGTGCCAAAAGTAGAAATAATTATTTTATATAAAATAGATATTTTAAACTAACCCTCTACTTTTATTTCTTACGGGCCGACTGGCGCTCCCATCCTTTTGATGCTAGGAACTAACGGTTGCCTAATACTTTAAATCTGCTGAAAATAAGTAGTTTTGTTGTATATTTGTATCTCTACTTCATATATTTTTAAGATAATTGATTCTAATTCGTTGATATGATGATACGTTTTGGTATATATATATATATATATATATATATATATAAGTTAAAAAAATGAAATAAAAATTAAAGTCATTAGAAATATACTTCACTGCTTTGCGATCGTTTCTAGGTGATAATCATATATTGTACGCATATTTCCTTATCGATCTATGTAGGGTTAGTTACAAAATATCAAATAAGGAATATATTTACCTACATGTATATCATCAGCCGTTGTCAAAAGCAACGAAAATTTTATTCAAAATCGATAGTAAATTAAGTTCTATGACCTTATTTGGAGGAAGCTGAAGAACAAACCAATCAAATGGGTTTTTTTTGCCATATGATGTTAAGATGAAATATAACTCACTTTTGTTGAGGTCATGACCCTTTGAAAGGAATGGTTGAATGGTGTTAAAAATAGAATTAATAGAAAGAACCTATGAAGAAAAAGGAATTGGTATATTGATAGTCGAATGTAGATGGTGGAATGAAGGTTAAAAAGGAATGTAAAAATTAAATGTTGAGTTGTGTTGTATGGAATTTTTAGGTGAATATAAATAAGTAAATAAAAAATATACAGAAATAACTAGGATATATATAGATAGGTAAAGTAATGGTCATAACTAGGAAGGATAGTATATTATAAGATGAAAATTATAATAATATAATAAAATATAATAATATAATACTATAATATAATGTAATATAATATAGTACAGTATGGTACATTGTATATAGTATAATATAGCGTATGATGCATCATAAAATATAAAATAGTAAATATTTTCAAGTGGATCAATGTATAAGTAATCAAACTCAGATAAATGCATGTTGACATATAGTCAAAACGCATAATTTTCTTATATCAGAAAAGTAGATATAATCACATATATAGATAGATTTCTTTATTAGCCACAAGGGCGCAACAAGAAAGGGGACAATACAAAGACATGCCGGGGATTTTACATACAGTCGTGTAAAAAATATAAAAACAAACAATTTCAACAATCGAAATCCCCAATAGGGGGGAGGCGCCACAAATGGGTTGTTTAATACCCCGTCGATAGAACAACCCTCAACTCAAGGCGCGTGTTGTGCAAGTGCTCCTTTCTTCCTTTTGCTCTCTTCCTCAACCTACAGGCTTATAAACAGAGAAGGCCCAATCACTCGGGCCATTTTCGCTTCATTCACCCACCTTTCAGTAAATTTACTGGGGTGCAGTGCCTCTCTCTCCACCCTGATTCTCCATCTAAAGTGATACTTAAAGAATGGAATCAATAGAGGTATAATTACATTGATACTCCATTAAAAACATACATACGCATACATAGATATAAACATATACAAATACATACATATATGCACACAAACATATATATATATACACACACTTATACATACATATATACATGTACACACACATACATGTACATACACATATACACACACATACACATATACACACACATACACATATACACACACATATATATACATATATATATATATATATATATATATATATATATATATATATATATATATATTCTCTTATCATACATACATAGATACATGTATACCCATGCAATTACAAGTGGTTATGTACCTTGATGCCCTAAGTCAGTAACGCATGAATCTATGGAAGTTAAAAAATTACAAGGTTAATAAATTTAAAAATAAATTGGAAGGCGTATAATTAGGGGAAGGGGATACTAACAAATGGTAAGTCACATAGAACTATAGTGAGTTGCTATTTAGAATGTTTAATTAGGTTTACAGTACTTAAATGTTTTTCGTATACGGTGATTATAAGCTATAATCAGTTCCTGTCTTTTATTCAATAAATGGTCCTTAGATTTAGTAATTTTCAAGATCTCCCCGGAACATAATCTGCATTCTCTCCTGTTCCCAAGATATAGAGTTCTTTGCAGAATGGTATTCCACGATAGCTTGAAATCTATTTTTTTTCTTTTTATAGTTATTTACTGCTTAATCTAAAGATGTGGTGTTAGGTAGTTTAGTATTGTTAAAGCTACTGGAGTGTGCGTAATATCTTTTCTTAAATGTGTTCTATGTAGATCCTATATATGTTTTGTTGGAGTCAGTAGTAGACACAGTGCATTTATATATTACATTATTAATCAAACAGTTGCCATTTAAGGGGCAAACGCTTCTATTTCTGCAATTACAACCATACGTAAGATGGTTGTTGGGGGTACCTACATAATTCTTATTAATCCTTGAGTTATTCTTATTGTAATTAATGTTAGAGAAAGAATGAGTGCTGCTTTGTGGGTGATTTAGTGCTGGGGTTGTATTGTGATTTAGTGTTGGTGATTTGGGTGGTTGTATTTTCCAGTTTGAAGGACTGTATTATTTGTCCTTTTAAAAGGTGCAGTCTTATTTAAATTATGTTGTAGTGGTGTGGTCATATTATTTTTAAATGTTGTAGTTGCATATTTTTGTTGGAGATTGTTTGATGTAGAGTATGAGAATTTAACAGTATACCTGTTAAAAATTTGGTGTTATCTGTGGTTTGGTGGAAAATGGTTATGTAGAATTTCGAAGAATTTTTTAGGGATTTGTCCAATAGTTTGTAGGGTGAAGGGTGTGTTGTACCATGTTATGTTTCTTTTGCGGTTTTTAGTTAAGTTCTTATTCCCACTTATATTAATGTGCTGTGTTCTAGAAGAGTTCTTATGGTTAGTATTTGTATTTGTGGAATTTGGTAAATTGCAGTGGTTGTATTTGGTGTTATTATTGGGTAGATTATGAGATTTTGAATGTTTGGTAGCCATATGTGAGTTGTTAACATTGGTCATAGATCGTGTAGTAATAATTGTTGTGGTTTTTAGGTTGTTTCGTGTGATAGGAATGACCCCATTAGGCATTTGTTTCGATGGTATTTTTTGGTGTTTGTAGTTTTTGCTAGGTTTTGTAGTATGGTCCATAGTAGTGTTGGGGATATATGAAATGTTTTCTTTAAATCCACTTCTAGTTAGGGCCTCGTTGTAGAAGTGTGCATTTTTATAAAATATATCCTCATTGGAAGATAATTTAGAATGTTTGAGAGATATGTTATATACTAAGTTGTTGAGTATAGAGCCAGGGTGGTTAGCGCGTGAATGTACATAGTGTAGATTCTGGTTGGTTTTGTGGAAAGGTTGATAAATATTCATAGAGAGGTCTAAGTAACGTCAAGGAAGTTAGCTACTTTTGAGGTCTTTTCAAATGTGATGTTAAGGTTGTAATAGTCCTTGAGGAATTTTCTAATTTGTTTTTTGTTTCTCTCTAGATTAGAATTGCTAAATTGTTAGATATCAATAGACAATCATCCCGATAAAGACCACCTTTGAGGGCGGGGGGGGGAGGAATGAATATTATAGGGCGAAATAGTCCTAACGAGTTCTGTAACTTGAGCATAGTCCATAGATCCCAACGTTATATCGAATAAGTTGTTATATGTGTTATATGTGTTTCTTTTCACCGTATTTGAAAAACATTTAAGTACTATAAACCTAATTAAAGATCTAAATAGCAACTCTCTATAGTTCTATGTGACGTACCATTTCTTAGTATCCCCTTCCCCAAATCATACGCCTTCCTGTTTATTTTTAAATTTTTAACCTTTTAATTTTTTAGCTTCCATAGATTCATGCGTTACTGACTAAGGGCTTCAAGGTACAGAACCACCTGTAATTGCAGGGTATATATGTATCTATGTATGTATGATAAGAGAATATATATATGTGTGTATATGTGTATGTGTGTGTATATGTGTATGTAAATTTATGTGTGTGTACATGTATATATGTATGTATAAGTGTGTGTATATATATATATATATATATATAAATCTACCAAGAGTTTACGGTAGTGTCCAATGTGTGTATGTGTATATATATGGTGTGTGTATGTATATGTATGTGTATGTAAGTGTTTATGTATATGTGTATGTATATGTATGTAATATATATATATATATATATATATATATATATATATATATATATATATATATATATGTATGTATATCGATGTATATTTTATATTTTACTTGTTTATATATATATATATATATTTTCTTAATATTTTTCTTTTTTCTTTTTCTTTTTATTTCTAAATTTATAGATACATTTATAAATAGGCAGTTTGCTGACACCAGTAAATACTGACATCTCCCCCCCCACCTACTTTCTGTATCTGGATCTAAATATGTGTGGCAGTGTTTATGTGCGCGCATTAATGTCCATATGCTTATGATAATAGTATGTACACATATATGTGTGTGGGAGTGTGTGTGTGTATGTATGTTCATGGTTGTGTGTATGTTTATGCGTATATGCGCGTGTGTGTGTGAATGTATGTATATGTGTGAGTATATGAATGTGTATATATTTATTTTTATATTTATATGTTTATATGCGTATATGTATTTTATCTGTAGATTATAAACATACAGAGACATTAGCCCTGAATTTTTGTATTTACATACATCTTTTCGGCATGCGTATGCATGTGAACATATATTTTTATGCATATCTGTGAACGAAGTTACTTACATATATACACACACCTAACTGTATAAACTTTTTGTGTTTCCATTGGTCAATTTGAACTCTGTTCCCAAACAGACCTGTAATTTTGAATTGTTGTTATTATCAATAAATATATTTCATTATTTCTGAAGACGGCATATATATGAGTTGGTATGTATATTTAATTTTGATAGTTTGTATAATTTTGTATAATTTTGTACATAGATCTGTTAAATATGCATGCCAATTCTAACACATATATATCCCAGAAACGATCGTTAAATAATGAACTTTTTTTGTTTAATATAAGGAACTGTTTCATTGTTTTATTCATTATTTTTTTAATATTTTATATATATATATATATATATATATATATATATATATATATATATATATATATATATGTTTGTGTGCATATATGTATATATTTGTATATGTTTATATCTATGTATGCGTATGAATGTTTTTAATGGAGTATCAATGTAATTATACCTCTATCTATATATATGAATATATGTACTTTTGAAATCTAAGAAAATTATGCGTTTTGACTATATGTCAACATGCATTTATCTGAGTTTGATTACTTATACATTGATCCACTTGAAAATATTTACTATTTTATATTTTATGATGCATCATACGCTATATTATACTATATACAATGTACCATACTCTACTATATTATATTACATTATATTATAGTATTATATTATTATATTTTATTATCTTATTATAATTTTCATCTTTTAATATACAATCCTTCCTAGTTATTACCATTACTTTACCTATCAATATATATCCTAGTTAGTTCTGTATATTTTTTATTTTCTTATTTATATTCACCTAAAAATTCCATACAACACAACTCAACATTTAATTTTTACATTCCTTTTTAACCTTAACTCCACCATCTACATTCGACTATCAATATACCAATTCCCTTTTCTTCATAGGTTCTTTATAGTAATTCTATTTTTAACACCATTCAACCATTCCTTTCAAAGGGTCATGACCTCAACAAAAGTGAGTTATATTTCATCTTAACATCATATGGCAAAAAATCATTTCATTGGTTTGTTCTTCAGCTACCTCCAAATAAGGTCATAGAACTCAATTTACTATTGATTTTGAATACAATTTTCATTGCTTTTGACAACGGCTGATGATATATATGTAGGTAAATATATTCGTTATTTGATATTTTGTAACTAACCCTACATAGATGGATAACAAAATATGCGTACGATGTATTATTATCACCTAGAAACGATCGTAAAGCAGTGAAGTATAAATCTAATGACTTGAATTTTTATTTCATTGTTTTAACTTATATCATGCCTCAGTTTTCCTTTTGATGTTTTATTGTTTTCCGGGATTTATTTTAACCTACAACATTTTCAACATATGGATTACATTGAGTTCTTCATGCAGACTAGACCCCGCAACTAACCGTGGATATTTCTGTATATATATATATATATATAGTAGTTCTTCTTTGGGTGCGGTCAATTATGAGTGTCATGAACAACAGCACCTTCCCAGACGTTTTGGTAGTATTTCATTGTGAACCTGACGTGAGATTTGCATATAGAGTCATTCATTGTTGGTGTTTGAAGCATTTTCTGACGCTAAAGTGAAAAGCCAGTCTTTATAGTCAAGCTTTAGCAAGGACTACTGAGGTCTAGCATTTGGAGGATCGAAGGTTCTAGTTTCATGCTACTCATGCTTATGTGGTGTGAGGATACTTTACTGAAATTAGCAATTGTTTTTGATGGTGAAAAGGGACGACAGTAACCTCAGCTCAATTGAGGGTGTTTTGGATGTTTTTGGTCATTTACTCCGTGTAGGCTTGGCGTAAAATGATGAGATTGAATGCAAGGTTAAGCAAGAATAAGAGTACGTATCACTTTCATAAGAGTAGGGTTTGTGAACGTAGAGAACGAAGAATCCCAGCGGTCACGACCAAATCCTATGGCACATTGGGTTTGATTTGGAGACAACGATTTGGAGACAGAATGGAACACCGCCAGCACACAACGTGATACCCCGATATGATATGATGTTGTAGAGGTGGTGGAAATGGATGAAGCTCAGGTTTGAGAGGAGTTTCGCGTAACAGATATGGTTGAAGTTTTGCTGATGTGAAGGACACTTATATAACTTAAACGTAATTCAAGCCGTTTTCCTAAGCCTTATCTTTGTAAATTTATCAATTTATTTATTTTCTCGATAAAAATAGAAACTTTCTACACAACGGTAAATCTTTAAACTAGCCACCAGTTTAAAATTTAGGAATGGTTAAAATTTTAGTGTTATCGTGTAAGACATGGTGAAAATGAAGAATGAAGGAAAGGCAGGTGAATAAAAATTATATAATCATTAATCAAAAGATTAATTATATAATGACAACGCTTGAGCTGAGCAGACTAAAAGATCAGACTCATGTGTATCAACAAAAACAACAATACAAGTAAGATGTTATATATGGTCTAGGATTTCCAGAGTTCTGATTGCTGTTTATCAAATCTGCAGCTTCGCACCGACTTCAGCTTTAGTCGTCTCTGTGAGATATCTTACGATTTTAATCAAGCATTAACTACACTTTAAGATGGTGTCTTAATAGAGATTTAAGAGAATCTAAGTTAGATATCGTCTATATATATTTACATAAACATCTCATTCTAAGCTACGTTTTTATTTGAAATTTATTTATAATTCGTTTTTTTTGGCAGAAAATAGAAACTCAAGTAATTAAGTACAATTGCTTGAAATACAGTATGACACATGAATATGTACAGTTAGAATGGTTTTAATTCTGGCTTGAATCCCTTCTTTGATCAATCAAAATATCATTGGATAACCAATATAAGTAGGCTCTATTTACACAAAAGAGATATTAGAAATATATAGTGTACTGAATTATATTTATAGGACAACAATGAATATATAATCTTCTGTATTTACTGAGAGATTTCTTCTTGATCACTGTGACATGTATGAGTTTCGCATTGGGGCTGCTAAATTTGTTGAGATTTTCTCCCACATTTTTGGAAAAATAAAAATAAAATTTGTCATTGATTAATATCGATTTTCCTCACCCATATATATTTCGCGTTAGCTTTTTTATTCTCTAAATATTTAAACTATAATCTACATATTCGTCATACTAAATGAATCTTTCGAGGTAACTTCTAATTCTTGAGAAAATACCATATATCCGAATAAGAAACAACAGTATATCGAAACAACAGTGACGTTTAGCAGTATCTAATTATGGGAAGATAAACTATCAGAAACTGTTCAGACATTATGAAGTTTTGCCGAAAAGGTTATGAATATCTCACATATACACACTTAAAAATGATCCAAAATATAATTGTTTCTACTTTTGGCACAAGGCCAGTAATTATCCCAGTACATTACTGGTACTTTATTTTATCGACCCCGTAAGGATGAAAGGCAAAATTAACTTTGGCGAGATTTGAACTCAGAACGTTAAGGAACGTAACTCTGCTGTAAAGAATGATGTCCGACCCTCTACCGATACTGCCAATCCACAAAATATAATATCAGTAGATATTCCATGTGTCCAATGTGGTTTGTAGATAGCTGTGAATTTATCTCCTCGAAACTAAGGTTAACCTTTAATGAATTTTGTCATATCTACTCACTAATACTAGAATTATTTTGTTTTCGCGTGAAACAAATCATATCGGCTTACAAAGTCTCTCCAAAGTTCACTGCAGGTGCCAATAGTATTATCCGCTCGACAAACGGGACCCTCGCATTTTAGTCCTTCAGAATAATGCTATGTCAAGACATTTAAGTGTTACTTTTCTATGTATTATTTTCAAGGATCCACATCATCTCTATCTCGAGAAACCGATGTTTGGTTAAGCACAGCTTGATATAGACGACGCTCAGTTACAATACTTTGCCGTCTTTGGAATTTCTTCATTGGTAAGATGATCGTGGTAAGTGATCCATAATATTCTATGTAAACATCGGTGGTAAAAACAACATTGAAGTTTCTCTGTGCGACTCCATAAACGTTCCTGTATGTTTCATGTAAGAATAGTGATCGTTTCTTTTTTATTTCTGGTTTCAATTCTTTACATTTATAGAAGAAGCATTCCTTGGATTATTGTAAAGGATTTACTAATCCTATAAATTACACATGCCTCAATTACATTTTCTTTGCCGAATGTGATGAAGTACTCTATTTCATCTGTTAGTTGGCGATCGTCTTGTTTAGAACTAGATTAGCGCTGAATAAACATAGCTCTGATCAAAGGCATTTCAGACATGAATATGCCATTTTGCTTTAAGGTATTACACATATGACTACATTATCTAATGTGCCCTTTTCTTTTCAAACACTATACGATATGACATGAGTTGATTATTTCTAACAAGTCGAGAAACCATGTAGAAATTCCATTCGAAGCTTTTGTATCTAATTGGTATTTCTATTATAGATAGACCTGTGGTAATTAGTATCATATTAACCACCTTTGTACAAATTGTCCAGCAAAAATACTCATGAGTTTTTGTCCTGACTTGGCTAGAAGACAATACCCATTTTGTATTACCCATTACGCCGATGTTCAATATCATCTCACAATATATGGAAATGTGTGCTTATCTATGACAGATCACAGTGAGAGTGACCACAAAATTAGTAATTACAAAGCAACCCCCTTCTACTCTATTGTCACCTATCATGTTATATCTTAACCCGAATGTTTACTATACATACAGTATTCAGCTGTTTACAGATACCCTTCGCGCTGAGAATACTACAATTTAATGAAAATGCATATACACTCATAGCGTCAAACCTTTTCAATTAATGTTTACATATATAATTTGAGCCATGTTGGCTTCTAAATCGAGCGGATACGCTGCCGGAGACAGGTAACAATTTATATCTTTATCTATCTACCTATTTCGTCTCTCCTTCTTTTCCCCGCTCTCTCTCTATTTTTGTTTCCCCCATTATCACCACCCTTGTTGTTGCCACTGCTGCTACTGCTACTTCCGCTCTCTTGTCGCCTACCGGTGCTTCCGTTACCATTAGAATACCAGAGAGCCTCTTTTCTTGTACCACTCCTTAGCATGGATGTAGTCCAATGCTTTCTTGTTCCTCTATTCTAGCGTCAGTAAAACAGAAATTTAAGTTCTGTTGCGCGGGCAAGATTTCTATACATGGTCCTTCTTCGACCGCGAGAAATTATGTTAGTCTTGATAGAAGCTGATGATTCATATGACGAGAAAGTTCTTTTTCTTGTTAGTTTACTTTCTAGGAGACCAAATGAATCTCCGCTACAGAGTTAAGAACAAAGTAAATAAATACAATACAGAAGTAATAGGAACAAATACACGCAAACAGATACGTACATACACAAGCATACGCAAAACCTTACCATGGGTATACAAAACCACGCACATATAAATATGTGTGTGTGTGTATGCTCGTGTACAAATAAATAAATAATTATATAAACGTATATAAGTAAATAAATACGTATATAACAAGCGCACACGCATACCTACATATAAATACACGAATGTTCGGAGACGTAAGTCAACTAAAACAAGAAGTACACATACACACACCCACCATACGTACGAACCTGCACACTCACGCGGACACAAAACTCCCGTATACACATAGCCAAACCCTAAATACCAGAATATGTAAAAATGATACGCTATAACAGTCAAATATACGTACGAGAAGGTATACATACCTGTAGCGGAGATTCATTTGGTCTCCTAGTTAGAATTTTAGTCTACGATTTCTGCTATACCATTTACGTGGTTTTGTCTTTGCGTGCTATTGTTCTCCACGCTCCACATATGACTTATTATCTTCGTTTTTTCGTTCATTGCCAGAGAACGTCTCTATGCACCACTTAAGAGAACATTAGTCTACGACCTCTTTTATACCATAAACGTGGTTTTGTCTGCGCGTAATTGTTTTTCACCGCTCCTATTAATGACGTATTATTCGTTTTTTCCCGTTCTTTGCCAGCGAACGTTACTCGTCTTCCTGTCTTCCTCCGGTTGCAACGTTTTTTTGAAATATCCAGTTCTGCGTTTACAGATTGACTTTGTTAGTTTCAGAAGATCCCGTTAAGGGTGAAAGCAGCGATTCTTTGCTTAAACTTTAATCTGTTATTTTAATAAATATTTGCTCTACGGTTCTTATATATTTGATATATATTTTCCTTATCGAGCCCTCTTTGGATTTTAGTCTTCAATTTTATTATTATTACTATATATATATATATATATACACGCTGTTTTAAAGCTTTCATTTCGTAAGCGGGACTCAAATGCAATGCCTGCACAAATTCAGCTTGATTTGAGGTGCAATGTATGTGGCCGATTTCTTCTAACACGAGCTAGTTTTGTTAACCCTCTGAAATCACATGAGCTGGGGATAAATCGAGCCAACTGTGAGATCATTCTACTCCACAGCATATTTGCAGTGGGTGTGTCTTAATTTGGAAGTCAGAGGTTGGACTGACCATATACAGTAAAATGAAAGAAAACACACCCGAGCCGGTATTGGCAGGAGACAGACAGTTCAAGTGTCACATCTGCGAACGTATTTGAAAAACAGAAGCTGGTCTGAAAATTCACTTGCGTGCACATGACCGTGCGATGTTCAATGAAGGGATGGCATTCTTCTCACAAGGAGTAGCATTATTTATATATATATATATATATATATATATATATATATATACACATATATGTGTGTTATAAATAAAAATACCGTATTTCTTTAGAAATACGAAATTCCAATGCATTTCTGTATACAGCTATGCCCAAAGCTAAATTCTAATTCTGTTCTATTGTAAGTTGAGCCAACTTATACGGCTTCGTACGCAAATGAGATTCATCACATCAATTACACAGACGAAAAAAACATATATTCTCGCCTATTATCAAGTTCAGCAGTTGCAAGAGCTGTTTGGATCGTCCTGATGAGGACCAGTTCAGTTCGAAATTCATGGATTACCAGGTGGCGATAGCCAGCGATGTTTTTCCATGGCTACGGCTTTTATAAACAAACTATATTTCTTTACAAATACGAAATTCCAATACATATCTGTATACAGCTATGCCTGAACGAAGCTAAATTCTAATTCTACACACACACACACACACACACACACACACACACACACACACACACACACACACACACACACACACACACACACACACACACGCATATATATATATATATATCTTTATATATATATATAAAAGCGAGGATGTGTGTGTGTCTGTGTACAACTTTGGAAACCTAAGGCTTTTACAATTACCAACCGAATTTGATAAAACTTTCTGTGCACGTTGCACAGGTCACTAAGATGGTCACATCACAAAAACCAATCAACCCACGTTGAGCAATAAAAAATTGATATCAAAATTATCGGTAGCAAAATTGATGTAAGGGAGATAACCAACTTTATTGACAATCCTTATAAAGAGACTGCTTGTTTTGACAGGTTGGGGACAAATAAGGTACTTCTTTTACTTCCTAGCTGTATATTCTTAGCATAATTTCAAACCACGAGCAACGCCGGGTAAATCTGCTAGTATATATATATTTATATATATATGGAAAAAAATGAAATTTCATTTCTCACTCTTAGTACGGCTGATACTTAAATATAAGTATGTACACGTACATATATATATGTATACAGACGTACAGTAGTATGTATATATATACATACATGCACACATATATATATATGTACGTATAGATCATTTATTATAATGTTCGGTTTGTTTGTAAACAAACAGCCCGAATTACGACGTACAGTGCTTCGCAACCATCGTCGCCCTTTTGTTCAACACTAACACAGGAAAGATGTACTAGTTTCAAGCTTATTAGCTATCGTCAGCATCGTATACCTTTCTGTCAGATGATTGAACCTTTGAAAGTATATACTTTCCTTATGCATATTAACGACGGAGCAGCTTAATTTGCATATCGTGTGAGTTAGTCGGCCGGGCATACCGAATGCGATAAATGGAAAAAAATGAAATTTCATTTCTCACTCTTAGTACGGCTGATACTTAAATATAAGTATGTATACGAACATATATATATATATATGTATACAGACGTACAGTAGTATGTTTTTTATAATACATACATGCACACATATATATATATGTACGTATGGGTTTACCGAACATTTATTATAATGTTGGGTTTGTTTGTAAACAAACAGCCCATCAGCCGTACTAAGAGTGAGAAATGAAATTTCATTTTTTTCCATTTATCGTTTTCAGTACGCCCGGCCGACTATCTCACTGGATATGCAAATTAGGGTGCTCAGCCGTTAATATGCATAAGGAAAGTATATACTTTCAAACGTTCAATCTGTGTTGATGACAGCTAAGAAGCTAGAAACTAGTTCATCGTTCCTTGGTCAGTGTTGAACAAAAAGGCAACGATGGTTGCCGAACACTGTACGGCTTAATTCGGGCTGTTTGTTTACAAACAAACCGAACATTATAATAAATGTTCGGTAAACCCATACGAACAAATATATATATATATATGTGTGCATGTATGTATGTATATACGTACTACTGTACGCCTCTATACATATATATGCGTACGTATACACACACACACACACACATATATATATATATATATATATATATATATATATATATATATATATATATATATATATATATATATATATATATATATATATATTTATATATTGCAAGTCATTTGTGTATAAATACATAAATATATTTTCATATTACTAGATTCTAATTTCTCCATCTTTTATGTGATTTGGCTTTGCATATATATATATATATATATATGTGTGTGTGTCTGTGTGTGTATGTGTGTGTGTGTGTATGTGCGTGTGCGTATACCAAGTGTTGTGATGCCAGTGTGTATATGTACGTATGTCTACTAACCCTCTCTCTCTCTCTCTCTCTCTCTCTCTCTCTCTCTCTCTCTCTCTCTCTCTCTCTCTCTCTCTCTCTTTCTCTCTCTCTCTCTACCTCGCACTTTCCCTATCTATTTTTTTTCTTTCTTTCCGTAAGTTTTCCATTTCTGACCCAACGTCCCCACTAACTGTTTCTCTTCGTCTCACGACTCTCATTGCCGTTCTACTTACTTATAATCCTTAACCTTTCACTCCATTGCCTCCTTCCTTTTCTCCCCCTCCCCTGCTCACCCGTGTCAGATGGCAATCGTTTGTTGTTATAAGGCGCTGTTTATTCAATCTAAGTACGAAGCTGACCTGCCGGCGTGCTAGAGCTATGCGCACTTGTGAAACACGCTCAAATGAAGTAAAAGGGGAGTGAAAACTAAGATACATTCACCATCGGTCCAAGAAAAACTTTATTCTTGCTGTCTGATTTGATAGATCGACTGTCTCTCTACATAGCACCTGTTAAGCTGACAAGCAGAAGCGAAACGGTTGGAGTGGAAGCGACGCCTGGTGGTAATAAGGGAATGTAAAATTTACAAACGGGGAGCAAGTATGAATAGAAACATTTGTTCATCTAGTTACCTAAATGGAAATTAGCTTTTAGCCATATCACATCATGTTACACAGGTATATTTTCGTGGCTAAAATTTTATTCATCTAGTCTTCAAATAGGTGAATCTATAACAATTAGAGTCCATCCCAAACTCGTCACATTACTGCAGTTTGTATTCAGCTATAACGTGTGCATGTTCATACAAGCATACTGACAACCTTTCTTTCAGTAATGAAAATATTGGACTCCATTAGCCTATGTCGCTTTTCCTTTTAAGTGTGTATCTAATTCTAGGTCTATTTAGCTGTTATTTCCAACATATTGACCGGTTGATCAGTGCATTCTCTTTAGTATTTACAAATTAATATTCTTACCTTTATTTAGCCCCACATTCTAGCAAACCTATGATCACAGACATCTTGACAATCGAATTATATACACTAATCCCCCGCTATATCGCAGTTCGCTTTTCGCTGTCCCGCTACATCACGGATTTTTCTTTGAAATGTATCTAATTTCCTATCACGGTGATCCTCATTACATCACGGATTTTTCTTTGAAATGTATCTAATTTCCTATCACGGTGATCCTCATTACATCACGGATTTTTCTCTGAAATGTATCTAATTTCCTCACTAGATCGTGGATTTTTCATTTGAACATATCTATTTTCTTTTCGAGGTTCGTACGTCTGAATAAAAAGTGTTTAAATTTTAAACTTATTAAATAAGTTTCGATGTGATTGAAGGGGCATCTTAAGGCTTTAACTATAAAAAAATATGTTTTATTTTTCATTCCATTACTGTTTTACTGATTGTGTTTTTCTCTAATCAACTACAAATCCTTCATAGATTGACGGGAGATGTGTAATGTATTCCCAAGCGGCTAACGTGGCTGGTAATGGTGCGTCATTGGTAACTAGTGGTACGATCGTTAGTGGTTGTTTCTATACGATCGTTACTGGCTATTTTTGGTGTTTAAATACAAAAGTGTGTTTTAATGAGTTTATATGTACTTAAAACGTGTAGGAGATTTAATTTAAGGCTTAAGCTATGAACACAACGGTTGTCTTTATGGTCTCTCTATATCGCGGTTGGTTCTGGAACGTATCCCTCGCGATAAACGGGGGATTACTGTACTAGCACATAGTATATGAAAAACTACATTATCTAATATGTCCTTTTTAAAACGATGTGACAGTTTCATTTCAAAGTTGGCTTCGGAACTATTTAATCCAGGCTTTAATCCCACTGCGCGACCTCATAATATCTCTGGTTGACAAATACTTAGATTGAAATGTTGTACATAGAAGCTTCATGGAACTGAGTCGGATGTAAGATCGTGAATGCTAGACATAATTTATCGCCCAATCAAATACCATTATCTGGGCAATGCATGCATCTAATGAAGTTCACCTCATAAGCTTTATGACATGGGGTCCTGCCTGCAAGTAACTATTGTCATTAATGTGTGATTTCTAGAAATGTTCATAGCCGATGTCCTTCATTGCCTCCCTTTTCATTTTTACATGCATTATCCTATTTTACATAAACCTATTGGAGATGGAAGCCTGCCTACAACCTATCGATCATTTCCCATTCTAATATCAGAATTGCGTTAACAATTGTTACAAAGAATCATGTAGTGTATTACTATGAATCCTTTTTCCCTACGAAACAACCACTGTTATGATTTCCCAAGTTCCAAAATTCCGAGAAATAGTTTCTTACATCAAACATCACCTTGGTCTTTTGCCTTTGAGAACCTCAGCAGAAATAAATGTATCTCTTGGCAACAATATTTCACTGAATCTAGTAAGAAAAAATTCTAAAGAGTCTGCTGAACGGTATAAATCGTTTTTTTTTGTTTATCTCCCTGACTAAAAGTTCTGTCAGACTAAATCATCGATGTGCTTGTCGGTGGACGCATCTCCGACTCACATGCTTCGTTCTTCTGTACATAGGCGAGAACAACGAAAACAATTTGAAATGAAACTACATAACTAAAGCATGCCGTCTGACTAACAGGAAAATCTACCCTTGACAACGCAATACAGCCATTAGCATACCGACTTGCAGTGTCATAACACAGTCGTTTTACAAAGTTGTTTTTGCAACTGGTGCTGCCGCTGTTGATTGTAATATCAGCCACAGGTCATCCAATAACAAATTAACCTATGATAAAACATTCTATTCATGACAACACCATCTTTTCAGGATGTCTAGGCTGACATTATCTAATATGTCCACCTGATGGTTAAGATTATTTGATGGAGATTTGACCATGGATACAAGGTCAAATCATCAAGAAATCCTATCCCTTGGAATTGAAATAGCTGAATCAGTAAAACCACCGCCATGACTAGAGTTGGGATCATGGTTATCTTTGTTTGTTTCACCTCTCAATAATCGTAACTATGTTTATATTATAAAAAGACGCCAAATTTGCAGAAGACGGGTAAAGGCGAGGGAAATAAAGAGAGTATATAAATTTACAGATGATCTAAAAATTGTTGAATCTAAATATTCACTCATACACACATATATACACGCATACACACATACACACACATACACACATACACACACATACACACACAATCACATACAGAGTTAGAGACAAATACATCGAGTCATAATTATTACACGGTTATATCTTTATATATAAATGTATGTGTGTATATAGTTGCGTGCGTAAAAATCCGGTTGACTTAAAGAGCTTTAGGAAAACTTGAAAATTAAAATGTAGTTGATTCACTGCTAATAACTATGACAATAGTCGATCACAATGAAAATCAGGTAAAGTATCACTGGAGACGGAAATAAATTTGACAGAGACGTCCGCGAGGAATTCAAGCCTGCACCCTCGAATGTTGGGCAGAAACATTAACCATTACTTCAAGGGTTCCCTCGCCAACAATTGCCGTCTTTTAGAAAATGTTATGTTTGTAGCTTGTAGCTAGAAGTGTAAACATCTGGTTGACTTAAAATTTGGGGGAAAGTTTAAAACTTGAAATATAGTCGTTAGAACGTAGGAGACTATGAAAATAGTCGAACATTATAAATAATTGTTTCTACTTTAGGCACAAGTCCTGCAATTACCCAGTGCATTACTGGTACTTTATTTTATCGACCCCGTAAGGATGAAAGGCAAAGTAAACCTCGGCGGGATTTGAACTCAAATCGTAAAGGGACGTAACTATGCTGGAAAGCATGGCGTCCGACCCTCTACCGATACTGCCAATCCAAATAAATAATAGTTGAGAAAACCGGGTAAAGTAATCCTGGTTTGGAAAAAATGTGGATACCCTTATCTATTACGAATCAAACCTCACATCTTTTGGATGCCGGGTGAGGTGGTTAAATATTAACTTCTAAAAGCTGGCAATTTGTGTCCAAGCACTCTATAGCGTAACGGTTAAAACGCTTGCACGTTATTCGAGAGGTGCAGAGGTTAATTCCTCAGAGGTACCTCTGTGTATCTTTGTCAGTCGCAAAATGTACTTTACCCGATATTTTCAACTATAATCATAGTCATTTCCCCTGGGAAAAATATGTTTCATACACACACACACACGCACACACCCACATACACACACACACGCATACACACACACACACACATATATATATACAAATATAAATTAGCGAGAATCGTATTTCAGCTCAGGAATTAACGAAAATCAACGTCCGATATGTATATATATATATATATACATACATACATACATATGCATCCACATATATCTTGAATTGAATAATCGCCCCCTTCCTCTGCTTATTAATTTTTCAGATTTTTTGCAACCCCACCGCTTATATTCCACCCCACTTCCACCCCGCTTATTAAATTTTGCTACGCTATCCCCGGCGAAATTTATTGTAAGTGATTCATCTCGATACACCTGCTGGAAAATCTAATACTAATTTTATTTTACATTAAAAGAAACTCATTATATATGACAATAAAGAACATTAGAAGAAATCCCATATTTACGAATATACATTATACCACTACCGATTCTTATAAGAATGTAAGCAAATTTCCAACCACACTATTATTTGGGATTCGTAAGTAGAAAAAAAAACATAAATACTTATTAAAGAACATTATATCTGGATAAGAGGGCGGTGGATTGGCAGTATCGGTAGAGTGTCGGACGCCATGCTTTCCAGCATAGTTACGTTCCTTTACGATCTGAGTTCAAATCCCGCCGAGGTTGACTTTGCCTTTCATCCTTACGGGGTCGATAAAATAAAGTACCAGTAATGTACTGGTTAATTGCTGGCCTTGTGCCTAACGTAGAAACAATTATATCTGGATGAGAGTCATGAATAATTTGTAGATGAATATGATATAACATTCAGTAGGATTCGCAAGAGAAAGCGAATTAAAATAAACTTCAAACCATAATATGAATTTGAAAAACATTAAAAATGAATTTGGCAGAACATCTTAAGACTTCTAAAGCGCCATCGTACTGCGTTGTTGACCTTGACGTCAAAGTGAAGAGTTATTGATAGACTACTATGAAGTCAGAATTGCATTTTGCCTGCACTAAATGACATACCATTAAGGACAGGGGTACACATTAAAAAATGTATCTCTTTTGCTTTGTTGATTATAATGTTCACACCTCTCCGAGGTTAAACAGTCCAGAAAACCTACATAAGATTTTAAGGTGTGATGTAGTGAATGTTGTACACAAATATATATATATATATATATATATATATATATATATATATATATAATATATATATATATATATACAAACACACGATGATTTGAATTTTCCTTTTTAGGTAGAGAAAGAAAACAAAACATAGCTGCAGTTCTATGCGACTATCATATCAAAATGGAGATGATTTTAAAATATTAAGAATTTCTCTCACAAAGTTAGCTGACAACAGTAGAGGAATTCTTATCTTTCATTCTTTTGAGAACATAACACTCACAAACGACAACAATAACACAGGCCGTACTATCTACAACCATACAACCAAACTAGCAACAGCAACATCCCAAACAACTCTACTTCCCACGACAGCGCACAGGATAACCCAGCCAACAACAACAATGACGAAGACGGTTAGAAAAACAAAGCAACAGAATATTCCAATCGCCTAAGTAACTACGACAGCCACACTTATAGACACATAGCGGATTAAAAAATAACAATGACACAAAGGGGAGGGTCAGAAGTAACAATGAGACATGTACGGAATATAGGGACAGTGACAATAGAAGTAGACAGACTCATGCAGCTGTTCATGAAGAAAGGGACAACACAACTGATACAAACAACAGAGCAATCAATACTCCTTTAAACTCCATTTTCTTTAGTCCATCCGACAAAAGCTTAGACATGAGCCGTAATTATCC
>OZ024740.1:232590600-232593100 GCA_964016885.1 Eledone cirrhosa
AACAGTAGACGATAGAATTAAATACAGACGAGAATCTCCCTTTAATGAAACAGCAGACGATAGAATTAAGGCAATTTAAATTTTAAGCATTTGCATTTTTGCCTTTCATCGTTACGGGGTCGATAAAATAAAGTACCAGTAATACACTGTCACTAGACGACTTTCAAATTGAATTGTTGGTTCCATTTCTTTAGTATTTTCAATTGTAGTTATCTACTTAAAAAGCGTTACACGGTTAGAGACATAATTCGTAAGTTATATCTTCCCTATTAAACCATTGCATTATTTCGCCTACAATAGAACAAAAATGAAATGTTCTTTAAAGAAACAGGAATATAACTTTATAAAAAAAAAAGTTGCATCCGCTTCTTTTATCATTGATAATTTTTTCGTTTTAATATTAATTGTTTTTTGTAGTTGTTTATATTAAAAATCTTACTGTAATATTTACTTAAACGAAGGCAAACATCTAAACTTATAGATTAATCTTGAGCGAAGGACTAGATAAATCTCTCTCTCTCTCCCTCTCTCTCTCTCTCTCTCTATATATATATATATATAAACGAAGAATGATAAAATTTCAAGCAAAGAGTTTAATTAGGTATATTTTGTAATATTATTAACTAATTATTATAATTAACGCGCATATTTTGCTATCCTCAAACACGTTTACACATGGCATGAAATATAACTAATCCGAGATGGCTAGGTTTCATCTTCTAACTGGATAAACGAAATCCATTATGTCTTGACAACAACATGAGGTAACATTATGTTATTCACAGACACACTTTGTACACTGTTCCATATCAGAATGTATTTCCTTCGTCACATTCACAAACAGTATTGAAAATATGTTCTTCGGCAAATAAAAATGTTTTGTTCATAATATTTCAACTAGCGATTGCTCTACTCCACGCACGACCACCATAAATTAATGACCAGCTCAACACAAGTATTGGTAGAGCGTCAGACACCATGCTTTGCAGTATTGTTATGGTCCTTTGCATTCTAAGTTCAAATCCTGCCGAGGTTAACTTCGACTTTCATACTTACTAATTCGATAAAATAAAGTACCAGTAATGGACTGCCGTAATGGATTTGTGCCGAAAAATAGAAACACTATTAATGTGCAATAAGAGCAAAATATAACGACATTGCTCAATTATTTTATCTAATGTTGTAATAACACAAGGAAATGTTGTTTGTGTATTTTTTTTTATATTTGCTCATAGGCTTTTACAATTTCGCTCAGCCAACAACTATTAAAAAGTGAGTTGCTTAAGATAACAATTTAATCACAAATTGTTGCTATCTTTTAATACACTCCAACAAGTCATCAAATTATGTACAATAAAAACAAATCTTATTAATTTGCTCAGGGAATATAAAGAAAATGTATATACACTGATAATTGCAATTGTATGTAAATATTTTGTTTTTGTATTGTATATTTTATGTTTTCTATTATGTATAATATATTGATTTAATATTGATTGTTTTTTGTAGTTGTTTATATTAAAAGTCTGAAAATATTTTTATACATCTTACACTAATATTTATAAGATAATTTATAATAACAATTACATAATCTAATTACATTACAACGATAATTTATTATTAATATATATCCTGTTTAACTAGAGTTATTACAAGCATTGCCTTAAAAAAATATTAAACTAGACATGAAAAATGCGCAAGCTCAAAAGTGCCACAGAATGTTATAATAAACCTTCAAAAGTGTGGGACTAGAGTTGTTGCTAAAAAATATTGTAATCATTATATATCGTACATTCTGTGGCATCCTTTATAAAAATAGCTTAAACCAACGAAGCCTTTATTTTTACGCTATTTCACTTAGTTAATTCTTAGAGTGTAACATATAAAAATAAATACATCTATGTTTAATGTAATAACAGCTATAAATAATTACGTAATATTATTATCATATACTCATAGTAACAAAATAATTGTGTTGAAACTTAATATGATGCTTATATGAACGATCAAATCTATAATGATAATTTCTTAAATATACTAATAGTAAAATAATTTAGTTATCTATTGTTACATTTTCATAGAACTATAATATTAACAATCGTATTGCATTATCAAATTTTTATCACTACAAACTTTCATATTGGAATTACCTTAAGCCACTTATTATTACTTCGCTTTCGTACTTTTACAGCTGTAGATATTGCGCTGTATCTTATATCTAATATCAATATCTCGTGGTAATTTGCATGAAGTGTAAAATAGGTTTATTAATAACTTTAATATGAAATGTATTATACAGGGCTGCGGAGTCGGCCAAAAATTGACTGGCTCCAACTCAGGATCCGATACTCCATTATTTCCTAAATTTCAGCTCCGCAGCTCTGTTATTATATTAATTAATTTATTTTATAGTTGTAAATCATATTTTTATATGTTACACTCTAAGAATTAACTAAGTGAAATAGCGTAAAAATAAAGGCTTCGTTGGTTTAAGCTATTT
>OZ024740.1:232600600-232610600 GCA_964016885.1 Eledone cirrhosa
TGCTTGCGGCAAGATTGGCACTCGACCAATTCTTCAACGCAAAGCATGAAGGCTGCGTTATCAGAGCTAGAGCGCGTCTCTAAGACAAGAGGTAACAAAAGCTGTCCGATGGACCAGGGTGCTGGAGACGCCCTGTGGCATCACAGCCACAATTCAATCCTTGCCTGACCAAAACGAGCACATGTTGTCGAACCCGAGCAGAATTGTGCGGCTTTTCAACAGCACTTTGTACAATTGTTCGGGAGCGGCGGCGGGCGAAATCGGAGCATGGATTTCGGTGCAAAATCGCCGGAGAAGGCTCAACTACCACCACCAACAGCAGTGGAGATCATACTCCTCCTAGAAGCCACGGAATCTGACATGGAGTATGAGGCGGGAGGGAAGTGGGAAACGGTCTGCCACAAAAAAAAAAACAAAAGAGGAAAAACTCCTTAGCTTCACCCTCCAAAAGTGAAGGCAGACAAAGAGGGGGTAAAGACTGCAAGGAGACTTGCAGCAACACCCCCACCATCACCACCACAATCATCAGAACCAACAACAACCACACCACCACCAACATCACCAAAAAAACCAACATCGCAAACACAATAAAACACACACAGCCAACAGCAACAATAATAAAATAACAATAAAATCACCCCTCCCACCAAAAAGTACAAAGCCATAAACATGGCAATTAAATAACTCTTACAACATATAAAGCAGCACACAGACATCACAGAAAAAACCTACTACACCCCACCAACACCAAGAACTCTCCCGAAAAACATAAACATTGTTGAAATCAAAATAGAACAGTACAAACTTTTAAAACAAAAATTCCCCAACGCAGTTGGGGACTTCAGTGGGTCGGTTACCAAGAGGATATACACTGACATCCTCTTGGAAACACCCATGACCAGCCAAAGGGACGGTTTTACTCACCCTTCACCACACGATCAAGGTAATTGATCCGTTCTCAGTTACCCCGTTTCTTATCCAACATGGCCGTACTTAGAATAGGCAGTATAAATGTACGTGGCCTGGGGTCATCTTGGAAGCAGGGTCACCTGCTCAACGGCCTCAGGTCACTAAACAGAGATGTGGTGGCCATCAGCGAGACCAGAATCTCCGAGGCACGAGCCTTCGCACCGATCTTCGGCGGCTACGATGTATACGCATCCCCCAGCCAGATGGGACCGCCAGATTTCTTCAGACGTCTAGATAACTTTCTTGGAACGTCCCGCTCTTTAGTGTTAGTGGGCGACTGGAACGGTATCTTCGATGAACTCTGGGATTATGTGGGGCTAGTAGACAGGGCAGGAGGGTGTAAAAGCCTCAACAACCTGTTCAGACGTTTTGAATTGTCTGACAGGTATAGAATGGATTCTCCAAATGTGCCAATGTGGACATGGGCAAACCACATCAGGTCATCCAGATTGTATTTAGATAGGGTATTCTGTAAAGAAACAGATAAGGCGTAGGTTGTCCACAATTGAAAGTAGTCGACTACACGGACCACAAATTTCTGATCTGTGAAGTTGACTTAGATAGACTCTATAGGCATGGGCCCGGCTACTGAAAGCTGAACGCGTCGTTCCCGGCGCGCAAAGCTTACAGAGACCGGATTAGCGAATTAGTTAAGCGTGCGTTGACGGGTGCGATCGGCAACAACTGGTGGTGGTTTACCCCGAAAAGGGCTATTAGAGTACAATCGATAAGGTTTAGCAAAGGAGTAGTGATAGAGGAAAATAGAGTAGAGGGAGAGTTAGATAGAAAGCTAGAAGAGGCGTTTAGGATAGGCATCGCAACCGACGTGCTTGCGGCGATATTGGCACTCCACCAATTCTTCAACGCAAAGCATGAAGGCTGCGTTGTCAGAGCTAGAGCGGGTGCTCTAAGACACGAGTGGACGAAGGCCGTTCAATGGGCCCGGGTGGTGGAGGCGCGACGTGGCACAAGTCCACAAATCAGTCTTTGCCTGATCAAAACGGGCGCATGCTGCTCGAACCCGAGCAGATGTGTGCGGCTTTTCAACAGCACTTTGTACAATTATTCGGGAGCGGCGGCGGGAAAAATCGGAGTATGGATTTCGGTGCATACCTCGACGGACTGCCGCGGCTTTGATAACAGCTGGTGAAATACGGGAAGCGATGTCTGACTGCACGAGGGGTAAATCGCCAGGTTTGGATGGCCTGCCCTACGAGCTTTATGCGTATATGCCAGAATTGTTCGGCGACCTCTTGGCAGACGTCTACTGCAACTGGCAGCAGAACGGGAGCATTCCCAGTTTTGTGAGCCGGGGAGCGGTGGTGCTGCTGAGAAAAGACCTGAACAATGGGGACTTTTTAGACAACTTCAGGCCCATAACTCTGCTAAACACAGAGTTTAAGACTTTGGCCAAGGGGTTAGCAAAGAGATTGGCACTTGTCGTCGGTTATCTGGTGGGAGAGGCGCAGATGCGCCATTCCGGACAGATCCATCCATGACAACCTCCATCTCATGCGATACATAATAGAGAGGGTGGTTAAGGAACCTGGCACGGGTGGGGCCCATCAACTTGGATCAGTCTAAAGCATTTGGTAGGGTCGACCATCGGTACCTTTCTGCGGACCTCGAAGTGGGCGGCTTTGGGCCCGTTGTTAGGGGCTGGATCGCTACGATGCACAGCGACATCTGCTCGATTGTGAGGGTGAATGGTCACCTGTCGCATCCTTTCAGCATCATGCGCTCGGTCTACCAGGGTTTCCCCCTTTCGTCCCTCTTGTACGTACTGGCCCTCGAGCACTTATTGCACAAATTGAAGACAGGAGATCCGTGTCAGCTTACGCCGACGACGTCACCGTGATAGTGTTGAGCACAAAACACGTCCAGATGCTCGGCAGCACTCTCAAGGAATACGAAGCGGTGACAGGAGCAAAGATAAACCAGAAAAAGTCGCTGGGCTTGCAACTCGGCACCTGGAGAGGCAAGTCCATGCCATCCGACAACGTCGTGGGGCGCTGGACGGAAGGACCGGTTAAATTGCTCGGGGTCTGGTTCGGTCCGGACCTCCAGATGGAGAAAAACTGGAGCTAGGTGACGAGCAGGGGGGGGGGGGGGCTCTCTCACCCAGTAATGGGCCGAGAGGAGGCTGTCTCTGAAAGGTCGGGCAGAGGTGGCGAATGCGTACATAGCGTCGGTCATCTGCTACCGCCTGACCGTCGTACCTTGCCCCTGCCCAACTCTGACCAAAATGGAGCGCCTTCTCCTCCGCTTTTTGTGGAAGTGACGTGCTCCTTGATCAGACGAATCATTTGCTGTCAACACCCGTTGCATGGTACTAGGGATGCCGTGGCTGATGATGCGCAAACATGCGCTGAGACTGCGAGATCTCTGGTGCTTCCTTGACGGTGAACAGGTGTGGTCGCCGTTTGCCGGACGCGCTTTTCCCCAGCTCGTCTTCTTGACGGAGCTGCAGTCCTGGATCAGGAAAGGACCGAGGGATAACACTTGGAAGCTGGAATGTCTCCAAGCGCTCACCGCCCTCTACAGCTGGGCACTAGTATTGGTGGAACATCTACCTCGACGTTCCACAGAGGGTTAGTGTAGGGAAAGAGCGACGACGTTCTCGGAAAGACCCTGGGCGTCGAATACGATCAGCTGTTCACCCTCTTCAAGAGAACTTTCAGACCGGGGCCTATGGACAACTTCCAGAAATCCCTGGCCTGGCAGTGCTACCGGGGAGCGTTGCCGGCTCGGGATAAGCTCTACAGGCACGGACGTGCTGTCAGCCGAGCCTGTCCGAGATGCGCGCAGAGTAACGAAACTGTCCTGCACGCTCTCGTTCAGTGCCCGAGGATTGCTGACTTGTGGAGCTATGTCGAACAGCTGCTGTGGCGTATAGGACGGATCCGGTTATCGACTGAGTCCATTGTACAGATAGCTCCGCCATCCTCCTTTAAAGAAGAGGAAGGGCAGGCAGTTTTTATCTGCCTGGTGGCCATGGCGAAAGAGATTGTGTGGTGGACAAAGTTGAAAGCGCTGAAGACGGACACTTTCCTCTTCGGCCAAACCCTGATTAACTTTTTCAAGTTTCACTTGAAGAGGAAAATCAGGGTGGAGAGGCAAGTGCTGTCTGCTAGTAAGTTTGTTGAAAGGTGGGTGAAAGTGGCGAGTCTGGTCTGAGTGAACGGGCCCGCTCTGAGTATGCGCCTGTAGACTGAGGATTTGGAAAATTGTGAGAGGGCGCTTGCCCTGGTGGTCAGGATGGCTGTGACATCTGTGTGAGGTTTTCGCCACGAGTGACCCTCGGAGGTTTCCCCCTTTTTGGGGAATTTTTGTTGTTTGAATATTTTTGATTTCTATCCCGATTTTGTTATAACCTGCTTACACGACCAAAACCCACTTTGTATCGTCCTGTACTGTTTACTGTGCCGTCTCTAATGTTTTTCTTCGTGTTAGCCCTTGTGGCCAATAAAGAAACCATTATTATTATTATTATTGTTTTTATTTTCTTTCATTATTGTTTCTGAGATATATGCCGAGTGTCCTTCTGACACCTAAGGCAAATACATTCAGTGTGCATTGGTAAGCCAGTTAATACAGCACATTGATTATAATAAAAAACACACAAAAAAAACAAAAAAAATACAGTATACATATATACACATATGCATATGCATATGTAAATACAAGGAGGGATATCAATTTTACAGAGACAGTGCTCTTCTCAATACATATGCAGTACCAGTCAAAACAATTTTTTGCACTTCGACCAGAGAGGGTAAACCAGGAATCATTCGCAAATATTGTTCTGTTCCTTTCTTGATTATTCCCAGTCCTCCCACAATCACTGAGGTGTCACATTTTCTCAATTTCAATAAGCAGATCTTTATATTTTCGTAGCTTGCCAAATTCTTTTGCCGCGATATTGTGATCACATGGGATGCTCATATCTATCAATATACAGACCTTGTTATGTTGATCTTTTACAATGATGTCAGGTCTATTTGCTTTTATGGTCCTGTCAGTATGTACAGGAAAGTCCCAGAGAATTGTTACCTTTTCTCCTTCAGTTACAGCCTCAGGGTGATGATTGTACCACTTGTCTTCAGCTTTGATTTTGTAATGCCGACATATTACTCAGTGTAGATATTGGCCAACTCTGTCATGTCTATATTTGTATTCTATTGGTGCTAAAACTTTACATCCAGAGACTAAGTGATCCACTGTTTCAACCCCAGCATTGCATAAATATATATATGTATATTCAATTTTTTTTCATTTGTGATATGGACCAGATCTGTTTGATATTTGTGAGGCGTAGAAATGACTTGTCTTTAATAAATATTTGGCATTTTGAACTATAAAATCAACAACAATACTGGTCTACCAGTGGAATGGCTATTTGGTGTCTTCACAATTATTTCCACCAATGGAAAATAAATATAATATTTTGAGTTAGAGATACAAATGCTTAATTCAAGCCAAACACTTTTAGCGTAGGAAACCAACTACGATGAAAATCAAAGTAGATGGACATGGCGAAATACCATAATGCATTTTTTATTGCGATTCTACTAATAAAGTGTTGTTATTTAACAAGATGTAATGAAATGTTACACAACCAATATATACAGACGATTCCTTGTCTTTCGGTATGCTATTCAAATACATTTCCAATTCGTGTAAATCGGAGCACAGATTACAGAGATATGGGGTTTTTCCGGGTACCTTCATAAACAGAGAGCGAGAGAAAGATAGAGAGAAAGAGATAGTGGTTGTGAGAGAGTAGATTGAAAGAGAGACATACAGAGAGGGAGAGGAAACAGTGAAGGAGAATGGAAGAGAGAGAGAGAAAGAGAGATAGAGAGAGCTGGTGGCGTTGTGTATATATATATGTGAGTGTGTGTGTCTATATGTGTGTGTGTACGTGTGTGTGTCTATGACCAGTGCATAGAGATCACTATATATATACATACACACATGCATATACGTATATATATATTTGTATACAAACACACATTTATATATATATATACATACACACACACATATATATATATGGACCTTCCAGTTTCATTTTACATTATATACATGTCTGTGTATACTACCAATCACCCAGACAACTTGGTGTTGCTTCGCAATATTAATATTCTATTATAATATACGGCTCGGAAATATCTCTTTCTTAGAGCTATTTTGTTGTAAGAGACTATTTTGAGTTCCTAACTCAATATATACCTTTGATACATTCGGCTCCGTTAATTTTTTGAGCTATTTCAAATGTCGAATAAACCTGGCTGCTATTTTTAGTGGTGTAAGTTTGTGAGATACTCTAAGATACCATGTGCATTGTTATATATAGCACACTATTCAGTGTTTTAATATATTTAGAAGTGTCTAGGATACTAATTCATCACCCACTGATGAGCATGAATTGGTAATTCTATTCACAATTAATATTGCGAAACAACACCAAGTTGTCTGGGTGATTGGTAGTTACCACAATTCCGGTTTGTATTTATTTTCTTGATTTTTTCTTCAATTGAGACAAGCAAACCCAATTGTCTATAGTTAGTATCTTTTCACCTTAGCGAACCTGGTCCCTTATGATTTGAACACATATATCTATATGTCTGTGTTTATCTCTCTTTTATATTCAATTATAATATACGGCTCGAAAATATCTCTTTCTTAGAGCTATTTTGTTGTAAGAGACTATTTTGAGTTCCTACCTCAGTATGTACCTTTGATATATATATATATATATATATATATATATATATATATATATATATATATATATATATATATATATATATATATCAGCACGTTTATTCTCATATTTACACGTATTTCTTTCCCCGCTGTGACCCGTCTATTTCGTTCTCACTGCTTCCTCTTTCTCTGTATCTTTACCCTCTCTAGCAGTCACCCTCTCTAGCAGTCACCCTCTCTAGCAGTCACCCTCTTCCTCACCCTTCACTCACTCATTCTCTGTTACTACCTCTCCTCCTCCTCCTTCTTCCCGTTTGGTCAGGCAGGTCGCTTTTTTTCTCTCTCTCGTCTACGATTTCACAGAACTTACGTTCACCGAATTCACAGACTAGATCCCTTCTTCCTCCCGTTAGACCTGTACGGAATTCCTTCCTTGCTCACATTCCAACCAGGTTTGATGGTCTTTATTCTCTCTTGTTCACGATTTCACCGAATTTATATTCATGGAAATTTGGGACTTGACTCCTTCTTCCTCACTTTTCGTTGCTTCACCATCTTTGTTTGTTTACACTCTCGTGTCCCCTTTATTTACGTGTCCCAACGACTTTTTTTAGCCGTTGCTCGCACCAACCGGAGGTATATGGTCTTTAAAGCGATGAAATACCAATGATGGTTGGAAGATCACTGATGAAGGACTAACTTTATTCATATATATATATATATATATTCAAAATGTGAAAAGAGGTAAAGCTAGCGAGATAAGAATATCTACTTTCTGTTTAGTAAAGGATATCGTAAATTAAGAGAACTCGGTTCATCAAGGGATTTTCTCAAAAGAGAGATCTTCAAGTGACCCCTACGTATGATCTTTTTCGAAAAAGAAAAAAATGACACATCGCAGGCACAGATGGCTTAATAGGGAGTAATCAATGGACAGTCGGTATGTACGAAAGATTGCTAGAAATAGCTCACCTTCCAGCCTAGTTTTACTCGACCACAGGAGAAAAGAGGACAAATTATCAAAGTTATATATGTAAGCATAAATATTCATATAAAAGGTATCCGACAGCTACAATGTTAAATCAGAGCGTTATATATTCAAAGTATGAAGGTACGGACTTGTTCCATATTGATTTAGTAATAGAAACCCACACACCAAAATGTTTCTGTACCAGACTTGCTAAATCCTCCATGAAACGTTTTTTTCTGTCACATATACACGCACAAAAATGCACATATTACATATCCCCCCCCCCCCCCCCCCCACACACACACACACAAGATATATATATATATATACCACACAATAAAGTTCCTTGCATTTTTTAGTGGTCAGGTTTAAATTTTTTTTTTTTTTCGAGGAAATTGTTAGAAAAAGATTTTTTAAAATATGTTTATGGCTGACAAAATTATGATTTAATCTTCAGGTGCTTAAAGAAGCTTGAAACGCAGGTAATCTTTCACATGTGTTGCATGAACATGGCGTTTTCTTTTTGTCTTTCGCTGCAGCATATACAGAAAGGAATTTAAGTCAATCGCTTGGCTTAAAAGCTATGTTCGTGCAATCCATGTATAAGAAAGAGGGCAAGGGTTAGCAATTCTCG
Source organism: Eledone cirrhosa (assembly GCA_964016885.1). Classification (NCBI taxonomy): domain Eukaryota; kingdom Metazoa; phylum Mollusca; class Cephalopoda; order Octopoda; family Eledonidae; genus Eledone; species Eledone cirrhosa. The sequence continues at coordinate 232,608,886 of OZ024740.1, forward strand.
AAACTGAGATGCAGCCATTACTTTTGTATGTAATTTATGTATGTATGTATGTATGTATGTTCTTCTGGTTTTATAATTTAACAAATTTTCGCCAACAGAGACACAAGTCTCTCATTGAAATTTACACAACATCAACTAGGTAGATATGTATGCATGTCTGCAGGCATGCATGTGTAGATATGGATGTTATTATATGTGTGGATGTGTATGTTTTGAGTTGTATGTGTGCATGTGTATATGCTTTGTATCTGTACATGTGTATATGCAGTTATTAGATGCATAATTTTTGGAATGTTTTACATATTTTTATTCTTCCATTAAATGATTGTACTTGTAATTTCCTATGAATGTATGCATGTATGCATGTATGCATCGTGGGCAACCCCACCAAGCTTGCTTGGTGAGGAGTCTGATATCTGGACATCCTGCGAGATGAAATACAAGACCCGGCAAAGAGCGGAGAAACTCAGCAGAGTCAACAGCCATCCAAATATTACTTTTTTTTTTTTTACCTAGTAGTGAAAGGCCCCCAGTTGTTGTCACAGCACCTTTCTAGAATATGGAAGCTCTGAAAAAAACTGCGGCTTTGGAGGCATCCGATGATGTTGACCAGTTCTCCTTTTCGGGTAGAGTTTTCGATGCTCAGAGAGTGGGATTGGTCGAGTGCAACGCCTTTCCCCACTTAAAGAACCTTCAAAGCACAGGCATTGCTTGTTCAGGATCTGTTACAGGTTTGTGTGGCTGGCCGTAGCCTAAAAGTGCACCAAACTCTATAATCTGACAAGCGATTACAGTACTCTTAGCAGAGTTTGCAGCCATCATGTATGTATGCATGTATGTGTGTATGTATGTATGTATATTTGTATGTATGTACGTTTCTCTTTTTCTTAATTTCGAGTACAGTTTTGACCGACCACCTTCCTTGTGGCAAGGTTGTGAAAGAAAGAAATTGTCATCCCTTGGATCGCAAGAATGTTTTGCAAATGTTGATGGTGCCAGCTATAGCAGTCATTTGTAGTCTATGAATTAGGGAGCTGCGCTCTTTATCCACAAATCCAAGTTCAGTTATAATTTGGTCAAAGTGGGTGGTATATAACCTCTAGCTCCAATAATGATGGGTATGAAGCTGAAGGTGTATCTTAGATACTGGATCTGCAAACTCCTCATCAATGGTCCGTAGATGTCATCATTCTCTTGTATCTTTCTTACAACGTTGACATCAAGTAGACAGCTGATCTCTGCAACAGAGCACATTTTTAATGTGCTGTACCAAACAACCACATCAAGCCGGTTCTGCTTTAATTTGGTCGCAGTTTTTGTTTTCAGCTTCCACCAGTATTCTTTAGTGCCATCTATCTCAACATATGCCTCCTCATTTATGTATGTTTGTATGTATGTATGCATGTATGCATGTATGTATGTATGTATGTATGTATGTATGTATGTATGTATGTATGTATGTATGTATGTATGTCAGGTCACCAGTTGGTGCTACTGGTAACATGTATCCTAGTACAACCTGTCTCATGGTCGGGTCGTTGGCGACTAAACTGGCAACCCCACCAAGGTTTCTTGGTGAGGAGGGTGACTTTGGACATCCTGCAGGACTAAAAACAAAACCTGTCAAAGGGCAAATGAGCTCTTAAGAGTCAATGGCCATCCCAAATCACCGGGAGAGATGACCCCTCAGCCTTTGTCAAGGCAGAATTCTAGGA
>OZ024740.1:232615600-232623100 GCA_964016885.1 Eledone cirrhosa
TATATATATAAAACGTAAGAGAAACACAAACATAAGAATAATTCCCACTCATCGGTTGTCTGCTGTGGGTCGCTGATGGTCGACGAATTAAAGACAGCAACCAACAAGGAATTGTCCTTAACATTTCCTTAACTTACGTTTTCTAAACAATATTTGTTAGTAACTACACAGTGCGTTTGTCACTTTTAATTCATATATATAAAAATTTACCGAGAATCGCATTTCGGCGAGTAGAAATTAGCGAAACGCAACTTCCGATTTGTGTTGGCAAGCGCTCAATGGATACGAAGATACCAGAGCAAAAAACATAAGTTAAAAGGGCCATACAAAACTGAGACGATGGTTAAGAAGCCATTAACCACCTAAGCCCAAAAAGCGAGCAAGCTAAGCGGGTCAAACAAAATATGATATGATTGAAATATTTACGCGGAATCCTCGGAAATGATGGTAAAATCAGATATAGGGTTTCTGCGACAGCTAAATCAATAATACTCACTGCTTAAAAAAATAATAAGCTTTTAGTATAATGATCGAACGAGGATATCACTTTCTCAAGAGGCATTTTGTTCTGATCTCACAGTGTTTTGAAAGCACATGTGAACTCCAAAGGGAGAAAACCCCTAGTTTTGGCAATGAAATGTTCATTGGCTGACCAAGGTAATCTCGGGGACTGGCCAAAGTTTATTCTTTAACATAGTCAATGGAAACAATAGAGCTTTGATAAGAAGTGTGGACGGTGTGGGTTGGTTTGAGTCTGTATGTGTGGCCTTATATGACTTTGTGTTTGCCATGAGAATCGCTTTATTATCCCTAAAACAATAGATACCTGTATCAGAAAATGAGAACTAATTTCTAACTGCCGGCACGAAGGTATGTATTCTTTCCTATAGTTTTGAAGCCGTACTAAATGCAATCAACCCAAAACAGGGAGTTCCAAATACCACACATTCCCATCTACAAGACTAAGAGGATTTCAGAAATGCGTCAATCCATGATCATAAGCACCGCCCTTCAATAAAAAGAAACACCTATGCCTCAGCCAAAAGCATTCCAGAAATGATTTTGGAAAGGATCACGTAACGTAATGCTGTAAGCTGCAACTATAAATCTCTATATTAAATATATACTCCGTCAAAGATATTGTTCATAGTATTACCGTGAACATAACATTTACTCACTTCCGACTCTCTATATATGTTTGTCTGTGTGTGTCTTTGTATGGGTAGCGAATTTGTAGACTGAAAATTCATAGAAATATATATAGAATCATTTTGGAAAAGTTATCTAAATCTGCGAGTGTGAAGTTACGAATTGAATTACCCAATTCATTGGAATGATTAATATGTATTCAACGTAAATTACTTGATATTACATGATAAATATCAAGTCTAAATATAATCCTTTCAATTTGACAAGACTAGAGAGTGTATGAGCTCATAAGGAGAAACAACAAAACTAATATTCTTATTTTTCATGATATTAGTATAAGATTTTTGAATTTGAGTTTGTCGTGTATCTCTGAAGTTCAGTGGTGTTTATATCATATCATTAGAAAGAGTTGAAATATCGTTTACATGTGTATATTATTTAGTATTGAATAATTGTAAGCTGCTATTATTATATCACCTCTGGGCAGTAAAGGTGGAGTAGATTTGCGATCAGAAATATTCTAGCCATGTTAATTTTCAGTATATATTATCCAATGTCTTTGCATTATGAAAAACAAACAACAAAACTCAATTAAACTTTGATTTGAAAGGGATTTGGCAACTATTTCAGGTGTCGTTAGTGGTCGTATGGAGGCTCACTCATTGACTAGTTCACATATCTAAGTTGAACATATATTTAGCCTTGTATTAAAATTATTTTTGATATGCACCACAGGGAGAGCAAGTACGGTTCTATCAAACTTAAGCCATATCAAAGGCATTGGAGCCAAGGCCATCCTATCCTTTGTCTCATGCACTACACAACTAGGACTATATTGTGAAATTTACTTTTTGTATGTGAAAATGTAAGGTTATTGATTTCTAATGAGCAATTAATAAAGGATGTACAAATGAACATGTGTAATTTTATAAAACTGAGAGGTTTGGCTAGGACGTTATACAATATTTTGGGACATATTAGGCATCATTTAAACTTTTGCAATTACGTAAATGCATATATAAATTCATAGATATAATTAAATGAATATACATAAAACAAAACTAATAAGCGCAATCCAACTATGTACTGATGCAACACTGCCACCTGAGTTTGATCAGTACATCTCATGACCCTAACTACGTTCTAATTCCCTGCACTATGCATCCATATATTCAAAACGTTGAGCCCTCAAAATGTGTAGAAGTAACTCAGCTATCAGAGAGGGTGTAAAACAGCTGGTGGTTTAGTTATAATCGCCCATACACTCTTAAAGTGGTTTAGATTAGCATTGTATCACTTACATTTTTACATAAACCAAGCTCCTCTTCCATTTAATCTACACAATATATTTTTCTGTAGTTCGTTCATCAGTTCTTCGATGGCTCTTTGAGAGAATGTCAGCTTCACAGAGTTACAATGAGATACCGGCTCCTGGTCGGATTTCTTCTTCATTCTCCACTTGAGTTCACATTTTATTATGGTGTAGAGACATTTTTCTTGTTATTCCGTAGCCTCTGAAAATGTTCACTAGTGTCCAATCATCGGGTTCTTCCTCCACCATTTCATGATGACGATGAGGTGGCACAGTTGGTTGTGGTCATAGGAAAATGGCCCAGAAATTCGGCTCCTGGCATTCAGAATTTTTTTGCTACCTACCTTGGCACCAGCTTTCTATTTTTTCTGCCTTTCCAGCTCATCTGTGCATAAAACACTGAAATTCATCTTACAAACACACGCTTAATAGCTGCGCTTTCTGTCATCCATCACCAGTCTTATCACGTTTCTCTAACCACCCACAATAGGTCTACCGAATAGTTCCCTTGCCTTTGATTGACATCGGAATCTGAATGTCCAATCAGAGATCCACCGATCAAACATAATTGTCCCGCCGAGGATATATAAAAAACTCTACGTCGCTGCTCGACCGACATATTACATCTCGCTGCTAAATATTGTCTTAACATTTGATGATTATAACTACTTTGGACATTGTAATATCAAATTTTAAATACAGTATGTGGGACTGATCAAAGCTGGAACACATTTGATCATGGATCAAAACTTCAACAACAATAACTCACGAATTTTTAAATGCTGTACTATTGTAATTAATATAATATATTTCGTTGAACGTTGTATTGTCTCATGCAATTTCATTGATCAATTGATATAATTTTTAACTACTAAGTAGAGCCTTGACTCATCATCAGAGTTATGAATCGTGTAGAGTTACTTCATTTTTGCGAAAAATGCTTGACAGTATCAAAAGTAAAAACAAGCCAGTCACTTGAAGAGTGGCTCTGACCATGAATTTTGCTGGCCTAACTCATATATACGCTTTAAAGTTTCCAGCTTTAGCATGTATATATCCCGCTGGTGTCTCTAGAACGATACACACGTGGGTAGCTGGGACCAAATTCAAATGTTCTTGTGTACCAGGTCTAAGCGAAGTGTTTAGAGCGGGTTCAGGTTGATGAAGCATTAGTACGTAATATCCATAATACTGAATTTTAATAAAGGCATAAGCACATAAATATGAATGGATTGACGAGCCAGTGAAATCAGTTCCAATATTACAATGCTACTTTATTTCGCCGACTTGGAAGGGTAAAAACCAAAGTTGAGCGTAGCAGAATTTGATCTCTAAACGTAAAGAGGGGAAAAATACCGCAAGACCTTTTGTCTGATAATATAAGGATTCTATTACTTTACCTTTTAATAGTAAATCATATTTGTGGATCATAAAATATTATTTAAGCATACAAATTCAATATTCATAATTCTAAAATATTTAAGATAAATATTGTGTAAGATGAAAAAAATAATGCTGGCCCTTTGATGACTGGAAAAAGTAGCGATACCATAAATCTGTATTTTAAAAAATAGTAAAATTCTTTGACAGTGCTTCTCAGCAAAGAAATAAGAATATACGAACTAAGCACGTGTTCGGTAAGTACATAGGATGGTACGCGTGTGTAGGTAGGTCCTTATCTTGGTACACAATTTATTTAAATGCCCTCCACCGTTAAGATTTCAATTCCTTTTGATTTTAGGGCATGGGGAGAAACTTATAGAGAAAGGGAGCTGAAAGAGAGAGGAGGGGGGCATGGAGAATGAGTGTGCGAGAAGATGAAAGTTCTATGTATGTATATATGTGTCTACGCGTGTATATATGTATACATGTGTATATATATGTATATGTGTATACGTCTATAAGTGTACGCTTGAAATGGGTGTGAGTGTATATCGCTGGAGGGTAAGGGTAGCGATTTGCCCAGAGAAGTGTGGCAAAAGTGAGGACACATAAACCCCATATACACCCCACCACAAACATATGTCTCTATCCACCAGCGCAGCACCATCACAAACCCACATATACACATTTACCATCCCTTCGAAACAACCCCACCCGTTCGTTTTCTTCATGGAGATTATTATTTAGAGTTTTTATCTAATCAAGATCAAGATTAAACAGTATCAAATAAAGTAAAAATATGAATGTTGAATGGAGCAAGGAAACACACTCACATATGTACACATACGTATACACAGGCACACACACACATATGTGTGTAAATATATATTATATATATATATATATATATATATATATATATATACATATACACACACGCACACACAGACATACACACACACACATATATATATATATATATTTATATATGGGAGGACGTCTAAATACAGGCTCATGTATATACACGCACATATAAATTGTGTATATATGTACAAATGCAAGCATACAGAGTCGTGAATACATAACTATAGATGTATGATACATGTATAGAAACTTATATTTACCTATTTTTTATGCGTTACAGTAATTAGTGTATGGGTAATATGAAAGACAAAGCCCCTTTAAGGAGTTTTGTCGATCATATAAAACTCAATACTTAACTTTTTACTGTAATTTCAAGTCAGGTACTTCTTTTTACGATTTTTATTTCTCGACCACCTATGTTACGGATCACAAACGAATACGTAGTAAAAATATATACATTAGAGGGTAGGGCGCCATGTTTTACAGCATAGAGTTACGGCCATTTATGGTCTAAGTTCAAATCCCGCCGAGGTTAACTTTGCCTTTCATCCTTACGGGGTCGATAAAATAAAGTACCAGTAATGCACTGGGTAATTGCTGGCCTTGTGCCAAAAGTAGAAACAATTATATGTTACTATAGCGTGTGTGAATGTGTGTGTATATATGCAGACAGCGGATGCTGTGCCCTTTATTGTTGCATTAAGTGGCTGAAACTCGAGTACGGGTATATATTGATGGTAGCCATTTCCGTATGTTATATTGAAGGAAATAACTTTGTGTCTACTCTGTGATTTTTACATAACCTTACTATTGAGTACGCTGAGATGTAACCGGTACTAGCAGTGAAACTCCTGCTAGTCCCGTCAACATATTATTATTTTCTCCCAACTAGCAGGTTAACAATGACAGTTATTTGAACAATTTTCCACATTTTTTATTGTGTTTTTATTGTGTTCTATCCTTCTCTCACTCTTCCATTGACTGGTACAAGTTGTGAAATTGATTGGTTTTACGCAGGTGGTTGGTCGAAATATCTCGAATTCGAAATCTAATCAGTGCGCTAACTCTATATCGCTGTCTAATCAGCAGTTGGCATTTAATATCCAGAAAGGTTTTAGGCACTACCATTGTTACTGTCGTACTATTTTCACCATGTTACTTGGAGAGTGGAGCCGAATGCTACCACTCTATTGTACAGCGATTGGAGACTGATTTTCTCTAATAACCGATTTTTTCACTCACTTGTAAATGTGTGCCTGAGATACGTTAGTGAGTGCTTATGGCTGGGGCAAGAATTTGAATTTCGATTTATACCATCACGAACATTTTGGAATCAGTAGCCAATCGGTTGACGGCATTGGGATGACGCGTAGGAATTTCAGTTGCTAATGTACTACTGTGTCGCCTGTCGCATTCACTGCCACAGCCGACACGGTCTGAAATCGAATTATGTCGATCGATTGGTTATTGAATTGGCGAAACCCGCTGATGAAGCCACATGCGCAGATTGTATATTGTTGCATAATAAATGCTAACAGTGAATGCTGTGCACTCTCTTGTTGCATTAAGTGGAGTCAAAACTCGATTTCGGGTAAAGATTTATGGTACATATTTACGTGTGTTGTATTGAAGGAAATAACTTTGTGTCTACTCTGGGATGTTTCCACAACCTTACCTATTGCGTATGCTGAGATGCAACCGGTACTAGCAGGGAAACTTATGCTAGTACCGTCAACTTCTTACTAATATGTATATATATATATATATATAAATATATATGTATATATATATATATATATATATATATATATATATATATATATATATATATATATATGTATGTATATATATATAAGACAGTAAAGAGAGGCGAACTCATATATAAATATATAATTATATGTATACGTCTCTCTTTACTGTGTTATAGGGCTCGGAAATCTTTCTTTTCTTTCTCTTGGGCTAATTTGATTATAATTTTAACTCAATATATATACAAACAAATAACGAAACGAAATTAAATTTCGTTTCGTTTGTAACTCACTTTTGTATGACTGACGCTTAAACAATTAAGTTAAAGATGTACATCCATATTGTTTTTATCGTCTCCGTTGAACCGGTACTTACTCACACTCTATGCAAATTAGTCTGCCCACTACTAATTATCATAGAAAAAGCATATAACGATATGTGCTTTTACGATTCTCTAGAGAGGCCGGAAGATAGGTAAATATTGCTGATGAGTTGTAACAACAACGAAACTAGTTCAATATTCCTTGTCTGGCTTTCTGGAGAATAGAGGAAAGGTGTTTCCTCAAAAACCAGTATGACTCTAAAAACCGGTTTGTCTGTGTGCTTACATACAGAATAGCTGGCCACTCACAGTAAAGTGACCAGTGAAAAAAACTTGGTACATCTACATATGTATACGTGTGTGTATTCATATACATACTAGTATTTCAGTATACATATATGGATGTACATCTTTAACTTAATTGTTCAATATATATATATATATATATATATATATATATAAAATATTAAACAAATAATGAATAAACAATTCCTTATATTAAACAAAAAAAGTTCATTATTTAACGATCGTTTCTAGGATATATATGTGTTAGAATTGGTATGCATATTCAACAGATCTATGTACAAAATTATACAAAATTATACAAATTATCAAGATTAAATATACATACCAAACACATATATACGCCGTCTTCAGAAATAATGAAGTATATTTATTGATAATAACAACAATTCAAAATTTCAGTTCAAAATTGACCAAT
>OZ024740.1:232628100-232643100 GCA_964016885.1 Eledone cirrhosa
GTTATATTTGTAGATTTAGGTGTTTTATCCTTTTTATTAGGAGTTTTATTATTAATATTTATTATAGTTGTATGATGAGTAGTTTTTTGAGAGTTACTATACTTTATATTAGAAGATTTGGTATTTTGGGGTATAGTGTGGGTGGCATTTAGGTGTGTACTTTTCATTTGGTGTTTGTTGGTAATATTATGTTGTATGCTTTCAGTATTTTTAGTAGAAGGTATATACTCTAATCTATTTTTGTGGCCACTTCTATCTAGAGCTTCGTTATAGAAGGTCGCATTTTTATCAAATACATCTTGGTTAGAAGAAAGGTTAGAAATTCTAAGTGATATATTATATGCAAGGTTTTTAAGGATAGATTTAGGGTGATTAGATTGTGAGTGTATGTAATGTAAGTTTTGGTTAGGTTTATGGTAAGGTTGGTAGATACCCGTAGCTAAATCTAAAGTTATATCTAGGAAATTTACTACTTTACTTGTTTTTTCAAAAGTAATATTAAGATTATAATAGTCTTTAAGGAAAGTTCTAATATGTTTTTTGTTTTTTTCAATTTCTGAAAGGCTAAGGTTGTTAGAAAGAAGAAGACAGTCATCACGATATAAACCACCTTTGAGGTGGGGAAAAGAGGCATTTATGTTGAAAAGGAGAAAGAGGCCCACAAGATCAGTAATTTGGGCGGAATCGCTTGAACCCATAGTAATATCAAAAAGATTACTGTATGTCACATTTTACTGTAACATTTTATTGTTTTATTTTTTTATTTTTCTTAGTTTATAGATACATTTATATTAGGCAGTCTGCTCAGACAGTTGAATACTGACCCCTCCACCCCCCACCCACCTAATTTCTGTATCTTGATCTAAAAATGTGTGTGCCAGTGTTTTATGTGAGTGAATTAATATCCATGTGCTTATGATTTTATATCCACATATATAAATGTGAGTGGGGGTGTGTGTGTGTTTTGTATGTTCGTGGTTATGTGTATATTTATGCATATACGCGCGTGTATGTGTGATTGTACGGATATGTGTGAGTATGAAAAAATATATTTATATACTTGACTTCATAAGTGTCAATACGCATCTTATCTGCGCATTGTAAGCTTACAGAGACATTAACCTTGAAATTTTGTATTTGCATCCATCCTTTTAGTATGCGTATACAAATTATACATACATTTTTGTAAAATATGTGTAAGGGTTTTACATGTATATACACACACCGAACTGCATTTAACCCTTTGTGTTTTCATTGGTCAATTTTGAACTGAAATTTTGAATTGTTGTTATTATCAATAAATATACTTCATTATTTCTGAAGACGGCGTATATATGTGTTTGGTATGTATATTTAATCTTGATAATTTGTATAATTTTGTATAATTTTGTACATAGATCTGTTGAATATGCATACCAATTCTAACACATATATATCCTAGAAACGATCGTTAAATAATGAACTTTTTTTGTTTAATATAAGGAATTGTTTATTCATTATTTGTTTAATATTTTATCTTGACTCTGTATACCGTTTATTTTTCACCGAAAGTGGTTTTTCATTACATCTCTTCTTTCCATGATATCCGGAATACATTGAGTTCTTCATACGGATTGGACACTACCGTAAACTCTTGGTAGATTTATCTACATATATATATATATATATATATATATATATATATATATATATATATATATATATATAACGAAGGAGTTGTGGTAAGGAACCAGATGGACCATAACGTACCAGAGTACTCAATACTCTAATTTAGGCCAGAAATAGCCGTCGAAAATGTATGACGTCGGGGTCATACATTTTCCTATATATACATATATATATATATATATATATATATATATATATATAGGAAAATGTATGACCCCGACGTCATACATTTTCGACGGCTATTTCTGGCCTAAATTAGAGTATTGAGTATTCGGAGAATTATATTTGTATAGGAATCGTCGAAATTCAGTCGAAATTATTTGAGTATGACTTTACGTGTTATTTCCTACAGCTATAGCCGCAACATAGAGGACTCTTTCGTTGGCTCTTACATATACTCATGTATATATGGGATATGAGGATGATTTAGATATTATATCAAACAATACGTGCTAATACATAAAAGTTTCCATGTACATAACATGTAATTTTAACGGATATTGCTGCTATTTCAGTGTGGCTGAGTGGTTAGAGAATTGTATTCACAATCTTGAGGTTGTGAGTTAGATTCCTGGACCGGGCGATGCGTTATGTCCTTGAGCAAGATACTTTATTTCATGTAGCTCCTTCTACCTGCAGTTGCGACCGATAGATAGTACTAGCAACTGGAAATACCGTCGGAAACATTGTTACCTCGGTCCGATTTGACGAAAGTCGATCGATTCTATTTTAGCTTCTAGACATAAACGTCTATCTCATTGTCTCAGAAGAACGTATTTTCATCATCATCATCATCATCATCATCCGGTGACCTCAGCCGAAATCGACTCAACAATTGATCCACACGTGGGTCTGTCGTTCATTGCCGCTGCAAATCCTGGATTTCAATAGCAGAATCTCTGGTGATGATATCATGATAGGAGAGCTTGCACCCCCAGTTATTAGTGACTGCTTGTGGTTTCCAAAGAACTAATGTGGACACAGCCTCGTAGGTGGCACAATGGCAGTGGCCAGCAAATCTTTCTCTCAACGACAGCAAATCTTACTTACAACGACAGATATGCGTGGGAGGCTGGCATATAATAAAGAGATGTAATTTGAAGAACATCTAATTGTCAGAAGAATCGATGAGTTATAGCCACAGTGAAGCGGTGTTTAACTTACGTTAGTAACATATGAGGGAAATTTGGCTGCTATTTTATAATTGTCACCAAACAGTCAGCTATAATGCTACCCTCCGCACGTCAACGCCGCTTTTATTGCAATTATTTCTCCCCAACTGGTCTCTCTCTCTCTCTCTCTCTACTCTCCCTCTCTCTCTCTCCCTCTCTCTCACTCACTCTATCTCTCTCTCACTCTATCTATCTATCTATCTATCTATCTCTATCTCTCTCTCTCTCTCTTGAATCAACAATAATTCAGCCTATCATGAATCCTTGTTGCACATACACACACGCACACACGCACACGCACACACACACACACAATAATTCAGCCTATCACGAATCCCTGTTGCACATACATATACACACGCACACACAAACACACAAACACACATACACACACACACACACGCGCGCGCGCACAATAATTCAGCCTATTATGAATCCTTGTCCCCCCCCCCCCCAACACACACACCCAAACACAATTCTTTTTATAATAGATATATTTATTACATAACATCAAAAGAACAAAAGAGCATGAGATATCATATACATAATTGTTTCTACTTTAGGCACAAGGCCAGCAATTATCCAGTGCATTACTGGTACTTTATTTTATCGACCCCGTAAGGATGAAAGGCAAAGTCAACCTCGGCGGGATTTGAACTTAGATCGTAAAGGGATGTAACTATGCTGGAAAGCATGGCGTCCGACCCTCCACCGATACTGCCAATCCACCGAGATATCATATACATAATGATATATAGTATACATAGCATATAAAGAAAATAATTTTGTAAATGCTATTTGATCTTTCATGTAATAAGTTTAGACAAAAAGGTTCTCTTTCCTTTGCTCTCTTGATGTCTTTCTTCTGTCTCTGTCATATAAACAACCACAATCTCTCACAGGCACATGACTCACTTGATTATTTATAGATCTATTAACACAAAATGTTATACTTCTGTATTAAGAAATAAAAATATAAATTAAGAAACCTGCCAAGCATATTAAAAAATAAAATAATAAATTAAAACAATGCAATAACAATGAAGTAAGCATGTTAAGAAATATAACTCACAAGCGAGTCATGAATTCTGGCCCACCCTTTACATACAAACATTCTATTTTCCTCCCTCACACACTCACACACAAGAATAAACAACCGCCTTCTCTCTCTCTCTCTCTCTCTCTCTCTCTCTCTCTCTCTCTCTCTCTCGCTCACTTTTCCCCTAACTCACAAGCACACCCCGTCTTTATCACATATTCTCTCTCTCTCTTTCTCCCCCCCCCTCTCTATGTCTCTCTTTCACACACACACACACTCGCTCGCTCACATACGCTCTCTCTCCCATCTTCGCACTCCGCCCAACTTAATGCATCTCAGTATTTTCATTATTTTAACTTTTATTTACAATAGCATTATGACAAAATGAAAATTAAAAGAAATAAAAAAGAGAAGTGCGTATGTGGGAGAAATAGGAGGGAATTTTTTCTATCTTTCTACTTAACTACGATGCCTGATCTCTCTCGCTTCACAATCTTCTCTTTTTCACACACACACACACACACACACACACACACACACACACACACACACACACACACACACACACACACACATATATATATATATATATATACATGTATATGAATATTTATACACACACACATATATATACATGTATATGAATATTTATACACACACATACACACACACACACATATATATACATGTATATGAATATTTATACACACACATACACACGCACACATATATATGAATTCGTGAGTGAATAATAATAATTTCATAATTGTTTTTACTTTTGGTACAAGGCCAGCAAACACCCCAGTGCATTACTGGTGCTTTATTTTATAGACCACGTAAGAATGAAAGACAAAATCAGAGCGTAAAGGCCCATAACTCTATGCTGCAAAGCATGGTGTCTACGCTCTACCAATGCTGCCAATCCGTTTTTAATATTCTGTTTGTTTGTGAGCAAACAGCCATATAAACACCATGTGATAGATGACCAACGATAACCTTTTGTGTCAGCGGTAGCTGAGAGAAAACAATCAACAATTGTTTCGGAGTTGTTGCTCCTTATCAAGATTATGTATACACGTCATTGCTACCCACTCGAACTGCTGAGAATACATAGTATTCTACAATGTAGACATCGGGTGATTAGACTTATTTGCATACCAAACGATTTTACGACCGGCTCTGCCGAAAATGAAAAGACAAAATTGTATTCGCTCTTAACATGGTGGATAACTAAATATATTCGATATTTTCCAGAGAAAGAGAAACAGATAGAGAGGGGGGGGAGGACATAGAGGGACAGAGAAAGAGAGCGATATATATATATATATATATATATATATATATATATATATATATATATATATATATATATATATATATATATATATATATATATATATATAGTAACAGAATAAAGAATAACATGGTCGACTGCACAATAGGGTTTATTTAATGTATTAACAATTGTTTCATAAGTCCGGTGTGTCTAAAAGTCGCTGATCGTTAGAAGTCACGTCACGCGAAAACAATTACAGTTGATACCCGACCAAATCATCAGAATACTGATCTGTGTATAGAAAAGCGGCGTTTACGTGCGGAGGGTAGCATTATAGCTGACTGTTTGGTGACAATTATAAAATAGCAGCCAAATTTCGTTAGTAACAGTGCATATATAGATAAATAGAGAGAGAGGGGTGGCTAGATAGATGTATAGATATATATATAGATAGATAGATAGATATATAGATAGATAGATAGATATATAGATAGATAGATAGATATATAGATAGATTTCTTTATTAGCCACACGGGCGCAACAAGAAAGGGGACAATACAAAGACATGCCGGGGATTTTACATACAGTCGTGTAAAAAATATAAAAACAAACAATTTCAACAATCGAAATCCCCAATAGGGGGGAGGCGCCACAAATGATATATAGATAGATAGATAGATAGAGAGAGAGAGAGAGAGAGAGAGAGAGAGAGAGAGAGAGAGAGAGAGAGAGAGAGAGAGAGAGAGAGAGAGAATCAATCACATTTCTGGATTGGTATTATATTTATCGACCTCAAATTGGCAAAGTTGATCTTTGCACGCGGAAGAAAATGAACTGGAACATATGATTAGGCTTATTTATTCCGATGTCTATTCTCCGCCTTGCAGTGATACAATAGTTCAAATAAAGACATAGCGTAATATTCTAGTCTTCTATTCCTTGACTCTTTTATTAGTGGTTAGGGTGTTCTGCTTATGATCGTTAAGTTCCGAGTACTATTCCCTCTTCCCAGTGGCGTGTTGTTTCCTTCAGCAAAACATTTTATTTTATGTTGCTCTAGTTCACCCAGCTGGAGGAAATGAGGTGTAACTTAATTCAAAAGTCAGTATTGGCACATATGGTATAAAACTGAATCTCCCTAGGAACTTCGTTGAGGTTACACGTATTTGTGTAATGATTAGCCACTTGACCATTAATTGCACGAGCAGATTGTTCTATTGTTCGAACAACTGGAAGATTCCTCGTCGGAACCGACGAAGCTCCAGCTTAATAATGCGTTAAATATGGCTGAGCTACTCCAGGGGATGACAGGGGTTGGATTTGATCTCGGATGTGGAAAATACAAAAGCAATACTGCATCGAATATATGCATTCGAAACTGTGCGTATAATACAATTGTTCATTTCTTGACGTTGCAATTGTTGATTTAGCAGGTATTGTGAGAGATAAGAGGAGAAAAATAAAGAAGTTGAAGGTCAAATTAAATAAATAAAACACCTCCTTATAAAGAAAAGTTATTATTCAACGTCTGTCCCGCTAACTTAAGCCTCACACACTCTCTCCCCTTTTCTGTCATTCTCTCTCCGCCCACCTTTCATACTATAATCGTAGTTTACATTTGATAGGTGACAGTAACAGTGTCACATGAACACCTTGGCTGTAGAAAGCTGCTTTACCTCCCCTGATTGGCTTATATTCTGTAGTTAAATTGCCCTCTCACCTTTTCAATAGCTACAATGTTATATTTTAACGAATCAGAGACAGCCAAGCCGTTTCCAGAAGGTATCACTGATTCGTTCATAAACACGTCTCTTTTGTGATCTATTCAAGGGCTTATGAAATAGAGAAAGAGGAATGTCACATGGTTAGTGTAAGGAGTTTTGGATGGATTTGTTTGAGAATGCAGTTGTGAAGGGGATATCTCATCCAATAGCAAAGAATAAATTGAATGATGCAGTGATAATAAGTAAGGGTATTGGTGAGAATAATGACGATAATGTGTATAGGTGTGTAAGGTTTTTCTGGTTGTTACTGTGGTAATGGTCGCGTTGTTCATATTTACGAGTGTACTAGTAGTAGTAGTAGTGGTAGTAGTAGTAGTAGTAGTAGTAGTAGTAGTAGTAGTAGTAGTATTGGAAGTAGCAGAAGTAGTAGTAGTAGCAGTAGCAGTAGTAGTAGTAGTAGTAGTAGTAGTAGTAGTAGTAGTAGTAGTAGTAGTGAGTTTGGTGTGACCACTGTGACAGTAATGATGGTTTCTTTATTGGCCACAAGGGCTAACATGACGAAAAACATTACAGACGGCACAGAACGGTACAGGGCGATACAAAGTGGCTTTTGTCCGTGTAAAAAAGGTTATGACAAGAAGATAGAAATATCAAAAATATTCAAACAACAAAAGTTCCCCAATGAGGGGGGGGGGCTTCTGTGGGTCACTCCTGACGAAAACCACATAAAAGACCACGGCCATCCTGACTACCAGAGCAAGCGCCCTCAATAGTTTTCCACCCCTCGGTCTACATGCGCATACTCAGACCAGACTCGCCACTTTCACCCACCTTTCAACAAACTTACTAGGCGACAGCACTCGCCTCTCCACCCTGATTTTCCTCTTCAAGTGAAACTTGAAAAAGTTAATCATGGATTCGCCGGAGAGGAAATTGTCCGTCTTCAACCTTTCAACATTGTCCGCCACACAATATTTTGCCATGGCCACCAGGCAGATGAAAACTGTCCGCCCTTCCTCCTCCTTAAAGGAGGATGGCGGGGCTATCTGCACAATGGATGCAGTCGATAACCGGATCCGTCCTACAGGCGACAGCAACTGTTCGACATAACTCCACAAGTCAGCAATTCTCGGGCACTGAACGAGTGCGTGCAAGGCCGTTTCGTCGCCCTGCGCGCATCTCGGACGGGCTCGGCTGACAGCACCTCCGTGCCTGTAGAGCTTATCCCGAACCGGCAACGCTCCCCGGTAGCACTGCCAGGCCATGGATTTCTGGAAGTTGTCCATAGGCTCCGGGCTGAAAGTTCTCTCAAAGAGAGCGAACAGCTGATCGTCTTCGATGCCCAGGGTCTCCCCGAGAACGTCGTCGCTCTTTCCCTCCACTATCCCATTATAGAACGCCGAGGTGGATGTTCCACCGATACTAGTGCCCAGCTGGTAGATGGCGGCGAGCGCTTGGAGACATTCCAGCTTCCAAGTGTTATCCCTCGGTCTTTTACTAATCCAGGACTGCAGCTCCGTCAATGAGACGAGCGAGGGAAAAGCGCGTCTGGCAAACGGCGACCATACCTGTTCACCGCCAAGAAAGCATGTTTGTACATCATCAGCCACGGCATGCCTAGTCCTCCACGCAACGGGTGCTGACAGCAGATGAAACGTCTGAACATGGGAGCACGTCTTTCCACAAAAAGCGGAGAAGGCGCTCCATTTTGGTCAGAGTTTGGTAGGGGCAAGGTACGACGGTCAGGCGGTAGCAGATGACGGACGCGATGTACGCATTCACCACCTCCGCTCAACCTTTCAGAGACAGCCTCCTCTCTTCCCATTTCTGGGTGAGAGAGGCCACCCTGCTCGTCTCCTCGCTCCAGTTTTTCTCCATCTGGAGGTCCAGCCCGAACCAGACCTCGAGAAATTTAACCGGTCCTTCCGTCCAGCGCCCCACGACGCTGTCGCACGGCATGGACCTGCCTCTCCACTGGGACAGTAATGATGATGGTAGCAGTGTTGCAATAATACTCTGCGGTGGAGTCCGTGATCGTGTTGGGTTCAGTGTGAATGGTATTAGTTGGGCGTGATGATGGTGGTTTTAGCGATGGTAATAGTAAAGAAATATGGTTATTTCTTGGGTTGATTTCCGTGATACCAATAATGATTTCTAGTGAAAGCACAAGGCCTGTAATTTGTGGGGAGGGGAAAAGTCGATTAAATCGACCCCAGTGCGTTACTGGTGTTTTATTTTATCGACCCCGTAAGGATGAAAGGCAAAGTTAACCTTGGCGGGATTTGAACTTAGACCGTAAAGGGTCGTAACTCTATGCTGCAAAGCATGGTGTCCGACTCTCTACCGATACTGCCAGCCCACCGTGGTGATACCAATAATATTGGGGTGATGGCGATGGCGATTGTAGTGATAGTTATTTATTTGTACTGTGATTCTTTTATTTTTCTACTGGGAAAGTTGGTTCGAATACTGGGAAAGTTGGTTGGTAATGGTAATAAAGTAGTGGTGATTGCAGTTGTGTTGATAGTGATGGGGGTCAGGAGCGGAAGAAGTTTGCATGATGCCCCTGGATTTTTTTTTTTTATTGCTGCCATTAAATGTTATCTATCGTCACAAAATATAATTTTGGGGCCCATTTGATATTGGAGAAACTTGGCTACATCCCAAACAATCATTAATCGGAGGTTGACGAGGATTGAGTACTAATCGTATTGATAATTGTTTATTTGTACTCTTCTGTGGTTATTGCTATTTCTTCTGTTGCTGGCAAACTGTAATCACAAACAGCAGAATTATGGTATGCAGTGGATTGGCAGTATCTCTAGAGAGTTAGATACCATACGTTGCAGCATAGAGTGATGGCCCTTTACGTTTCGAGTTCAAATCCAGCCGAGGTTAACTTTGCCTTTCATCCTTACGGGGTCGATAAAATAAAGCACCAGTAATGCTGGCTTTGTGCCAAATGTAGAAACAATTATTATTTCTTCTGTTGCTGGAAAACTGTAATCACAAACAGAGCAGTATTATGGTATACAGTTAGGCAGCGGAACAACGACGTGCTCCCCGAATCATCTTCCAGTATTTGACTGATATTTTATTTTATAGACTCCAGTAATATATACGGAAAAAATTGACCTCGGAAGGGGTTTTAAATCATAACATAAAATACCATAACTAGATATTGAAAGAGATTTTAATTGATGCTCTAAAGATTTTGCCAGTATGCTATAGCTTTTGTAATTGTAGATTCACCAATAGAAGTGTAATGTTGCAATTCAAGTTCGAAGTGGCAGAATAGTTTCACCTCGAAATGGTTTCAGAATTAAATCTTCTGTGGAGCACATAGCCACGAGGACTATGTCTTTGGTAGGAATGCTAGTTGTATTTGCATTTCATTCAGTATATATTTCTACATCAAACACGCTGTTCTACTTGGACCAGTGAGACCAGTCAGTTATAGTGAGACGCAAATATTTGAGTGGTACTTTATTTTATCTCTCCCACCAGAAGGGTGAATCATCAAGTTAATCTCAACCGAATTTGAACTCCGAATATTTGAGTAGTACTTTATTTTATCTCTCCCAGAAGGGTGAATCATCAAGTTAATCTCAACCGAATTTGAACTCCGAATATTTGAGTGGTACTTTATTTTATCTCTCCCAGAAGGGTGAATCATCAAGTTAATCTCAACCGAATTTGAACTCCGAATATTTGAGTGGTACTTTATTTTATCTCTCCCAGAAGGGTGAATCATCAAGTTAATCTCAACCGAATTTGAACTCCGAATATTTGAGTGGTACTTTATTTTATCTCTCCCAGAAGGGTGAATCATCAAGTTAATCTCAACCGAATTTGAACTCCGAATATTTGAGTGGTACTTTATTTTATCTCTCCCAGAAGGGTGAATCATCAAGTTAATCTCAACCGAATTTGAACTCCGAATATTTGAGTGGTACTTTATTTTATCTCTCCCAGAAGGGTGAATCATCAAGTTAATCTCAACCGAATTTGAACTCCGAATATTTGAGTGGTACTTTATTTTATCTCTCCCAGAAGGGTGAATGATCAAGTTAATCTCAGCCGAATTTGAACTCCGAATGTAAAATGCTAAATAGCGTAAAGTATTTTATTCGCTATTACTGATTCTGCCTGGCCACACACCGCTCTGTGTATGCTGAATGATAAGTATTGATTGGTCGAACGGGTTAGCTACTATACATTGATAGGTTTCATATGAGAGAGTATTGTAGTTACGTATTTGTGTCTGTGTGTCCATCTGGCATATCTGTGTAGCCGTCACATTTGTATACAATAGACGTCACTGTAGTTGGCTGAGTTATAATACTATTCTTGTTAGGCAGGCTGCAGCAAGCAGTCAGGTATGCCGAGAGAACAATCGGTTCTCCTTAGGAGAAAGATAAATACGTCGATTGTATCTCCACAAATCGGCTGAATATAAACAACAGGAGGCGTGTTCTACTGCCACTACAGATTCAGGTAGAAGCTTGTTCATATCCAGCATATAAACAATACCAGGCGGCTTCTATAGGCGACATGTGTTTAGGTAGATGCTTGTTCAGGCCTACCGTATAAACACTAGAAGGCGTGTTCTACATATATCACATGTTCAGTTAGACACTTATACACATCCAATCACTAGAGAGAAGGGTATTTTAGCATCGATCTGGAAAGACTAAATATGACTACTTACACAAGTATAAGATAACATATTTTGAGGGAGATGCTTAGTTGATAACATTATACAAATGTGTATAAAGCTGGAACATGTTTGTAATGTACATTGAAGAGTGAAAAGGAAACGTCGACGGTGTTGATATTTGAATGCAAGCGTAGATTGACGTAGAGAAATAATTGTTTCTACTTTAGGCACAAGGCCAGCAATTACTCACTACATTACTGGTACTTTATTTTATCGACCCCGTAAAGATGAAAGGCAAAGTTAACCTCGGCGGGATTTGAACTCAGACTGTAAAGGGACGTAACTATGCTAGAAAGCATGGCGTCCAACCCTCTACCGATACTGCCAATTCAAATGTATGACATTTCGTCAAAAACTCTACCGATTCTTTTATCCACCAGCCTTGAAATGATAACTACAGCAACGAGGTCTCATCCACATATGAAATAATTCTTTCTAACGTTGGCACAAGGCCAGCAATTTGTACTTTATTTCGTCGCCTCCGGAAAGATGAAACCAAAATTTATCTCGGAGTGATTTAAACATAGAATGTAAAAAAATTGTAAGTAAATACCGCAAAGCCTTATATTCGACGCTCTACCGATGTTGCCTATACATTATATGGAATGATAGAAATTATATTGATTTTTAACATTGGCGTATCCTCACACAATTTATACGATGGTAAACACTCGATTACATTTAACCAGAAATTGATTAGTACTCACCTTACTGCTCCCAGAAAGATGAAATCGAAAGTCGACTTCAGCGGGATATGAACATTGAATATAAAGGGGCGAAACAAAATACCACCAGGGACATTCTACCGGTTTTAACACACACCGCCCTCAGTAAATTAGTTTCTAACATATGCACAAGGCGCCACATTTTAGGAAATAATTTCGATATCAATAACATTAGTATTAATTTAACAAGGAGTTTATTTCATCGACAGACACATATATTGGTCTGACGGCAGAGACCTTTGGCCTGAAGGAGCTTCACAGGTAATTATTTTGTCCACCTGAAAGACAAAATCGACTACGGAAGGGCATTTACTTTGTCAGTACTCTACAATTCGTGTCATTGATCTCATACGAGCAAATCGATATATATTAAAGTAGGCATATATTCGATTTAATCAACGGCAATACATGAGCGGTACATCACTTCATACTACAAACAGCGTATAAAAAGAACTCGGTGAATATATATATACACTCGTATCCGTCTTTCTACAGGCCCTGTTATTAACTTATCTAATTAAAATTAATAATAGTTTCTACATTTGGCATGAGCCCAGCAATTTGAAGGGAAGGGGCAAGTAGATTAAATCGATACTTGTAATTTATTTTATCAACCCCGTAATGATGAAAGGCAAAGCTAACCCCGGTGGTATTTCAACTCAGAACGGAAAGGGCCGTAACCATATTCCACAAAGCATACCGATACTGCCAAATCCACAGTTCTAGCATAGGCACAAAGTCGCAAATGTGAAGAAAAGAGACAATCGATAATATCGATTTAGTCATTGATTGGTGGATACTTTATCGGCCACAGAATAATGGCAGGCAAATTTATACGTCACTAACGATTCTGTGCCCAATCACCATGGTTATAATAAAGATTTACTTTAGCTGCCATATGAGGACGGATGAGGGACCATTACCAGGACAAATTACGAGAAAATAGCGGACATTTACGTCAAATAAGTATGAAAATAAATTAATCATATAAAATAATTTAAAAGTAAAAATACAAGCATTAAAACAATAGTAAAAACTAAGAATCATGGAACAACATATGTTATGGGCTAATGACGAACACTCTTGATTAATCATAACAAACTATAATTTCATAAAAATAAAATTCACACACACAAAGACAATAATTGTTTCTACTTCTTGGCGCAAGGCCAGCAACTACCCAGT
The DNA here is from genome assembly GCA_964016885.1 of Eledone cirrhosa. Classification (NCBI taxonomy): domain Eukaryota; kingdom Metazoa; phylum Mollusca; class Cephalopoda; order Octopoda; family Eledonidae; genus Eledone; species Eledone cirrhosa. The sequence continues at coordinate 232,641,610 of OZ024740.1, forward strand.
GCATTACTGGTGCTTTATTTTATCGACCCCGCAAGGATGAGAGACAAAGTTAAATTCGGTGGGATTTGAACTCAGTCCGTAAAGGGACGTAACTGCGCTGCAAAGCATGGCGTCCGACCCTCTACCGATACTGCCAATCTACCACCCTTGAGACACGAAGACAATAATAATAATAATGACTTATTTAAGGAAATATTACACTCCATTTCATTCACCTCAGTACATGTAACATAAATCTGCATATGTCGAACTGCTATGTTACGCAACAAAATTATATTCATATTATATTCATATTATATTCATATTATATTCATATTATATTTAGATGGTTTTTAATCAGCACTGTTGTTGTTGATATTCATAATCATCGTCAATACTTTCCATTTATTTCTATATAGTGCGATTATCTATATATTGACATCTGAACTGAATATGTCTCACTGAAGAGATTAAATAAGATGAAAACTTGTCTATTGCTTTCACCAAGATAACTTATATACAAGGTCCACTCACATTGAGTTGTCTTAAATTGTTCCACGTTCATCCAAAAGACAGATAACTGAGTCAATAATAGTTCCCTCCATAGCCACAATCGACTGAGATTTTTCCGCGCGCGCGCGCGTGTGTGTGAGTATGTGTGTGTCTGTATATGTGTGTGTGTGTGTGTGTGCGTGTGTGTGTGTGCGTATGTGTGTGTACGTGTGTGCATAAACAGAGACAAATTACACAGATAAATATTTCGCGATTATAAAAAAATATTTCTTGTGTGAAGCAATTATAAGAGAGGTCATAAGAAGTAAAATCTCAGTTTGAGACTAAAAACACAATTATTCATAAAAAAAACACCTGAGACGAAAAGGCACTTAACATAAGAATTACCTTACTCATTGAAATAAACACGATTTCTTCTCTGGACAAGATGGTGTTCATAACATTCAGACGTTTATAAAAAATATAGGGGTCCGCAATATAAAGAATAGAAATGTGTTTATTTTACAAAGTGTTTTACAAAGTGTTGGAATTACTGGAAAATATATCAACAATTGAACAAGCTTTTATATTAATTGAAGGAATATCTTATAAATATTTCATTTGCGAAGTGAAGTGCTATTAGCAGGAAGAACACTAATATTGAAATAAAAACAGCTTAGTGCAAAAATCAAGCTACATCGTTACATAAATATATAATTGTTTCTACTTTTGTCACAAGGCCAGCAGTTACCCAGTGCATTACTGGTACTTTATTTTATCGACCCCGTAAGGATGAAAGGCAAAGCTAATCTCAGCGCGATTTGAACTCAGAATGGCAAGGGCCGTAACTCTATGCGTCAAAGCATAAATATATAATATATTTCATAATGCCATCCGACCAATATCGTCTTTCTTAGAATCGGATATTTAAATAAATAGATGTACGCATGAATCCTCATCGGCGTATAAAAAGGGGAATCTAAAGACAATGTTACTGGTGTTAATTATTAGTGTAGAATC
>OZ024740.1:232648100-232678100 GCA_964016885.1 Eledone cirrhosa
GGTCAGGTGGTAAATATGAAAAGGATGCAGAGTATACATTCACAATCTCTACCAGATATTTTAAGTTAGATTCATCTCAACCCATTTCTGATTTTTGACAACTCTCCTAACCCTAACTCTCCACCTGAAGATCTGGTCTGAGCCAGATACCAAAAATCATATCAGGGTCGTCGGTTCACTGACCGATGAATCGAACGGATGTGATCATGCTTTTCTCCGTGCCAAGATGCAAAGTAACCAATTTGTCCTGAACATTATGTGCTCCTCTTTCCTCTCTGCATTCTTTTAATATGGTGTCAAGCACTTAACTTTCCTTGATATCTGGTACCATGACAGTGAAGTCGTCCTCGTATCCTGATACAGCTTTCACACTTTCCACTTAAAACGATATGCTCTCAACATATGATTCTACGAGAACGGCTCAAGAGCCAAGTCACCCTGAAGCAATGATTGAGACTAGACTTTACGAAACAAGAGTGTGCTTCAAAACAATTTCGAGTAGTGGCAATGCAGTCTGGCCATGCGTACCCTATTTCTGTACACCCGTAGATTCTGTTGGTGACCATATGGGATGAGGGCAAGGCAGACGCATTCGGAACGCAACAAATGTTCTTCTGCAGCTGTTGTTAATGAGCATTTCAGCAGAGTGTTTTGAGACTAATGAGATTACTGATATAACCACTGCTTCTCTTTGTATGGGTACTTTATGTCTGTCTGGACTGAGATAGTGATTTTAAGATGTAGTAGATATGCTCTTTGGTACTGGTTATGTTATGTGTCTGGGTATTTGAAGGTGACTTTTAGTGTAATGACATTTACTACAACACAAACTGTACCTCTTGCATATCCAAGTAAAATTTCATTTATTTTTCTTTCGTTGGTAATGTAATCTGTGTACAATCTATTTTTATGCGTGTCATACTTTGTGGAGAGATTGGGCGCCAAGGCCTAACTAACAGATTCCATGATGGAGCTAAGACATTCCTTGTATACTATTTTTATTTCTTTATGTTAGACAATGGTGGTACCTATTAATTCTCTACATATGTTGTCTGGCGTCTATTCGTTAGTGTCTTCTGTTTGTTTGCGAATTGTGGAGTTATACGTAATGTCTTGTATGTTTTATCTTCCGTAGGTGTTATGTTGTTTGGTGTGATGGTTAGCTGTATTTGATGGTATTGCTTGTAAGAAGAAAGATGTAATTAGCAGGTGCTACTTTAATGTTGTTGTTAAGGATAGAAGTTTCTAGAGGATTATATAGGTTTGATGCAGTTATGCAGCAGTGTCTAAAGAATAGTCAGATTATGTGAGTGGGAAGCCATCTGTATATGAGGCCCTCTGTGTATTGTGAGGTGGTACGGAGGTTGTATAGATTGAAACTCGTGGTTAAGAAGACGGATACACGTGGCATTCTATTCGGGAAATTGTAGGTTGTGGAAATATGTTCATATACACTATATAATGACGTCGGCTTGGCAGGTAGTTTGCTACCTAGCATTTTGTATTGTTGCTTAATGTGGCATTGTGTATTTATTGTGTAACTGGATTATATTATATTGCACATAATAGGATGGGTGTATAAGATGTTACCTCACTAGGGTTTTGCCAGGGTTTTGAGTCCTCGTTAGCAGAGAAAGTGGATGATAAAATGACGATGATGATGATGTATTTTTAACATAATTCTTAAAAGAACCAATGTGATAGAATGTGTGACAAGATTGAACCATTGTATTACAGCTATAATTCATCTAACAGATTTCCCTAGAATTTCTATTTATCTAATTTCAGTCCCAAAGCATGGGTCAACCAGTGGTAAAGACAGCTCACATAATAGGATGAGTGTATAAGATGTTACCTCACTAGGGTTTTGCCAGGGTTTTGAGGTGTTAACTTTTGTGTAGAACCTTGATTCTGAGAATTTGGAGGTGTTGGTCTGATTATTTCTAGATGGAATCAGAGATTACACCAGGTATAGGTGTATGTTTGTGATTTTATTCCCTATTGCTTGTTGGTGTCTCTCGGAAAGAAAGGATCAAAATCGTAATCTCACTAAAAGGTGCACAGTTTTCATTTTTTTTTTTTGGGTGTGGCCGATGTTCGGGAAATGCCTGATGCAGATGTTTGCTTGATGTTCCAATGTGAGTCTATTATTTGAGATATAACATGTAAATAAAGTTTAATAGAAAAAGGAAAAAAGAAAATTTAGATTGAGAAGAATTGAATGTAAAATAGGAAAATATAAAGAATAAAGAGAAAAAGAAAAAACGGAAAAGGGAGGAAATGGCAAGGACTCTAGTGTTACAGAAGAATGGTGAGGTTAGAGGGGGAGGATGATTGGGCTCTGGGCCTAGTGGTAAAGGGGCTGCGCCCTATGGACAAGACAGCAAAAGCATTCCCCCACCATTTCCGTTTTTTTTCTTTTTCCTTTTTTTCTTTATATTTTCCTATTTTACATTCCATTCTTTTCAATCTAAATTTTCTTTCTTTTTTTTTCTATTAAACTGTATTTACATGATGTATTCAATAAATGGTTTCTTATATAGGCACAGGCCAGCAATTTTGAGGGAGGGCAAAGTCGATTAAATAAACTCCAGTGCGTGACTGGTACTTTATTTTATCGACCCCGCAAGGATGAAAGGCGGGATTTGAACTCACATCATAAAGGGTCGTAACTCTATACTGCAAAGCATGGCGTCCGACCCTCTACCGATACTGCCAATCCACCGCCCTAATATATTCCATAAATAAAAGTTGTTATGATTTATTTGAGATTGTTATTGAGACTTGCCATTTTTCTGTTTTTCTACGATAATTTCTTTTAAATTATTTTCTTTAGTTGTTTTACACTGATTCTATTTTGTCATTCATTGTTGAGTGTGATAATGGCGCATTTTATCTGGGTTTGTATTTAGTTTATATGAAGTTATGGCCTGACAATTATTTATGGTGCCTTTGAGATTATGATACATGTATATTTACTTTGGTTGAATGGGTGTCAGTACTGCAGTGTCTATTTTGGCGATTGTTGTGTCATTGAATTCAGAGAAGCTTGATTCTGTATTGCTGTGAATATCTGAAATTTGTAAGAGAGTTTCTTTTCCCAAATTGTTGAGCGAATATTTGGTGATAATAAACGGTAGGTGTTCTAAAGAAATATGTAACTGTGGTTTATGTTAGTGTCTGTGATGCAGAAGCTGAACTTTACAGAAGAGGTTTTCTATTAGGTTCTCTATTAGGCTTGGGTCGGTATATATGTTTCGCAAGTGGAATGTGTAATCTTTGGCTGGTTGATAGAAATGGTCGATGTATATACATATAAATATACATGCACATAACTACACACACACACACACACACACACACACACACACACATATTTATATATATATATATATATATATATATATATATATATATATATAAGTATGTATACGTACATACATATATGTATACAGACGTACAGTAGTATGTATATATATACATACATGCACACATATATATATATGTACGTATGTGTTTACCGAACACTTATTATAATGCTCGGTTTGTTTGTAAACAAGCAACCCGAATTAAGTCGTACAGTGTTTAGCAACCATCGTTGCCCTTTTGATCAACACTGACAAAGAAACGATGTACTAGTTTCAAGCTTATTAGCTATCGTCAGCATCGTATACCTTCCTGCAAGATGATTGAACGTCTGAAAGTATATACTTTCCTTATGCATATTAACGGCTGAGCAGCCTAATTTGCATATAGAGTGAGTTAGTCGTTTGCATATCGAGTGAGTTAGACGTTCAATCATCTGGCAGGAAGGTATACGATGCTGACGATAGCTAATAAGCTTGAAACTAGTACATCGTTCCTTTGTCAGTGTTGAACAAAAGGGCAACGATGGTTGCTAAACACTGTACGGCTTAATTCGGGCTGTTTGTTTACAAACAAACCGAGCATTATAATAAGTGTTCGGTAAACCCATACGTACATATATATATATGTGTGTGCATGTATATATATATATATACATACTACTGTACGTCTGTATACATATATGTATGTACGTATACACACTTATATTTTAGTAACAGCCGTACTAAGAGTAAGAAATGAAATTTCGTTTCATTTTTACCATTTATATATATATATATATATATATATATATATATATATATATATATATATTAAATTCATAGGGATATATATTTAGAGATATATTTAGACATAGTCACAGATACATATATGAGTGTGGCCACCTTTCACGTTGTGGCTCAATGAAAAAAATTAATTAAGCAAATAATTATTAATCAGAGCTATATATAAAATTGCAAGTTTGAAGAATAATTAGATAAAATATACACAGTCTTTCTTCTCCCTAGTCCGTAGAAATCAACCATATAAATAATCATTTAAACGAGGCTATACGTATAAAATGTAACTATGAAGAAATAATAGACAAATGATACAGACTATTTTCCGCGAGGAACAGTCAGATAAAATTTATCTAGTCATTCCTTTTAGCCCGTTGTAAACGGAGCTAGGTCTAAAATATAAGTTAGAAGAAAAAATGCATATAAACTTTACCAAAATTCCTGTAGTCCCGACTGTCGACAGTTTCACTCGCACTTTGTGGATATATCCGATTCTGGTATTATCCATGAGGCTTCGAGCTTATCAAGAGACTCCTCAAGTTTGGACTAAAATTTCCACAGTGATCACCGCTGTTGAAACGGCAGAGGATCTGCTGTTGGGCTACCGGAACCTTCATATATATATATACATATATATATGAATGTATGTATAGTATATTTGGCAATATACCGTATGTTTAATTAAAAACATTTAGTGTGTATGTATATATATGTGTGTATGTATATATATATATATATATATATATACACGCATATATATATATATATATTTATTAAAATAACAGATTAAAGTTTAAGCAAAGAATCGCTGCTTTCACCCTTAACGGGATCTTCTGAAACTCTTCTAAATATGTTTCTACTTTTGGCACAAGGTGCATTACTGGAACTTTATTTTATCAACTCCGTAAGGATGATAGGCAAAGTTAACCACAGTGGGATTTGAACTCAGACCGTAAAGGGGCGTGACTCTATGCTGCAAAGCATGGCGTCCAACCCTCTACCGATACTGCCAATTCACCGCCCTTATAATATATAACCAGCAATTTCTCTGTCTGTCTGTCCGAGAGTGGAAACACGTGCGCGCGTGGTTGCTATCTCTCTCTCTCTCTCCAGCTATCCCTCTCTTTTAGTCTGTCTGTTTCTCTCACTCTCACTCTTTCTCTTTGTAACACACTAACATTCCTCCCCTCTATCGCTGTGACGAATGGGGAGATGGAGGAGGAGGAGGAGGAGGAGGAGGAGGAGGAGGAGAGAGTCACTTCGTCACTTCACCTTTGCCTTTCTTTCTCTCCCCTCTCACTCCCTCATTACGTACAGACATTAGGGCGGTGGATTGGCAGAATCTGTAGAGAGTCGGACACCATGCTTCATAGCATGGAGTTACGTCCCTTTACGGTCTAAGTTCAAATACCGCCGAGGTTAACTTTGCTTTTCATCCTCACGGGGTCGATAAAATAAAGTACCAGTAATGTACTGGATAATTGCTGGCCTTGTGCCAAAAGTAGAAACAATTATTAGAAACATTGCTTCATTTTTACATATCTAAGCATTAGTAAAATAACTAATAATTTCAAAAGTAATTTTTCAATTCCAATTGTTATGAACAGCAAAACATTAATAATAATTTTGTTCTAAGAAATATATATATATTTAGAAGAGTTTCAGAAGATCCCGTTAAGGGTGAAAGCAGCGATTCTTTGCTTAAACTTTAATCTGTTATTTTAATAAATATATATATATATGTGTGTGTATATATATATATGTGTGTGTGTGTATACATATATATATATATTGGTGGAGGAACGTAGCCTAGTGGTAAGTGTGTTGGAATTACGATCTTAATGTCGTGGGTTCGATTCCTGGGTTGTGTGTTGTGTTCTTGAGCAAAACACTTCATTTCACGTTGCTCAAGTATACTCAGCTGAAAATGAGTACCAGCAACAACTGGGGAGAGAGAGAGAACGATGTTTTGTGTTACAGCTGGGGAGAGAGAGAGAACGATGTTTTGTGTTACCGGTTTCTATTTGAAAAACCAGTATTTCTATGATACTCTCCTTTCCTATTAGTTTACGAACGTCATTTGTGATATCTATACATTGAATACAAGGGTTTCTATATGCCGTAATACTTACCCCATTCTGAATAGACTGTTTTGTCAGATTCTAGCTTTGTAGGTATTCTGTGTTCTACCAGTAAAATTTTTTCTTAAATTGTTTGTACAGGAATGTTGTGAATAATGATAAAATCTATTGGTTATATTAAGGTGTTTCTAATATGATTAGTGTTGTTTTACTGAATGTTAACATTTTTGTGTCATGTCTACAATGTCTATTTTTGTTTATTAAGTGTTTATTTTCAAATGTATTCTGTACAGTCTTATTACGTTATTGGATGATAACAACGGTGTTTCTTGTTTTTATCATTACTAGAATTTTTTAAAACACACTGGCGCGTATGTATATATATGTATGTGTGTGTTTATGTGCATATGCATACATTTATAGGTATGAGTATATAAATATCAACGCGCAAACACAGACACACTTACAAAAATACACACTCACAGACATACATTCATACAGATACACATACATTCACACAAACACATACACGCACACACAAATACATTCACACAAACACACACATTCATTTACACAAATGGAACGCCAGCTGCTGTTTTGCTATAGTTTTTTCACTATCCCCTTCCTTCCTTTTACACACTCACACACACATATACATTCACACAAACATACACATGTGTGACGGACGGAAGTCGCTCAAATTTATATAGAGATGTGTTATTATTACTAGTCTTGCAAATACTTGTATTCTTCTAAATCAGGGGTGTGCAACATATTCCATTGGCGGGCCACTTTTGAACATTGGAACAACTATTAGAGCCATTAATATTTATTAAGCACTATTCCAAAGATTCACCACAATTTCTTTCCATAACATGGAGCTGGGTAATTATAACACAGATAACCTTATCAGTGAAGCCCTTTAGTATACGTCCACTAACAGGAAATTGTATTACGGTTACGAAACATATTCTAAATAAGCCTACAAGGTAAACATTTCAAACGGTCATAGCGAGCCACTCTGACTGGTCTGGCGGGCCGGATTGTGGCCCGTGGGCCGCCTGTTGCATACCCCTGTTCTAGATCATTTGTAAATGTTGCTCTTTGGTGGTGTTTAAGTTATGTATAATATAGATTTTGTTAGTTACATAAAATTTGTTTTAGAACCTTCTTTCTGTAGATGCGGAGGCACTGTCGATCTCTGGCGGCATTCACACATATCTAGCCATGATTATTATGACTTCGATATATGTATGGTATTCACTATTAGTTTATTCGATCAAATTTAAAGTTATAAGAGCAATTTTATGGTATATTTGACTGCCCTTTTCTGCAGATCATGCTGCTGCATAGTTTTCCTCGTTAACACGGTCTTCATATATTCGGAACGCTGTGGTAGCATAGGTTTTTGTGGAACAAGAATATGCTAGAAGAGACTTGTTGTAGTGATATAACATTGTGAGACGAACAAGCTAAATTCTCCAGTCTATTACATCACTGTCAGTTATCATGTTTGATAGATGCAATAAAACGTTATGATATAAATGAGGATATAATCGCATTAAGCAGCAGTGTGGAATGATAACTCGATTAACGTAGTTATATATTGTTGCGTAAGTACAAATCATAATATATTATTGGTTGTGCTCCACTACAATCTTTCTCCTAATTGGACATATTTGACTTGAAGAAAAGAGAGAAAAAATATAGGACCCATTTCTGTTGCTCGTGCCCAATCTGTTTCTTTGATTGAATGATTTAGTAGACGTTCACACTCGCATCATAGAATGTATGGGGGGAATGGATACGCTTGTTGTTGTTTTTTTTTTATTAATCATCTAACGTAAATATATTATAAATATTCTCTGGCGTAATGCTTTCTATTTTGTCAGCTAGGACCATGAGGCGATATCTGGCGACATTTATCTGGAAATCTCCACTTCGGGAGGCAGAGCAGGTGACTAACTCCTGCTATTAACGTTGTCCACTACATACACATACATGCATCCATAGGCCACTACGTAGTGAAATTGTACAAGTATATTTATATTCTCGTAATTGTTCTTTTATTATCACCTAAATAGAAAATTATTTTATATTTTAGAATTTGTACGTCACCCTGTTTTATTAAACGTATACTCACACACACGCACACTCACATAAACACACTTACACGGTCACGCACACATATGTACATATACATAAGCAATTTCACAAAGGTACAGAGTAACACAATTTCCTCCAGAATTTTGGATACTATCTTAAATAGTAGAGGTAGTACATGTATTTATTTTAGTTATTTAATACTATTAATGTCTACAGTAATTAATTACTGATAACTATAAACGTTAATATTCGTGAATATAGTTGATATTAGAACATAAGTATTTGTTTAATATAGTTATATTGTGACGATACTGATGTAATTATGACGTCAAATATAGAGACAAAAGTTGCTATAAGTACGACTAATTAGAGATATATCAGATGAAAGAATAGTAAACTAATGTATTGGTACGCGATGGGGCCCACCCACAGAATGGAGAAGGCGTTTCCCCGGAGGACGGCAAGGGAGACGCGCTGGAAAAGCCACTCCAACTCACGGGGCTCACACCTGCAGCTGGCCAATTCAGCGCCTATGGTGGTGAGTAAGGAGGTAGCCCTGGGGCCGAGGACACCAGAAGTCTCCACTGCCAGGGGAACGACCGCAAACCTGTCGGAGAGCGACCGGTATTTGAGGAGTTTGGCCCCCTCAGCCCGACGTGCAGCAGAACCTGGGTCAGTCGCAGACAGCACCAGGTTGCGGCTGCAGAAAGTGTCAGTGCAAGTGGCATCCCAGACGAGGGGTTTGTCACCGCGGAACGGGAAGATGGTCATGCCATCTGGCCTTTTGCCGTCCCCTCGATCCAGCCCCACCGGTTCGAGCTAGGAAGGGAAGCCTGCAGCGTCCAAGCCATGCTTAATGACCTCGTTGAGGGCAGCATGACGTGGAAGGCATCCAAAGTGCGTTTGGAGGACTTGACGTCAACAGGGGGAGAAGGAGGAGGGACGTCTACTGGGCTAAGTCCCAGTCGGTCCCACGTCTCACAGGCGGCCTCACCTTATCTAAACACAGAGGGTTCTGTTGTGTTTTGAAGAACACTGCTGACGAGGACGCGACACGAGGTTACCGACGAAAGATACGCCGACAAAGCTAGTGAGATCGGGGACCGGAGGCCAAGACCGCCATACCTGACCGGTAAAGTGGCCTGTTGCCACTCTATGTCGTCAAACTTGACGTTGCATATCCCCTCGGCTGCTGCTCGGATACAAGTATCGAGGTCAGCGAGGAGAGATGTCTGGGTGTCATGGAGCGCTGCGGAGTGTATAGAGGAGCTTCGGCATGGCGAAGCAGTTCCTCAGCAGAAAGAGAGCTGGGTGGCCGTCAATCAAGCCCAGTCGGCTCGTGAGAGTCTGGAGCTTTTGAAGCCTGGACCTGATGGTGGAGCGGATGGCCGGCGGGTGGATCGGTGACTCGAGGATGAGGACATCCTCGGGTTGATATTAGTGGCGATACAAATATATTGGCATCATAATAAGTATTACCAGCTTTATTGATTTAAAGATTAGCAGTTAAGGTTGTCGATAATGATTACTATTGCTGACCATATTTGTTGTGGTTTAGCTTCAGATCATCACTCGTTGCAACTGAGATCAATCTGTCTTAATCTCAGAGTTTATCCAGGACAACATCATTTCATTTACGTGCCGCATTTAAAAGATAGTAGTCTAAGATTTCGAGAGGATTTCTAACATGTCAAACGACAGTCTAGCGGCTGTCTTGTTGTTTGCTCGTGTACTATATTGTTTCCGTGTATGGCTTTAACGTAGTTAACATTTGTGTTTGGGATAAGTATGCGTGAATGTATGTATACATGTATGTATGTATGAATGTATGTATGCATGAATATGTGTGTGTGTATGTATGGTTTTATAATTTCACAAATTTGTTCCCAATAGAGAGAGAGTCGGTTTCTAACATAGACACAATACTCTCATTGGAATTTACACAATATCAACTAGGTAGATTATGTATGTATGCATGTGTAGATATGTAGATATGGATGTTATTGTAAGTGTGGATGTGTGTGTTTTTGAGTAGTATATGCAGTAATTAGATGCAACATTTTTGGAATCTTTTACATATTCTTACTGTTCCATTAATGGATTGTACTTGTAATTTCCTAACTAGTTGTGTTCTTTCTGTTCCTGTGAAGCCTAGCTTCTCAAGATTTGTATTGAGGCAGTTACTAACATACCCCAGTGCCCCAATAATCACAGGCATAAATCTGAAAGTATAATCAGGGTGGAGTATCTGCATATTTCTCATCAGTTCTACATAAATATTCTCCTTTTCGCTAATCTTTGATATTATATTGGCATCTGCTGGGCAGCTAATTTCCACTACTGTGTATGCTTTCTTCTCCCTGTCCCATATCATGATATCTGGTCTGTTATGCCTGCATTTTATTGGGGTTTTTACTGGAACATTCCACCAATACTCTTTCATATTATGTACATAGATGTCTTCCACATTGTCGTAGCTTTTCATGTGTTTATTATCGGGGTTCTCTATTCTACAAATTGTATTGTACAGTGTTTTGGCCACTATATCATGCCTCAAGTAGATAGTACCGCGATGACATCTTTGGGCAGCTGCTGATGACATGGGTGATATCTTCGATGTTAGTTCTGCAGAGTCTGCACTTGTTATCACATCTAGGTGTTTTGCCTGCATCCCTATCTCTTTTGTGAATCAGTTATTTCGTGTTAATTTCCTGTTCTTGGATTGCAAAAGCATATCCTTCAAAGTGGGAGCCAATATAGCGGTTGTTGGTCCAAGATAGACTACTTTCCTTATCTATATTACTCTCAATCTGGAGCTTCCTGGCAACATATCCATGCATGATCTTTTGCTGATAAGCATGCAGTTTTTCATCCATGGATTCACTGCGATACTGCTGAGCGACTTCCCTGGGTGTGAGTTTTTTGATTATCACACAGGGAATATCTCTCGAGGAGTTCCTTCCCAACTCTCATGATCTTATCTGTTTCATGCAGATAGACTTGCTCGAGAAATGGGCTCCTAAGCTTCGAGGTTCGTAGCTGTTGTCGGAGAGATATGATGCGACATTCAAATGCTGTCTGGACTGATGTTAGACCTCAGCCTCCCTGCTTACGTTTCAAGTAAAGGCGGTCTATGTCACTGTTGATGTGGAAGTTTCTAGTGTTGTTTAGTATGAGTTCCAACATCAACTGCTCGGATTTCGTCTATCGTCCAATTGAGTATTCCAAACGTTGGTGTTTGGACAGGCACAGCAAACACATTGTGAGCCACTGTTTTGTTTTGCGAAGAGAGTTCCGATGACCAAATCTTTCTTGATCGGGTGTAGTATTCACTGGTTATGCGTTCCTAGGATATGTTCTTATCTATCCCCAGGTATCTGTAGCAGTCCTCATCAGATATCGGTGAAATGTTGCGAGATTGAGTTGTTGTTTTTCCCGGCTTTACAGTCCTATATGAGCCATATCTTGGCCAAACTCCATTCCTATATCCTTTGAGAACGTTGTAACCAGGTCAAGATGTTTCTTCATCCCATCCATGTTCTTGGCATAGAGTTTCAGATCATCCACAAAGAAATTATGGGTTAGGTTCGTATTTCTGTCCTCCGGTGAGCCAATGATGTATCCTTCACATATTTTGAGCAGAAAGGACAATGGGTCTAATGACAGGATGGATAATATCACACAGAGAAACTGTCTCCCCGAAATATACCCCTGCGATATTTTATTTTATCAGTGAAAATAGCGTCCTCCCTCTCTGTCTTTAACCTTAGGATAGTAGCCCAAGAAGAAGAAAGCCTCTTTATGGTTCTGATAATAATGTCTGGGACTTTAGCAAGCTGAGGGCCTCTATCATCCAAGAGTGGGGAACAGAATTGATAGCTTTCCTGTAGTCCAGCCAGACTGTAGTCATATTCCTCCTAAGTTGTCGCACCTCCGACATCACAGTTTTGTTGATTAGGAGTTGTTCAGCACATCCCCAAACCCCTTTCTTTCCAGCTGCTTGTTCATCTGTGATGATGTTATTATTTTCACAGTGATCTTGGAGGAATATGTACAGGCACGCTGTATACATCTTATACATCAGGTTCTGGCATGCAATGGGTCGGTATTTTTTAGCCAAATGGGTGTCTTTGTTCTTGGGGAGCAGTAATGTTTGTGCTAATGTCAACCATTCTGGTATAAGTGTATCTCCCTTAAGAACTGGTTGGTAGAGGTCAGTAAGATATTTCCGATATAATATCAGTTTTTGTACCAGTATCCGACAATCATATCTCTTCCTGGAGTTTTCTTATCTTGGAGTTTTCCTATCACAGTCTCCAGGGTATCCTCACTTATTTCGTATGTTTTTGTTGTAGTGTAGGAGCAATAGTTCTTTCGGATTTCTTTTAGCTACACTGCTCTTGGTTGAAATTCTTCTTTTCACCCCATATTTTGCTCCAAAAGGAATCTATGCCTTTCTGGGATGGGGCCTCAGTGACACTTATTGTTCTTCATATCTCTATAGACTGATGTTTGGTTTCGTCTGAATCTTTTATTAAGCACTTTTCTCTCATCTACCTTCTTCAGGTATCGGCGTTTTATGCTAACAGCTCTCAATTCTTGTTTGAGGGTGATCCGCTTATATTGAAGAGTTCTGGTTCTACTGTTACCAAACATCGTCTCTATTTTAAGTTTCACTCTTTGTTGGTGAGGAGTGAGGTTTTTTGTGTTTGTTTGCATGTAAGGAGCATTGTCACATGTCCTATGGTTTTTCGTAGGTCAGCAATCTTTTTTCCTATTTTAGTTATATAAGATGGTAGTTTTGGTGGTGTTTTGTTCTTGTTAATATCTATGCTATCACCAAGATAATGCTAAGGCATATAAACAGGCGTTGATTTGCCAAAATGTTGGGGGTTTTATCCGTCGTAAATATTCATCCCCTATTTCATGAATAACACGTAGTATTTCTGCACTGGGTAATTGCTGGCCTTGTGCCTAAAGTAGAAACAAGTATTTCATTATTTGTTTTTTTATTAAATATTGTCGGTTTAATACGTTCAGCAAGAGAGATATTTAAGATTTCGTTGAGAGAAATTTTCAAATGTTTATACTTTTGATTATTATCATTATCGTAGTATTTTCCACAACAGTCGAGGTAGACTGGGATGGTACACGTGGTGTCACATTTCTTCGATTATTATTATTATTTCTTCGATTATTATTATTATCGATAGTGTTTTCCCCAGCATTCGAGGTAGACATAGATGGTACACGTGATGTCAAATTTCTTACAGTTGTTTCAAGGCACTGTTCGACCTAGCTGCT
Organism: Eledone cirrhosa; assembly: GCA_964016885.1. NCBI lineage: Eukaryota > Metazoa > Mollusca > Cephalopoda > Octopoda > Eledonidae > Eledone > Eledone cirrhosa. Next base: position 232,661,737 of record OZ024740.1, read on the forward strand.
AGGACGTCTAGTAGATGGCGATCTGTAGCATGTATTGTTGATCCCATATTTGTTATGGGGGACTTACAATTAATAATATTCATCTTATTTTTACGTTCAACAAACGTCGCTTGTTGGCGTAATTGTTTCGCTGTGAAATAATTTAGCTCTGGGTGCATTTCGTCCCAGTGTAGCTTCATTATGTTCATATAGGCAATGGAGTGATTGTTTTTTACTATTTTATAACAATTAAATAAATCATCATTAATTTCGCAACTCCAAGAGAAATGCGATTTATAATTTCGGTTTCTTCTGTAGCTACAACTGAATAAAGGTTGTTTACCTTTCTCGTTGTTTGTCTTCGATACTTCCTTAATTTTGTTGTTGATGTTGTGTTCAGCCATGCTGTTTGTAGCAAATCCTTGTAAAGTGAATTATGTATTTTGTCGGATATCTCTACGAATTCGAATAAAAGGTGTCTTCAGAAGATATAGTTAGAAGAATAACCAGTTATTCAACATGACTGTAGTTGTGGCATTACTGTCGGCGATAGTATTCATCTTAAATTTAATAAATAGTCTCCCACACAAAAATATGCGACTGATCGCGTTGACTGTGTTACGTATGTATGTATGTATGTATGTATGTATGTATGTATGTATGTATGTATGTATGTATGTATGTATGTATGTATGTATGTATGTATGTCAGGTCACCAGTTGGTGCTACTGGTAACATGTATGCCAGTACAACCTGTCTCATGGTCGGGTCGTTGGCGACTAAACTGGCAACCCCACCAAGGTTTCTTGGTGAGGAGGGTGACTTTGGGCATCCTGCAGGACTAAAAACAAAACCTGTCAAAAGGCAAAGGAGCTCTTAAGAGTCAATGGCCATCCAAAATCACTGGGAGAGATGACCCCTTAGCCTTTGTCAAGGCAGAATTCTAGGAGAAGGAAAACTCTGATATAACACCTGCAACCCTGATGGTATCCAATGATGTTGACTTGTTCTTCTTTTTGGTAAATATCATCTTGTTTAAGAGAGTGGTACTGGCTTTGTGCAGTGCCTTTGCTCACTATAAAAGCTTCACGGCACAGGCATTGCTTTATATCTGGAGATCTCTCTGCACTTGTCGTCACATGGTACCATGGGCCCAGCACTATGTGTCAATAATTGTCACAAGTGTAGTGTTTGTACCAGAGTTTTCAAGTCGCTGGCTGGACTAAAAAGTCACACTCGTTCAGCGCATCGGTAGGGGTTCCCCTACATGGATATAAAGTAGTAACCGTACTCGAAAACGAGTTGGCAGCCACCATGTATGTATGTATGTATGCATGTATGCATGTATGCATGTATGTATGTATGTATGTATGTATGTGTGTGTGTATGTATGTATGTGTGTGTGTGTGTGTGTATGTATGTATGGTCCAGTAACTCCTGATATAGTCGTAGGGGCACCGTATAGACATACGGCGTTTCTTGGGCATTTGAAGCCTGGTGGAGCGATCCCCTTCCAGGCCTGAGTACATCAGATTTCTTCCAGAGAGGGAGAGAAAATGAGAAAGAGAAAATGAGAAATAGATATAAAGGAAGAATCGACACCAGTATTTGACAGGTACTTTCTTTGTTGACCTCGAAAGGATGAAAGGCGAAGTTGACCTCGCCGGCATTTGAACTCAGAGAGCAGAGAACCGGAGCGAATACCATAAAGCATCCTATCCGATGTTCTAACGAATCTGCCAATTCGCCGCCTTTCCACCAGTATACTTCATTTTAACGGTTTGGTTCCGATGCGCATTAAACAGGACCGCCTCGGCAAGCTATCCTACGAATAATATTGTATATAGGCTTCGCAACTATATTGCATCCTCTAGAAAAGTACTACTTTCCAATGTGTATGAATATCTTCCACACTTTTATGGAAAAGAATGTAGGTTTGCTCGAATGTATGTGTCTGTCTGTCTGTATATATATATATATATATATATATATATATATATATATATATATATATATATATATATATATATATATATATATATATATATAGGGCAGGAGAATGGAGAGAGAAAGGCAGAGAGAGAAGAGGCGTTGGTGTATGCGATAAAAATGAAGAGATTACAAAACTTCTTTATCTGGGCGAAAAATTGCGTACTTATATATATATATATATATACAAAAACTAATGCACATACACACACATACACACATGCACACACACACACACATACACACACAGACACACACACATATATATTTATATATTTATATGTATGTAAAAAGTAAACAGAAATAATATAGCAAACGGCACAGTATATTGTAGAAATATATTAGTTTGACGCTTGAAATAATAGGAAGAGGGTTTTAACGTTTGTATATATATAGATATATTCTCCCCAATGGTAGAGAAACCTTTGGTCGTTTGAATGGCTGCTATTTTTAGCAGCACAGGCTTGACCTGTCCACGGTGCTTTTTGCCTTTGCACACGGTACCATGACAAAACTGTTTCATCATTCATTTGCTCTCATTCTGAGGCAGTTTGGAATGGCGCCAGTTTGTAATTTTGACTGGGAAATTTCATATTCTCCGTGAGAGAAAAACCTTCTGACGATGACCTCTTTCTCAATGGAAATCCGGTTGGATTATCTATTTGTTTTGGATTTGAAACTGCGGTAAGGGCACATATAGTAAGTACAGTGAATTTTTTGTAATTTATTAATTATTTTTAAAGATATTTTCTGTGTTTACACTCCCTTGATTTTATATATATATATATATATATATATATATATATATATATATATATATATATATATATATATATATATGTGTGTGTGTGTGTGTGTGTGTGTGTGAGTCCCGGGTTCAATCGGGGGTAAACAAAATTACTAAGGTACTCTATACATTAGTAGAGTGTAAACATCATATTTAACATAGAAATAGTTTCTACATGAAGAGAACTGTTTCATTCAAAAAATGAAACAGTTCTATTCCTGTAGAAGCCATTTCTATATTAAACATGAGATATGTAATTAAATATGTATATGATGCAACACTGAATCTTTGTTCCCTTACATATTACTATTATATATATATATACTTTGCCTTTCATCCTTACGGGGTTGATAAAATAAAGTACCAGTAATATACTGGATAATTGGTGGCCTTGTGCCAAAAGTAGAAACAATTATATATATATAGTGTTTTCGCGGAATTTTCCTTAGAACCTAACTAATAATTGTTTCTACTTTAGGCACAAGGCCAGCAATTATCCAGTGCATTACTGGTACTTTATTTTATCGACCCCGTAAGGATGAAAGGCAAAGTCAACCTCGGCGGGATTTGAACTCAGATCGTAAAGGGACGTAACTATGCTGTAAAGCATGGCGTCCGTCCCTCTACCAATACTGCCAATCCACCGCCCTTACCTAACTAATAATGTTCGCTCCTAGAACCTAACTAATAATGTTCGTGGAAACCACCACATATTCGCGGTATCGAAAATATCTTCCGGCTTTTGTCTTGGCAATATATAATTTTTTAACGCTAAATTATTGGTAACAATATACCGTATTTGCCGGCCTTTGCATAGGACGTTCCCTCTTATTTTAAATTATAATTTACGTTATATGTTGACGTTTATAGGCATTTTTATGGACCACGCCCAATATTCGCGGTTTTCACTCTTTGTGAGTTCTCTAGGAACGTAACGCGCGCAAATACCGGGGGACAACTGCACACATATATATATATATTGAAATATAAACGTATATAATATTCACATCCTTATACATACATCCACATATAAGTGTATATAATTAATACACGACACAGAAAACCACAAGTGAATGGTCGTGTGGCAGATACTGGACCCCGGGGGAAATAATAAAACTGTCTGAAATATGACGACGACAGCAACAACATATACTACTGAAACGGAAGAGCACCGCCAGCAGCTGTATCAGTAACGACTAAAACTATAATAGCAACTGAGGTATTAACAACGACTACAAGCCAACGGACGATCCTCTAAGTGGTCAGACGATATGCTAGAAATAGCAGCTAACTTTCTGCCAAATCACTTCCAGCAATCTTTAAAAAGGAAGCAAATACATTGAATCATGTAATCTTTATCACATATTGCATGAAAAAAATGCTATAGTCTGGCTTGGAACGCTTCTGATTATGGGTTTCCCTGATCAGGGATGACCTATAGTTAAACTACTTGAACATGAATGAAAACATCATCAGCAACAACAACAATAACAATACCAGCAACAAACAAAACAAAAAAAAAAGACACAACACCAGCACCACCACCAAATCATACCCCCCATCCTTCTCCTCCTCCTCCTTACAATTCTTAAATCTTATCAAATCTGATGTACTATCAAGCCGGAAACCCCAAAGTCCCTGTTCAAATGTTTGTTTTTATGGTGTTTCATAGTGGAAACACACACACACACATATATATATATATATATATATATATATATACACACTCATACACAGACGTATATATATATATATATGAGAGAGAGAGAGAGAGCGAGAGAGAGAGAGAGAGAGAGAGAGAGAGAGAGAGAGAGAGAGAGAGAGAGAGAGAGAGAGAGAGAGAGAGAGAGAGAGAGAGAGAGAGACAGAGAGATAGAGTATATGCAAGCAAACGGCTGAAAAGTTTTACGTTTTAATTTCACCATTACTATTATTATTATTATTATTATTATTATGGTTATTATTATTATTTATACTATTCTCAATTCTTATCTTATCGACCAATTTTGTGCTTCTTTAAGTTTAACTACGTTTGTTTATTTTAAATTCTTTTACTTCTTTTTTCTCTCTTCTTGTGGTGGCTTTTTTTCTACCTTTTCTTTTATATTATACTTTTGATGTTTTTGTTAAATATATATATTATTCTTTTATTTTTAGTCTCCAACCACTTCCATACTCCGCCTACTCTCCATTATTTTAATAGCCGGCTACGCCACCATCGCCTCCTTATCGCCACCGCCAACACCACCAGCACCACCACCACCAACACCACCAGCACCACCACCAACACCACCAGCACCACAACAACAACAACCATCACAAACCACCACCTCCTCCTTCTCCTCTCACTTCTTCTTCTTCTTCTTCTTCTTCTTCTTCTTCTTCTTCTTCTTCTTCTTCTTCTTCTTCTTCTTCTTCTTCTGTTGCTGCTGCTGCAGCCGTTGTTGTTGTTGCTGCTGTTGTTCTTCTATGCCATGTAATGCAGCTTAGAAACAATCATATTTCCCTATCCTTGATCGAAATTATAAAGTACCAATCAAGTATTGGGTGGGAATTAATCGATTGCCACCACCCTCTCTTAAGAATATTAAAATCTGGTCTTGTGCCCAAGTTATAAATGATCATCCTCAGCATCATCATCATCATTCTTCTCTTCCTTCGCTGCCATCTCCTCCCCATCCACATTATCATCAACATTATCTATCAACATTATCATCATCATCAACGGTGGATTGGCAGTATCGGTAGAGGGTCAGGCACCATGCTTTGCAGCACAGTTACGTCCCTTTACAGACTGAGTTCAAATCCCGTCGAGGTTAACTTTGCCTTTCATCCTTACGGGGTCGATAAAATAATGTACCAGTAATACACTGGAATAATTGCTGGCCTTGTGTCAAAAGTAGAAAAAAATATCATCAACATCATCATCATGATCATCATCAACAACAACAACAACAACAACAACAACAACAACAACAACAACAACAACAGCAACAGCAACATTTTTCTAGAAACTCTAAAAGCTTCACTACTGAAAATATTGTAACCATAACGAAATGTCCTTTACATTAGCTCAGAAATGTAAAGTGTTCAGATTGTGCTTTCCTTGGGGACATTAGCAACAAACATTTATGTTCCCATTTTATTTTATGTGCTGAAAGTCTCCACGGAATTCAATGAGATAATCCGTCTGACTTCAGCTACTGTCGTCATACATATGTTTTTTCTCTCAGATAGATCATCAATGATTTAGCGTGATAAATGAGTTCCAGTCGTGATCACCCCATTTTGATTTCGGCGTGTGTCCGGGGACTAAATTACCGGATTTGTTTTTGCCCTTTGTAAGATAGTAGGTTAAGGTTTCATGGGGATTAGACATTACATATATTATTTCTAATTGGTGGAACAACTATATATAAGTTTCCCGTTTTGTTCGGTGTTACATGCTTTTTCTTTTTCTGGATGCATTTAACGAAGTCTAATTTCTTTCCAGCATCCAGGCGCTGTTTTTTACTGTTCTAAGCAATATCATTAATTTCTTCCCATCATTGTAGGAAGCCTTGGAAAATCCATGGACGCTTCTCTTCCTCCATTGATCAAATCATTTATGTCGCATCTTGAAGCACTTTAGTGGAAATTAGTTGAGTATTTAATCCACGTGACATTGATAGTAATTGGCTGTGGTGATATTACCAGTGAGATTACACTGTTGCAGCAATATTTGTATTTTTCATTATTTTAAATATTCATGCTTATTTAGAAATGTCCCCTTTTGAAGCACAACCTTCTCTTCTGATGTCATTGTTTGTTCTTCTTTATTTTCCGAATTACACTCGAAAAGAAAAAAAATGCAAAACCTACCAATTTTAATTGTATGAATTCAAAATGTATTGAAATAGAGTAGAAAATACGCAAAATATCGAGGAAGTGTTTGAACAGCGATTGTTGTATATATGTGTATATATATATATATATATATATATATATATATATATATATATATATATATATATATATATATAGGAACAAGTACGACCCCGACGGCAGAGTTCAACCCGTTTCGACGGCTATTTTTGGCCAGAAATAGCCTTTGAAACGGCTTGAGCTCTGCCGTCGGGGTCATACTTGTTCCTATTACCCACTCTACTACCCTAAGTATTGAGTACTTTGGTGCGTTATGGTCCATCTGGTTCCTTACCACAATTCCTTCGTTATATATATATAATAAAGTATGTCCATAGAATCATTTGATAATATATATACATCATCTCCTCTCCCAATCAGCATAGTCAATCACACAAAAAAAAACAATTAAACAAGGCTATAAGATTAAAAGTCACCTATGAAGAAATAATAGATAAATAAACGACAGCCATCTATTCGCGATCAACAGCTATAGAATATTTACCCAACATTTCTAGTAGCACGTGGAAATCGATTAAATATATCGTCAACCATACACAATTAGGTATAAAATCAAAGTTAGAAGAAAAAATGTATATAAGCATACCAAAATTATGTTTAAAATTATGTTTTATATATATATATATATAGATATATATCTCTATCTCTCTCTCTCTCTCTCTCTCTCTCTCTCTATATATATATATATATATATATATATATATATATATATATATATATAGAGAGAGAGAGAGAGAGAGAGAGAGAGTAAGGAAATACAAAGTTTAGGTGATAAAATCCTTTATTGATAAGGCTGTAATACCTATGTCGAGGACGACATTGATTGCGAAATTCAGAGTAGAAGCCACTTCCATGCTCTCTTCAGACAGCGATTGCTCATGAATCGAATGCCAGGTATACACACACACACACACACACACACACACACACATATATATATATATATATATACCTATCTCTGATTTTGTTTTGTTTTCATTGCTCTATACAGATTTCACGCTCACACTAGATGGTAACTAGTAGAAAAGAGAGAATTAGAGAGAGGGAGAGTAGGGGAACGTTAAATGGAATAAAAAAATTAAATGTTCACTTAAAGCGAAGTATATTCTGCAAATAAGATGGCGTTTACATTGTGTGTTCAATCACTTCCAACGGGAAGTTGACAACTGAAAGAAGCTTGATTCAAAAGTAGTTAGTTAGCACTCTCTTCCTGTAAGAAATCGTCCTTTGGTGTTTAAACATCCTGCCTTTATTAAGACGTTAAAGGATATGGGAAGAGTATGTGAGTTCTTCAACTCTTTAACAATATAAGATAAAAAAAAGAATACTAGTAATAAGGATTTATAAGGAGCTAAATCCATAAGTCAATATGTCTTGTACAATAAATTTAATCCGTACTTAGTGTAATTATTTGGACGTATTTATAGCTACTTTATACTATTAAGGCTTATACAAAAAACCGCTCTCGTCATTAACTGCATCGTATTTAAGGAGACATTTTCGTAGCCCTTATTTGACCATTACTATGAAATATTCAAGGTTAATATTACTGACGTGTGTGTGTGTGTGTGTGTGTGTGTGTGTGTGTGTGTGTGTGTGTGTGTGTGTGTGTGTGTGTGTGTGTGTGTGTGTGTGTGTGTGTGTGTGTGTGTGTGTGCTTATATATATATATAACATTAATTGGAAATGTCTGAAGCGATGAGTGTATATGAATATTCGTAAAATTTGAGTATTCTCAGCGTAAAAGGTAGCCGTTACCAGCTGTATACTATTTGCTTAGTAAAATGTTGGGGGTTAAGATATAACCACAGATCGAACGGAGATCATGAGAGGGAGAGAAAGGAAGAGAGAATGAGATATGAGGGGCTTATATATAGAGAGAGAAATGGATATATATATATATATATATATATATATAGCCTTCACCCTTAGTGGGTAGAGCATTATTGGGCTCGAAAAGTACAGTGGTCGGGATTTTACATATCACTATACCCACTCTACATCTCCCCATGTATCGAGCACTCCCATGATTATTGATCTCCTCTGTTACAGCAACGCGGACTCTATTTATATGTACGTATATATATGTCACGTCGCTCTCGAGTTCTACTGGTAACATGTAACCCAGTACAATCTGTCTCATGGTCGGATCGTTGGCGTCTAAACTGGCATCCCCACCAAGCGTGCTTGATGAGGAGGGCGATATTCGGACACCCTGCAGGATGAAATACAACACCCGGCGAAGGGCGGAGAAACTAAGCAGAGTCAACGGCCATCCAAATAGAACTTATTTTTTTATTTTTACACTGGGAGTAAAAGGCCCCCAGTTGTTGTCACAACACTTTTCTAAGAGAGGGAAACTGAAAAAAAACCTGCGGCTTTGGAATCATCCGATGATGTTTACCATTTCTCCTTTTCGGGTAGTGTTTTCTATGCCCAGAGAGTGGGATTGGTCGCATGCAAGGCAATTCTCCATTTAAAATCTTTCAAAGCACAGGGATTGCTTGTTCAGGATATGTTACAGGTTCGTGTGGCTGCCTGTAGCCTAAAAGAGCACCATTTTCTGTAATCGGACAAGCGATAGCAATACTCTTAGCAGAGTTTGCAGCCATCATATATATATTTATATAGAGGTGGGGTAGATTGCCAGTATCGTCGAACAATATGCTTTGCGGCACATAATTGTGGCCCTTAACGTTCTGACTTCAAATCCTGCCGAGGTTAGCTTTGTTTTTCATCCTGACAGTGTCAATAAAACAAAGTACCAGCACTCGGGTCGATTTAATTGACTTTCACCACCCCTAAAATCGTTGACCTTCTGCTTAAATCAGAAAGAATATGTACGTGTGTGTTTGTGATTGTGTGTGTGAATATATATATATATATATATGTATATATATTTATTCATATATATCTAACTATATATTATATATATACATAAGTATACACTCATATACCAAGACAAGTTAACATATCTCTCTACCTCACTATCTGTATATCTTTATCTCACAATTCTTATCAACCCTAGTTCCCAAAACATTGTCTTTTTTTACTTGTCTCTTTAGTAAATCTTTCGCAACTCTTCTCTTTTCTAGTAACTTCTCATTCAATTTATTTGTCTCCCCCGTCTTGTTATATATTTATGACCCCAATTCTCTTTATCTCTCTTTCTTCATATATGTGCACCTCTACCTCCATTTGTTAGTCTATCTATCTATCTATCTATCTATCTATCTATCTATCTATCTATCTATCTATCTATCCATTATAAAGAAATCTATCTATCTATCTATCTATCTATCTATACATCTATTTTTGACATGGCACACCCATACTATATATATTACACAACAACACCAACAATCATACTCATTGAAACAAGACCACTCTTTCCCTCACACCTCTACTCTCGGCTTCTCCACCTCTTCTTTATGTCTTATCATCACACTCTCCTCTCCTCTCCTCTCCTCTCTTCAATACATTTTCGGATATTCGTCACCAGACTTCCCACCGCCACATAATCCTCTATCATCTTATCTTAGGTTCTATTTCTGCCTAAACCTCAGCCACCATACTGCTACTACTGCTGTTACTGCTGCTACTGCTGCTACTGCTGCTACTACTACTACTACTACTGCTGCTACTACTACTACTACTACTACTACTACTACTACTACTACTACTACTACTACTACTACTACTACTTACTCAGTTTTGCTACTACTACATTCACATTCTCTTCAGGTTAAATTCTGCTACTACCTCAACAGTGTTACTACAACTATCGTCACCGCTACTACCACTATGGACAACACCTACACTATCATCCATACAACAATACTACTACTACTACTACTACTACTACTACTACTACTACTACTACTACTACTACTACTACTACAACTACTACTACTACTACTACAACCATGACACCACGAATGCATTCCCAAAATTATTAATCATGGTTATTACAACGGCCCTTAAAAATATGGGATGTTTATGACTACAAAGTTATTTTTGTCGGTTTTAGGGTTAAAAATAGCAATAACTCCATTACTAAGTTAGTCATAACTAATTTAATGACCAACGCCTCCATTAATATGACCAGTGGCATATTTAATAGAATGATTGTCGTGCCGCTTCCTCTTCGCATCGGTTGCCAGGTGTACTCGGACTCCCTCCTGCTGAGTTCCTCTGCAAGATCGGAACGTCAGCAGCCCGTTTGATGAAGGAGCCACGCAAGGCTGTTACAAAGGATATCGCTGGGCATTGTCTACGGAAATGCGCAGCACCAACACCACCACACCCTAGGCCTAGAGCACACGACTCTCCCTCTTCCCCCTTCCATTCTTCTGTGACCACTGCTCTTTCCTTCATTTTCCGTTTTTAAATATCTGTAGTGTTGTTAGCGGTATCAGTATCAGTAGAGGGTCGGACACCATGCTTTGCAACATAGAGTTATGACCCTTTACGGTATGAGTTGAAATCCTGCCGAGGTTAACTTTGCCTTTCATCCTTACAATCGATAAAATAAAGCACTAGTAATGCACTGAGGTAACTTCTTGCCTTGTGCCAAAAGTAGAAACAATTATTTGAATAGATTTATTATAATTTTTAACAAAAATTATTAATAAAGATATTCCAACGAAAAAAAAAATGTTGATTAGAAGCCCTTCAGAAGCGAGCTCTAACTTCGGAATGTAGCACAAAATGCAATGCCCAAAGTTATCAAAATCTGCCAGTTTGAGTAAATCCGTCGATTGTATTGGTTACGTTCCATAGCCATTACAAAAGTGGAATGAACAAGACCTCGATAGATGGGGATTTTCGTCATCAGATTGACATCTGACAAACCAGATTAGGCTTTCAAGACGACAAAATGCATTTCGCAGTTCATGCGAACATCTATTAAGTCTTTATCGTGAGTTCATAGGTGTAGTCAGAGACAGTGACACTGAATTCCCTTCACACCTGTAACATTTTTCAGAGCATGACGCACAATTTACAGGATCGTACGACTGAGGCTGTTGGAGATTGAATACTGCCCTACCGTACACGTAAGTGAATTTCGAAAATGTCAGATTCCTCGCTATAAGTGCGAACCTTTGTTCGTGGAGGTTTGTAGTAAGGTTGAACTAAGTTCAGGAAGTCAATACGAGTTTTCAATAGTTTTCGTTTCTCATGTATAAATATTACAATTATATATTATATTACAAACACACACACACAAACACACATACACAGGCACCACACACACACACACACACATATATATGTGTGTTTATATATATATATATCACCTTGATCACCTTCACCGACCAGTCTGTCAGGCGTCCATTCGGCGCCGCTGGTCACAGCACGCCCTCCATTCTTCTCTGGATCGTGCTTTCCTCATCCATGTAGTCCCAGTCGTATTCCTAAAATAGTAACTCCACCGCCGTGGAGGCCTTCCGATTGGTCGTTTCCGCTTGCGCGGGTACCACTCGGTAAATGCGCGGGTCCACCGATTATCGGTGAACCGGGCGACGTGTCCAGCCCATCTGAACCTGCTGCGCATATCACGCCGGACTTCTGTCTGATGACATCACTCCTGATGTGCTCTCTCAACGAGATTCCTAGCATTGATCTCTCCATGGCTCTTTGAGCCGTTACCAGTCTCTGTTCTTCTCTCTTCGTTGTAGCCCAAGTTTCACTGCCATATAACATTGCAGGTAAAACTGTGCTATTGAAGAGGTTGGCGCGGGTGGTCTTTCCAATCTCCCCTTGAGCACATCCCTTATGCCGCTGAACGCCTTCCATCTGGCCCTTACTCTCCGCGAGATCTACCTCTCAATTTCTCGGCGCATGTTCACTTCTTGTCCTATGTAGACGTATTCCTCCACCTCCTCTATTTCATCACCGCCAACAACCATTCGACCTGTTGGTACGTTGGTTCGTTTTCATGCGGTTCATCTTGAGGTCTGCTGCAGAGCTTTTGATGTCGAGCTCCGCCAGCATGGTCTGAAGCTGATCCGTGGTTTCAGCGATGAGTACGATGTCATCAGCGAAACGTAGGTGGGTAAGTATCTCACCGTCGATGTTGACACCGCCTTGCCAGTCAATGACTCTGATGATCTGCTCGAGACACACGGTGAAAAGTTTTGGAGAGATCGTATCTCTTGCTTCACTCCCTTCTCGACCGGCACTCGTACGGGTGATGACAGCAGAGCTATGTCGGTGGTGCATCCGGAACTCGCCTCCCTGCGCAGTTGAACGTATTGCGCCTCGACTCCTTGCCTCTTCAGCGAGTTCAGCACTGCGTAGATTTCGACGCTGCCGAAGGCCTTCTCGTAGCCTTACTATGACAAAACTGATTGAGCGAGCGAAAGAGTACAATATGCCTCTCTCTCTCTATATATATATATATATATTGCAAGGTTTTTGATATGAAATCCTGTGTTGAAACAAATATTGTTATATTTGGGGCGGGTCATATTGTTATAATATTTTCAGAAATAATAATAGAACACACTCACTGCGAGTGTGTTCTATTATTATTTCTGAAAATATTATAACAATATGACCCGCCCCAAATATAACAATATTTGTTTCAACACAGGATTTCATATAAAAAACCTTGCAATATATATATGTATATATATATATATATATATATATATATAGTAAATTGTTCAAGATCCAGACTGCAGAGCTCAAACCGTTTCGACGGCTATTTCGGACGGAAATATTTCTGCGTCTAGAAATAGCCGTCGAGGGTCTTGAACAATTTCCTATTACCCACTCTACTACCCTAAGTATTGAGTACTCTGGTGCGTTAAGGTCCACCTGGTTCCTTACTACACTTCCTTTGTTTTATATATATATATATATATATATATATATATATATATATATATATATATATATATATATTAGGTATAGGATTACCCAAGATGTAGTAATGGTTAATTACTACACTGGATATGGTTGACGTACGGTGAGAGGTTACTCTACAATTTATGGAAGAATTGTTGAAGAAACTTAGTTCCCGATCCTTCTGTATTCCTGATCCTTCTGTATTCCTGATCCTTCTGTATTATAAAGAATGAATAATAACAGGTAGACATCATAAAAAGGTAATTTATTCCGTGTGCGTACAAATGTTTCCACGGTGGTACTACAGCCTAGTTATGCTATGTGCAAATTTACACCGTGGAAACATTTGTACGCACACGGAATAAATTACCTTTTTATGATGTCTACCTGTTATTATTCATTCTTTATATATATATATATATATATATATATATATATATATATATATATATATATATATGTATAAGAGCTGCGATTATGCTGTACTTCCATTTGTATTATTACCTCCTAGACTTAATGATTAATTGATTAATTTAATTAGACAATTCTATTGATTGGTTAATTATTTATGTTTGTATAATAACGTCTGGTCGAGAGCTTTATTCGGTTTGTGGAAAGGAATTTAATCCTTTGTTCAAAATTTGAATTTTGAAAACCAAATACCGGGGGTTACCTCCCTTCGGGAAAACCATATGCCTGCCCGCAATGTTTATTGCTAAAATTTACAACCGGCGCGGCTGAGAACAGGAACCTGTTGAGAAAGTGAATCCTCTGTTCGATCTTCCAAACCAATAACTTGCATGCCCCGCATGTGGATTTTGTTGATTTCGGACTTATAGACACCTAGCGGAGATATTACATAATATCGACGCGATGGTCCAGGTTTGTCATATTTTCCTGAGTCAATTTTCTCGTTGCTTTGGTCCTTGCGGCTGTCTTACCGGTGGCTATCTTCAATTTGCAAAGCTGTCTAAACGTAATGTTATTACTCTAATGTTATTACAATTGAGTGCTTAGCAGCACATTCCGTTTGCATTCGTCAGCTTAGCTGCAGCCAGAGCTTCGATTATGCTGTATTTATATTTGTATATATATATATATATATATATATATATATATATATATATATGCAGGTTGACTGACATTAAAATGGGATTATGAATCCAAATTATCGCAGATGAGATATTATCGGCCCATCATCTAATGGCATCTGAAACTGGCCAGTCAGTTTCCTGTATACGAGCGATAAATGGCCGGCTCTGCCAAATTCAAAACCTTTTTCGCTCTACATGACTGAATACAATAAATGTAATCTGAGTTTTTCGAATATTAAAAACATTCGTTTCGTTTGCATTTATTCAAACGAATCGAATGTTATTACGTGGATTGGCAGTGTCGGTAGAGGGTCGGACGTCATGCTTTGACGTATAGAGTTACGGCCCTTGCCATTCTGAGTTCAAATCCCGCCGAGGTTAGCTTTGCCTTTCATCCTTACGGGGTCGATAAAATAAAATATCAGTAATGTAATTGGTAATTACTGGCCTTGTGCCAAAAGTAGAAACAATTATTAATATTGGAATAACTCAGATTACATTTATATATATATATATATAATTTTATGCATACTTACATATATATATCTATATATAACGAAGGAGGTGTGGTAAGGAACCAGATGGACCATAACGCACCAGAGTACTCAATACTTAGGGTAGTAGAGTGGGTAATATGAAAATGTTTGACCCCGACGGCAGAGCTCAAGAAATAGCCGTTAAAACGGCTTGAGCTCTGCCGCCTGGGTCAAACATTTTCCTATATCATTATAGTAATAATACACATATTAATAATAAAAAATGTGAAGAATAAAATCCAAAGAGGGCTCGATAAGGATTATATATATATATATATATAAATATATATAAAAACCGTAGAAACTTTAATCTGTTATTTTCGTAAATATATATATAAATAAATATATATATATATACAATGATATTAAATAAATGGAAACTATATTTATAAAACCATATTTATTCTATTATATATATTTCAAGGGTACCAACAACTTTGGTACGCTTTCATCAGATAAAATACAAAGTGTGTTTTATAAATTTTGAAATAGCCAGTTGAATTTTCCTTGGATAGTCTATTCAAGAAAAATTCAACTGATAATGTATGTTCCTTGGCTATGTCAACATTTATAAAACACACTTTGTATTTTATCTGATGAAAGCGTACCAAAGTTTGTGGTACCCTTGAAATATATATAATAGAATAAATATTGTTTTATAAATATAGTTTCCATTTATTTAATATCATTGAATATTTACTCCAGAAATTTGTCGAGTGCTCTGAATCAGTTATAAACATTTATATTTGTTGAATTACCAACAAATTAAATATCCCTTCTGCTTATATATATATATATATATATATATATATATATATATAAATATATATATAAATATATATATACACATAAATCTCTCTCTCTCTCTATATATATATATATATATATAGTATGCTGACTGCCTACACTTATTTCTACTAAAGTACCAGTAATCCACTGGTTTATTGCTGGCCTTGTGCCAAATGTAGAAACAACTATTATTTCTATCACTAATGCTGATTTTCTTTTTCATATTAAATCATATTTCGTTTCTTTTACTTCTTTCATAGTCGGCGTCGTCGTCGTCACCGTCCTTATCATCATCATCATCATCATCATCATCATCATCATCATCATCATCATCATCACCAGCATCCCATCTACCATCACTATCGGAAACGCTCCTACACCAACTACAATTAACACAAACACGACCCTCAT
>OZ024740.1:232695600-232698100 GCA_964016885.1 Eledone cirrhosa
AACCATTCTGGTTGGAATATCCTGGACTATCCAGGAGATTCCTACCAGAATGGTTGCATTTGTTGATGGTATGTCAATATTTATTTAGAAAACTAACCTATATTATATTTCATCTGACTAAAGCGCACCATAGTTTGCCTTGGTGTCCCTTGAAATATGTATAATGAAATAAATATGGATTTATAAATATAGTTTCCATTTGTTAATATATTGTGTATATATATATATTTTTTTTTTTAATGCAATGAAATATCTATGATCGTTGGCAAATCACTGATGAGGGACTCATTTTATAACATGTTATCCATGTGCAACCTGCAGTATTCTTCTCCCCATTTTTTCATATATATATATATATATATATGCATGCAAAAAGTAAATAGAGGTAACAAACCACACGTCGCTGTACCACGAAATGATATATAACGATTATAATAACCTTCCAATTAAGTTTTCCTTAATATACCTATATACATATATTTACACACATTTTCACACACACACAGTCACCTCCATATATATGTGTGCATATATATTATATTATGTATATATATATATATATATTATATTATATCATGTACATTAGGATTGGTGCTCTGAATAGCTATGTATACATGAAAGTATGTATAGTATATTGGCAATATACCGTATGTTTAATTAAAATCATTTAGAAGACCTTACGCTATCGCTTTTAAAGTAGTGGCTATGTCACACCCTTCTTTTCGGCCAAAGAAGGCAGAGTAGCTGACAGTCTGTTTCGCGCTGGTTGGCGATCAGCAGAGCCACGCACCCCCTGCTTCCGCCGAACCCGCGTAAAACAGACTGTTAGATTCTCTCCTTTCTTTCGCCGAAAGGAAGTGACATAGTCACTTATTTAAAACCGATAGCGTAGGGTTTTCTAAACGTTTTAAATTAAACATACAGTATATTGCCAAATATACTATACATACATTCATGTATATATATATAAATATATATATATATATATATAAAAGGTAAAGAGATAACAACACAATCGGTAGAGTATATGGAAGGGATATATTAGGTTAACGCTTGATATGGCAGGAAGAGGGTCTTAACGTTTCGGACGCTGGACCTTCATCATAAGAAAGAATGAGAAATGAGATAGATTGAGGGGACGGGCGGTATGGAATTGGAAATTTGCATATGGACTGAGTTAGTCGGCCGGGTGTACCGAAAACGATAAGTTGAAAAAAATGAAATTTCATTTCTAACTCATAGTATGGCTGATACGTAAATATAAGTATGTATACGTACATACATATATGTATACAGACGTACAGTAGTATGTATATACATACATACATGACCACACATATATATGTACGTATGCGTTTACCGAGCATCCAATTATTAGCGGTACAGTGTTCGGATATACGTATATATATATAAATATATATAAATATATATATATATATATATATATATATATATATATATATATATATATATATATATATATATATATATATATATATATATATATATATATATATTTATACAGGTATATATATATACAGGTATATATATATATATATATATATATACAGGTATATATTTATATATATATATATATATATATGTATATATATATATATATATATATATATATATATATATATATATATATATATATATATATATATATATATATATATATTTATACAGGTATATATATATATACAGATATATATATATATATATATATACAGGTATATATTTATATATAGATATATATATATATATATATATACAGGTATATATTTATATATGGATATATATATGTATATATATATTTATATATAGATATATATATGTATATATATATATATTTGAGAAAAACAACAGAACCTCCATCTCAACTCACCTTTTGAAAAGCAGAAGAACTGCGAAACCCGTAAAGGAACCAAATAAATATATATATTTTTTTTTAAAATAAGACTCCAGTTGCATTTTCGATTTCATCTCTTTTTCTTTATACTTTCACTCGTGTAGGACACCTCGGTTATTTTTCATTTTGTAAAAAAAAACCCTCACTTTCTAATATATATATTTATATATAGATATATGTATATATATATATATATATATATATATATATATATATATATATATATATATATATATATATATATATATATATATATATATATGGTGCAGATGTGAAACGAAAAAACCTTTTTAGACTATATATATGTGTTTATATCTATATTATATCCGTATTTTTGACCGTTGGTCAGTGAATGGTAAACATTGAGGACCGAATGAATTAACTGTGGAGATATAAAGGATACACAAGCGAAAACCAATCAAACAGTGAGTGCGTTCTGTCATTATTTCTGGCAATATTATTACAACAATATGACCCTCCCCAAGTATAGCAATATATATATATATATATCATTATTATTATTTTTATTATTATTGTTATTATTACTCTTTGAGTCTCAGTCATTGATGTTAGTTAACTGGAAAGTTT
>OZ024740.1:232703100-232713100 GCA_964016885.1 Eledone cirrhosa
GCCCTAGAGTAGGTTCTGGTTTAGGCTCAAGGCCAACACTGTTTGGGAAAGGAAGATCCATTAAACCGACCTCTGTTCCTTACTGGTCTAACGTGCTTGCCCATCTTTCTTCCCCACGTCCCTATGTACACCTGGAAGGATTCTTCCAGGATGCTCCGCAGCTACATCGTCTCATCATCTCATCAAGCCCACTTGGTGATTTTAACGTCCCGAAAATGGGTTTTCTTGATGATCCATTTGAGCTTAGTGGAAAGGAAATGGTTCGTTTCAAGATGCCTGAGGATATCCTGTATCGCAACTAATTCGGCACTATCTTTGCGTAGATTCTCGGTGATAACCATCCAAACGCTGTTGGGGTCCACGCGCAGCTCACTTGCGATCAGTCGAACAGTCACCCGAAGATCACCACACACCACTTGCCTCACGTGCTCAACATTGGCCTCAGTCCTGCTCATTGGAGGCCTTCCGCTCCTGCTCATTGGGGGCTTTCCGCTCCTGCGGTCGTCTTCCACGTCCTGGTGTCCCTCTTTGAACCCGGATATTACATTACACGATAACGCAATCCACTAATTCCTATCCCATACACACCCGACATAGCACACTAAACTAGGTCCTGTTACTTTTCTGACTCACCTCGTATACTGCAGGAAAGAGGTCAACGAAGATTCATAACAGCGGAGACCTCTACGTAGCTGCTCAATCGCATTTACTTGTCACCCACCTTACGAAACAAAAGGACACATTTGTCGGGATCCGTTCTAACCACATTATATCACGAAAGAAAAAAAAAACCTTTTGGTTTAGGCTGGAACACCTGCGATTATAGGCCTGTTCGATCGGATTTGATCGAGATTTAACAAAACAGTAACAATTCAATAATTATTTAAACACCGTTCCCCAACAATTGCCAGTGTTTCTTTCTGAGATTTATAAAGTATATACAGATACATGCACCTCATTTCTATTGTCAAGAATATATTGTAGAGAACTCTCTATAACGATTAGAGAAGCATGCATCACGGGACGAACGGATATAACAAGCTAAGCTCAACAAAGAAATACCTCAACATAATAAATTTAGATGAGTTGTAAACAATACAGGGTACTAAAGGTTGGGCACCTAAGATAAACTAAACTAAGAGACAAATGGTCAGATATGTTTGACAATTCTAATGAATATATATGTGTGTGTGTGTGTGTGTGTGTGTGCATGCGTGCGTGCGTGCGTGCGTGTGTGTGTGTGTGTGTGTGTGTGTGTGTGTGCGTGTGTGTGTGTGCGCGCGTGTGTGTTATGTATATAAAGGCTTTATATACCGGAAAAAATAACTTTTTCAGTAGGCACTTTTGTGTACCGGTTAACACGGCTAAATTTTATATTGCAGAACTGGGTTCAAGTCCCACGGCGAGCGCTGTATTAAAGGTTTCCGTCTACAAGTATTATACACCCAACTTAAAAAACAATTTTTCATAGTAAAAAAACGTTGATGCTTCTGGGCGAGAAAATGCTTCAGATTCAACCAACTAATAACTCTCTAGAAAAGCGAACTAAAGCTGAAAATGTCTTCTTGCTTCACAACGGTCACTTATCTGATTTGAATTGTGTGACCCAACAACACATCCCAGCCTTTAAACTAGTATGGCCAAACGGTTAGCAGTCCGGCTTACTAACCCCAGGAATAGACTACAAAAGGGCGGCTGTGTCACCACTCTATATTTTCTACCGCTACTACAGTGGCATCTACTCAACATAAAGCTGGTTAAGTGTTAACTAGCTGAGGAAATCACTATCTGTAACTGCCTCTTCAGTTGTTACCAATATTGTAATTGCTTCTTCAGTTGATACCAAATCTCCCCTGATACAGCAGTGACCACTACGCCCAGATGATGCACCATAGTACACAACTACATGGTACATATTTATTCCTGCTGTACTCGGTTTACAATTTGTCTAAGGAATTGACGATAACACAGGTCTCCGCTAAACTGCCAAGGTTATAGTGAGAGGTTTTTCTTCGAGACCAGATTAATAATAAACAGAAAATCATTAGTTTTTTTCTCTTTGCAGAATGGTATGCTTATATATATGTACACACACACACACACACACATATGTATATATACATATACATAATATATATACATATATATTATAAGGAATTTATATCTAGTAACATTTATATACACATTTATATACGCGTGTGTATATAAATGTTACTAGATATAAATTCCTTATAATTATCTCCAATTCATTTGTCGAGCAATATTTGGCCATGACTGCTACTATGGTAGTAAGCTGGCCGCTGTCTTAATAACCACTCGCTTTCCACTGATTGACCTCGATGTCACGTGATTGATTCTTTTTGAATTTGCCACAGACGAGGAGGCAGTGATTTTCTCAATGGCTTGGAATCCAGTCCACGCTTTGCTATTTCCATTCCACTGAATTATTTTTTTAATACGTTTCCAGTGTCCTCGCTATGCCTGGAGACCTATACGGAAAAAGACTTTCCTGATGACGGAATGATTTTCTATGTGTTTCTTCGGAAAATATATTTACTCCATTCCAGAAACTAATTAGTTGGAAGTGATTTTTTAGTAAGTAAGTTAATTTTATAATTTTCTTATTTTACGTCTCTCATACATATATATTATGTAGATATATGTATAATGTATATATGTATATTATATATATATATATATATATATATATACATACATATATACAGAAGCGAAAACCATCCCAAACCAAACAGTAAGAGTGTTCTGTTTCTGGCAATATTATAACAATATGACCCCCCCCCCTTTCAGTATAACAATATATATATTATATATGTATATATACAATATGTATAATATATATATATATTTATAACACACACACACACACACACACACACACACACACACACACACACACACACACACACACATATATATATATATATATATATATATATATATATATATATATATATATATATATTTGTAAAATTGGAAAGAATAACTTCACTTGTAGTTCTAAACAATTTAATTTTACAATATTATAATTTTACAATTTGGTTTTGTACAAAGTGAAATCATTTTTTTCCTTTTTTCAAATCTATCCAACTGTACCAAGGATTTCACCCATTCTCCAATATATATATATATCAATGATATTAATAAATGGAAACTATATTTATAAAACCATATTTATAAAATCATATTTTAAAAAATAAATGTAGTTTCCATTTACTAATATCATCGATATTATACTCCAGAAAACCTGTCGTGTGCTTCGAATCTGTGATAAATATAATTTTTTGAATTACCAACAAATTAAATATCTCTTTGCTTATATATATATAAAGGGAGAGAGAGAGACAGAGACAAATAGAGAGAGGGAGAGAGAGAGTCAGTGACAGAGACAGACAGAGAGAATGAGAAAAAAGGGCGGGGGAGGGTGGGGGCCGTTAGCAATATCAGTAGAGTGCCGGAGTTTGTGATTGTTAAAATAATAATATTAAGTGAAAAATGGAAAATGAAACACAAAATGAATCTAGAGATAATCTTGAAGCAAAATCAATGAATGTCTTAAAGAAAGCAAACAAATAAAGTGTGTTATTTTTATGGTTATTACTCTGGTATATACATAAATATTATACTTTAAAACAGATATCTGTTTGGATATGTATGTATTTGATGACAGATTAGGCATACATGCACATACATACACACACACGCATATATATAAGTATTCGTTATATAGATTCTTGGAGAAGCCTTTGTAAGACCTATTGGAGTGCCCAGATAAACACAGTCAAAGAAGTATGTACCTCACTGTCTAGATGTGCCAGTTACGGGAACTTGATTCATCTGATGTCATATATATATATATACATACATTCACTCATAAGTACATACATACATTCTTTCGTACCTACATACATGCTTGCATGCATTCCCAAGAATATATATATATATATATATATATATAAATGAAAGGTATAGAAAACATTGTAGCGAAAAGCCAACAGTATTCCATAATATATAATATATATATATATATTCTTGGGAAAATGTCCCTACATCGGACGTGAACAGCTTGATTTGCTTCCGTGCACTAGGTGGTTTTGTATGCACTTACTTCTCATGCATATTGGAATACAGATTTCTGACAATTTCATGTAACCACAATGAAGATCCTTTGTAGATATACACATAAACAAAGATACGCACTACATCTGAAATACGCACTAACATATATAAATGCTAACACTCACATACGAGATTTACAAAGGAGGTAAATATTTAAAAAGTGATAGAGTTTAAGGGAACCACACACTAGCGAGCACACACATACACACATACACATAAATATATGTTTATATATACATACATGATGGCTGCCCCCTCGTTATTGAATATGGCTATTGCACGATATAACATTATTGATAATTATCAATTAATGCCTGTGCAATGCCTGTGCGTGAAGATTTTTTCAAAGTGTGGTAAGACTGCACTGAGCGAACCCCACTCTCTGAGCTACAGCAGCTATAACCCGAAAAGAAGAAAAGACCAACATCATCGGTAACTACGGAGCCGCAGGTCTTAAGTCGGAGTTACCCCAGTTTCCTGAGTTGCCTTCTCCTACATGCATACATACATACATGGTGGCTGCCAACTCGTTTTCGAGTACGGCCACTACTTTATATCCATGTAGGAGAACCCTACCGATGCGCTGAACGAGTGTGACTTTTTAGTCCAGTCAGCGACTAGAAAACTCTGGTACAAACACTACACCTGTGACAATTATTGACACATATTGCTGGGCCCATGGCACCATGTGACGACAAGTGCAGAGAGATCTCCAGATATAAAGCATTGCCTGTGCCGTGAAGCTTTTATAGTGAGCAAAGGCACTGCACAAAGCCAGTCCCACTCTCTTAACCAAGATGACATTTACCAAAAAGAAGAACAAGTCAACATGATTGGATACCATCAGGTTTACAGGTGTTATATCATACATAGATACATATATCAAACATACATAGATACATATATCAAACATACATAGATACATATATACATTTCAATATACCCTACTTACATTCCTCATAGGACTTCTAACAAATGACCTCATATGTACATAAAACAAAATTATCCGTGATCTCTAATCGGCTTTTTATTTACATTTGCATACTTTAGAGAATGTACAACTGTTTTTCAAATTGCTCCTTTGTGATAGTTAATTAATAATTTCGTTAATTAACTTTGAAAGAAACTATTATGTCAAGATAAGCCACAACTGTTTAAACAACTATAATTTAATTCTTATATATAGGTGTGTGGGCGCGCGCGCGCGCGTGTGTGTGTATGTGTGTGTGTGTGTGTGTGTGTGCGTGTGTGTGTGTGTACGACTGCAAGTACGTATGTTTGTATGTATGTTTTTGTTTGTATACATGAATGTGTATGCAACTAATGCAGCTATATATATATTGTAATATATACATATAATATATATATTATATATATATATATATATATATATATATATATATATATATATATATATATATATATATATATATATATATATATATATATATGTGAGAGAGAGTTTATTTTAGAAATGACCAGGAAAGCTTTATTTTTGTTTTGTATGACACAATTCTAGTCCTATGGAAGCCATTTCTATTTTAAACTTGATATATAGATACAGGCGCACCATCATGTGTGTATGTTTGTGCGTGTGCTCGATTGTGTTTGTACATACTTATGTATACATAGGTACATTAGGTATATATAATGAACCTATATGTGTGAATCTGTGTATATCTGGCTGTCTTTCTCTATGTATGTATCTATGAATATTTGTAACAATGTATAAAACCTGGAACTTAGAGTCGTGATAAGTACGTGGAATTCATGTTAGAGAGTTCAGTCGTTCAGAAACTCTCAACGTTCAGGCCCCTGAACATTATGTAAATGTGTATTATAGTGTCAGAAGGCATTGTGGCCCTAAACAATCAATCTTTGCAGTTCTCATTGTTTTTGCCATTAGTCAGACAGGACAGATAAATCTTAGAATTATGTTTGTTCTAGCTTTGTTTTCCTGGGAACCATGTAGATAGATCTAGATTCCAATGACACCCCTTTTCTTAACGCGATTGTGTAATTTATGGTAGATTTTCCTGCTATTCATATGAGCCATCACATACAGCGACCACATAGGGCATTTATTTCATTAGTGGCCAAGCTATAAATATATTGGCAGCTGGGCGGTCGATAGTTAGAATCGTTGGAGTCTCAGACAAAATGTCTTTTGTTATTTCTTCCGGCTCATTACGTTCTGAGATTAAATTCCACCGAGGTCAACATTTGACCTTCACCCTTCAAGATTAGATAAAATAAAATACCAGTCAAGAATGGCCTGGGTCGATTTAATCGGCTTTTTTCTTCGCCCAATTCCCTGGCCTTTCGTCTAACGCAGAAACCAGATTTATTATTGATGTTCCAACCACCATCTTCCTTTTTCACTGACATATTTCTAGCACTACACTATGTAACATATTTTCCTATTGCTGTTGTTGTTTAGGTCAGGTTTAACCCCAATTGAAATGTACAATAAAAAGCAATCTAGGCTTCACCATCTCACGTTTAGTATTTTGAGACAACATCGTCCAATTTATGAATTTTTTTTTTTTTTCGTAAGCATTATATATATATAATTTGTGTGAATATATTTGATATGTCCACGAATGTCAAGCGGCGAATTGTAGTTTTACTCTTTTGGTTGTCTTCAATATTATATTAATGCAAGGTGTGATTTGAGAAATATTTGGCTGGTATTTCTTGTAGGTCGAGCGACCACCCACATTGTTCCTTCGTCGGCAGTTCATGCCCTCTAATCATTTTCTCCCTATCTCGTCGGGCAAGGGGTGTAGGACAAATGCAAATGTGTTTAACACTATATTATTCACTGACCCAAATGGCTATTTAATGTGTCTGTCATATCCAGGGGTCACTCACTATTGGCTAAAATTATCTTGAGATTATCTAAAGTAGCACAACAGACGTAAATCAGCAGGTTTACAAATTTTAGAAACGAAAGGACATTCTCCTCCCTCTCTCTCTCTCTCTCTCTCTCTCTCTCTCTCTCTCTCTCTCTCTCTCTCTCTCTCACTCCCCCCCTCTCTCTCATTCAGTCTCATCTCTCTTTCACACAAACACACAAACACTCTTTAGGACCCATCAATAGCTATCATTAAATTCCGCCGAAGTTGACTTTGCCTTTCATCCTTGCAGGGTAGATAAAATAAAGTACCAGTAATACACTGAGATAATTGCTGGCCTTGTGCTAAAAGAAGACACAATTATTATGTTCACCATGGGGGCGGTGGATTGGCAGCAGTATCGGTGGAATGTCGGACGCCATGCTTTGCTGTATACAATTACGGCCCTTTATGATCTGAGTTCAAATCCCACCTAGGTTAACTTTGCCTTTCATCGTTAAGGGGTCGATAAAATAAAGTACCAGTCATGCACTGGGTCGATTTAAACCATTTTCCCCTCACCCATCCAAAATAATTGCTCGCCTTGTGCCTACAAATGAAATCATTATTATCAGACCTAGGGGCGGAGGATTGGCACTATCGGTAGAGCGTCAGACACCATGCATTGCTGCAAAGAGATATGGCCCTTTACGTTCTGATTTCAAATACCGTCGAGGTTAACTTTGCCTTTCATCCATACAGCGGTCGATAAAATAAAGTACCAGTAATGTACTGGGTAACTGCTGGGTGGCCTTGTGCCAAAAGTAGAAACAATTATTTTATATGAGATATATTAAAGATCTCATTTCCCAAACGAATCGTTTCATTGTAAGATTTCTACATGGTGGGTGAAATTATAGCAAGTTATGTAGGAACTTGTGTAAGATCAATGGATTCCTATGCAAGTGGGCTCTTACAAATCTTCAGTGGGTGCCCAATAATATTAATATTAATAACTAAATCAACATCAATATTTAACGATAATCACCATCAGTGCTAGAAGGAGCTGTTAGGTTGTAAGTCCAGTAGTTCGAAAGAAAATCTCACACTGTCCCCAAAATGGGAGGAGAAGGGTACCATGAAAAATAATACACACGCAGGTTATTGAACTCTGACAAGAATTCAAGCTTCGTGCGAATATTATATATATATTTAATATGGAAAAGCTTCTACAGGACTAGAACTGTTTCATGCGTGAGAAATCATCAGGAATGAAACAGTTCTAGTCCCGTAGAAGCTTTTCTATATTAAACATTTATACTCTGCCTTGTATTGAGGACCTTACTTACTGTGGTTACCTACGATTGAACTCGGGATAACTTATATATATATATATGTATGTATATATATATATATATATATATATATATATATTAAGTATATATATATATATTTATATATATATTAAGTATATATATATATATATATATATATATATATATATATATATATATATATATATATATATATATATATTAAGTATATATATATATATATATATATATATATATATATATATATATATATATATATATATATATATATTAAGTATATATATATATATATATATATATATTAAGTATATATATATATATATATATATATATATATATATATATATATATATATTAAGTATATATATATATATATATATATACAAATGTAAATTAGCGAGAATCGCATTTCGGCTATTGGAAATTAGCGAAAAACAACTTCCGAAATGTGTGGCAAGCGCTCAATAGAAACGAGTGAACTAGAGCAATAAACATACGTTAAAAGGCCAAACCCACTGAGACGATAGTTAAACCATTAACCGCAAAGCCATAGAAGCGAGCAAGCTATTCGGGTCAAACAAATAATAAAATATGATTGAAAAATATATCCGGACCCTCGGAATCCAATATGGGGTTTCTGCAACTCCTAAATCAGGTACTGTCTGCTTAAACAAATAATTGTTTCTACTTTTGGCACAAGGCCAGCTATTATCCCAGTGCATTACTGGTACTTTATTTTATCGACCCCGTAAGGATGAAAGGCAAAGTTAACCTCGGCGGGATTTGAACTCAGATCATAAAGGGAGGTAACTCTATGCTTCAAAGCATGGCGTCCGACCGACCCTTACCGATACTGCCAATCCACCGAAGCTTTTGGTATTATGATCGAACAAGGAAGTCACTTTTTTAACAGGCATTTAGTTCTATATATATATATATACATTTACATATTTAAACATAGATTATTTCTTACTATTACTCACACTTTTCCATCATCACCTTGGGATATAACTTCCCACCCATACTAAACCTAGCACCAGCACCATAGCCACCACCACCACCACCGCCACCACCGCTACTACTACTACTACTACTACTACTTCTACTACTACTACTAGCCACATAATATCACTAAAATTATCACCACCACGACTGACATACTAACAGCATTATGTGGATTGGCAGTATCGGTAGAGAGTCGGACGCCATGCTTTGACGCATAGAGTTACAGCCCTTTCCATTCTGAGTTCAAATCCCGCCGAGGTTAACTTTGCCTTTCATCCTTACGGGGTCGATAAAATAAAGTACCAGTAATGTACTGAGTAATTGCTGGCCTTGTGCCAAAAGTAGAAACAATTATTACTACTTTCATTACCATCCACCCATTTCTCACCTCCCAAGACAACTCTACTAAGAAAACCATCATTATCCCACCAGCACTAATATCACTGCCAACATCACATGTACGGCCACAACCACCACTACCATTTTAATTATCATCACTATCACCATGATCATCTCTACCATTAAAATCATTTCTTCCATCATAGTAACTTCTTCCATCATCACTATGACCAATATCAACATCAACTCTACCACCATCAGCATCTTCAGCACCATGATCAGTCTAAAGTCTGTCTTAAGCCAGAAGGTTCATTTAGCCGGTGCTTTATCCCGGTTTCATGGCGTGAA
>OZ024740.1:232718100-232720600 GCA_964016885.1 Eledone cirrhosa
CTGAACCGTCCTGTGCCGTCTTTATTGCCCTCTTAATGAAGAAACCATTATTATTTGCGGCATTGAGTTGAGACTTTTTACGTTCTGAAATCAAATCCCCACTAGGTTAGCTTTACCTTTCATCCTTACGTTATAACGCACTGTGGTCGATTTAATCGACTTTCCTCTCCGCTAAAAGTCTTGGCCTTGTGCCTAAATCAGAAACCAGTGATGGATTGGCAGTATCGGTAGAGGGCCGGATGCCATACTTTCCACTTTCCAGTATTGCCTTTCATCCTTACAAGGTCGATAAAATAAAGCACCAGTAATGCCCTGATTAATTGCTGGGCTTGTGCCAAAAATAGAAACAATTATTATTATTATCATCATCATCGTCATCACCCCCCCCCCCCCACACACACACACTCAAGATTGATCTTAATTACTGGTTTCGTCAAGATAGTGAACCAAATCCAGTGGACTTTGATAACATGATGTTATTTCCTTCTTTTCCGTTTACATTCAATACCTTTTAACCCCCTCCTCCACCTCCTCGTCATCATCATGATCATAACCCCGTAAAGGGGCGTAACTCTATGCTGCAAATCATGGCGTCCGACCATCTATCAATACTGCCAATCCACCGCCTCTGCTTATATAATTGTTTATATTTTTGGCACAAGGCCAGCGATTATTCCAGTGTATCACTGGTACTTTATTTTATCGACCCCGTAAGAATGAAAGGCAACGTTAACCTCGGCGGGATTTGAACTCAGACCGTAAAGGGACGCAACTCTATGTTGCAAATCATGGTGTCCGACCCTCTACCGATACTGCCAATCCACCACCTCCTCTCCTTATATAATCTCATCCAACTAGCTCTCCGTGGATGTGGTTATATGAGTATAAGATAAGTATGTTATCCTGTCTGGAGCTCAGAGCAGAGTTAAACGCTGTTAAGAGAGTACGAACCTTCGAATTGCCAACGCGGCTGCATCTATCGTTCACAACCCTACTAACAACTAGTGTTACTATTAGAACAGTTATCGTTGTTGTTATTCTAGAAACGTTTTGTAGTTCTTATAAATGCTTTTGTTGCTGTTATAGATGCAGCCGCTGTCGTTTTTCTTGTTATGGATGTTTGTGTATAAAAGTGTTACAATTGTTGCTGTTGTTGTTACTGCCGTTGTTGTTATTGTTGCTATTGTTGTTGCTGCAGTTGTTGTTATTGTTGCTGTTGTTGTTGCTGCAGTTGTTGTTATTGTTGCTGTTGTTGTTGCTGCAGTTGTTGTTATTGTTGCTGTTGTTGTTGCTGCAGTTGTTGTTATTGTTGCTGTTGTTGTTGCTGCCGTTGTTGTTATTGTTGCTGTTGTTGTTGCTGCAGTTGTTGTTATTGTTGATATTGTTGTTGCTGCAGTTGTTGTTATTGTTGCTATTGTTGTCATCGTTGTTGTTGTTGTTGTTATTGTTATGTTGTTATTACTAGAGATGCTGTTACTGATGTTCTCATTACTTCTGTTCTTATTACTGCTGTTGTTATTGTTGTATCTGTTATATTTCGTCTTGTGGCTGCTGTTATAATACTGTTGTTAATGTTGTTGTTGTTGTTGTTGTACCTGTTACACTGCTTCTGTTCTTATTGTTGTTATTGTTGTTGTACCTGTTATATTTGGTGCTGTTGTTGTTATTGTTGTACCTGTTATATTTGGTGTTGTTGCTGCTGATGTAATGTTGTTGTTGTTGTTGTTGCTGCTGCTGTTGTAGTACTGTTGTTGTTGTTGCTGCTGTTGTAATACTGTTGTTGTTGCTGCTGTTGTTGTTGTTGTTGTTGTTGTTGTTGCTGCTGTTGTAATACTGTTGTTGTTGTTGCTGCTGTTGTAATACTGTTGTTGTTGTTGCTGCTGTTGTAATACTGTTGTTGTTGTTGCTGCTGTTGTAATACTGTTGTTGTTGCTGCTGCTGTTGTTGTTGTTGTTGTTGCTGCTGTTGTAATACTGTTGTTATTGTTGTTGCTGCTGTTCTCACTGCTTCTGTTTTTATTACTGTTGTTATTGTTGTTGTACCTGTTATAGTTGGTGCTGTTGCTGCTGATGTATAACTGCTGTTGTTGTTATTGTTGTACCTGTTATATTTGGTGTTGTTGCTGCTGATGTAATGCTGCTGTTAATGTTGTTGTTATTGCTGTTGTTGTTACTGCTGTGTTTGTTCTTACTGCTGTGTTTCTGTTGATGATGATGATGATGATGACGACGACGACGATGATGATGATGATGGTGGTGGTGGTGGTGTAGTATAAAGGCTTTGCAGTTGTTGATGTTGTATAACACTTTTTGTAACGTTCTAAGAGAAAAGATATCCCATGAGATAAAAACAAAATAGTATGAGTGTATTTGTATTTATTTATGTGTGTGTGTGTGTGTCTGTATATAAGTATGACTGTGTGTGTGTGTGTGTATGTGTATGTGTCTGTATATAAGTATGACTGTGTGTGTGTGTGTGTGTGTGTGTGTGTGTGTGCATG
>OZ024740.1:232743100-232748100 GCA_964016885.1 Eledone cirrhosa
TTCTTCTTCTTCTTCTTCTTCTTCTTCTTCTTTTTCTTCTTCTTCTTCTTCTTCTTCTTCTTCTTCTTCTTCTTCTTCTTCTTCTTCTTCTTCTTCTTCTTCTTCTTCTTCTTCTTCTTCTTCTTCTTCTCCTCCTCCACCACCCATTTCCTCATGAGAGGGTCATGGCGGCAACGGGTCGTGTAAGAAGGAACCCTGTGCAACTGATCCGGCTGGATCCCCAAGCGAGACTAGCCGAACTCATGGATGATATCCAACCATATTGCGCGGGGGCTCCTGCCGGTTTGTGTTGCCTGTATCTCAATTCGGAGAAGTAGCACTCTATATATGTATAATTGTAAGAATGCACGCGCACACACACACACACACACACACACACACACACACACACACACACAC
The DNA here is from genome assembly GCA_964016885.1 of Eledone cirrhosa. Taxonomy (NCBI): domain Eukaryota; kingdom Metazoa; phylum Mollusca; class Cephalopoda; order Octopoda; family Eledonidae; genus Eledone; species Eledone cirrhosa. The sequence goes on from OZ024740.1 coordinate 232,743,500, forward strand.
ACATATATATATATATATATATATATATATATATATATATATATATGTATATATATATATATATATATGTATCAACTGTGATAGGGCGAGAAATAAAATTTTTATTTTATTTATAAATATTTATATATATATAAATATATATATATTTTTTACATTCATTTAATTTATTGATTTATTGATATTTTATTTGAGTGACCCGAATCTTCCTGGTCGTTCTTTTTCGGCTGTACGGGTGATTTTAGGCATGATCTCTATGTGTTGGTAATTTAACGATGGTTATAGCTCTGATTTATCCAAATTATTGAGCCCTCTGCCACACATATCGGATATTGTTTATCGTTAATTCGTAAGCAGTTTTTCCGATTCTCGATTATTCTACTATATATATATATATATATATATATATATAGAGAGAGAGAGAGAGAGGGGTAGAACACTGCAAGGTAATATCCGTAGTGGTAGAGCACTCAGTCCATGGGACGAGTTAGGTAGAAGTGGTTACACAACAGTTTGTTCACCATACCGAGAACCATTGTTTCACCTTAACGGATCCACTTCTATATATATATATATATCATCATCATCATCATCGTTTAACGTCCATATTCCACTCTTGCATGGGTTTGGACGGGGGTTTTCCCACTTGCGGCAAGAGTGGTTGTCTTGCTCGCATAGGACTGTCTGGCGGGTTTTCTACGGCTGGATGCCCTTCCTAACACCAACCACATTTACAGTGTGGACTGGGAGGTTTTTACCGTGTTGCCTACACGGCCACATTACAGCGTGGACTGTGTGTTTCTTTGTCGTAACACCTACACGACCTCATTTGTTTCGGGCTGGATGTTGTGGTACCAACATAACTTTACATTGAAAGGGGTGGTGTGGATGGGGTGGTGGTGGTGGTGGGACGAGGGTGTATTTTGTTAGAAGTGCCTACTGACTGTAGTAGATTTCAGTTTGTACTTAGGTAAGGCGGGTCTTCTCTATTACTGTGTAGCGACAAAGCTCTATATATAATTAATGTATAATATATATATATATATATATATATATATATGTATGTATGTATGTATGTATGTATGTATGTATCAGTTACGAACAGTTAGCAGTGGCCATTACACAGAGTTCCTTAGTCCCCCAGATCATCTATAATCTTCCAGATGTCTGAGGCATGTGAGAAATTGTTGCTACATATGTCAAACCATACGTTTCTATGTTAAATAATGAAGTACGCGTTGCAGGTATTAATCTTCTATACGGTAAACTTCGATACCAAGTGGGCTGTATTTTCTTAGGTCTTAAGGCTGATCTAAGTGTAAACAATAATATATATTTAGCAACAAATACAGCAACAAGAGCACCATCACCACTTTCACCACTACTATCGCCGCCGCCGTTGCCGCCACCACCACCACCACCTACACCACCACCATCACCACCATCACCACCACCACCACCACCACCACTATCGCAACCAGCACCACTATCATCACAATCACCACCACCACTATCACCACCACCACCACCACCATCACCACCATCACCACCACTATCGCGACCATCATCATCACCATCACCACCACAATCACCACAATCACCACAATCACCACTATCACCACCACCACAAACAATAACAGCAACAACAACAATACAAATAAGAGCAACAAAACACACGCACTTCCAGACACATGCATCAACTCCCCAGACTCACTAGCACACAAACGTCATAGACATAAATACACACAAGCACATAGACATAAATACACAAAGAATGAAACACACACATCCCAGCATTTAGAAATACACTGATCCACAAACAACCACAATCACCACTGCCACTAATAGCAGCAGCATAGATTCTACCACCACAATCACCTACACTGGTAGTATCACTAGTCCCAGCTTACACGACAAAACAACCACCAGTAACATCTGATAACGCTATCAATATCTCTATATCAACAGCCAACACCAGTAGAACCATTATCGCCATATCTACCAACGTCACTACAAACAGCACTGATACCACTAGTACTATCAACGTCTCCAACACCACTTTCACCAATACTGCTAACATAAACCGCCATTAACGCCGACACCACCACCTTCTTCTTCTTTGCCCATTTATTTCCAAGGAGGGTCTTCGGGACAGAATCCGCAAGCCCGCCTTCCAGCGAGTGTTTTCAGAAGCAACAGTCTCCAATTGATCCGGCTGGATCCCCAAGCAAGACCAACCGAAATTTTGGATGTCATCCAACCATCTTGCTTCTGGTCTACTTAAGAGTCTCCTGTTCCTTCGGAATATTCTTAAAATGTGCCCAGCGATTTTCCCCGTAGACATTTTAACCGCATGTCCTTAGTATCTGAGCTGTTATCTCTCGATTCGGAGAAGTAGCGGTTCTACATCGAGCGACTCTCTAATCTCCAAGTTACCCTACGAATAAACATTACTCCAAACGCACTAAGTACCTCATTTCAGCCGGTTGTATCATATTTGCGATCGTATTCTTTCGATGATTACCAGAGATTCATATCAGGGTAAGGCTAAGCACGAACACCGTATTACAGATACACAGTTTGGTTTTTACAACTACCTCAATTCTTCTGATGAGTGAGGGCTGAAGCTGGCACAATACTGCACCAGCTACTGCAATTCTTGCATTTAATTCAGCCTCCTGTTTGCATCAATCATGAAAAAGGCGCCGAGATACTTAAACTTCTTCATTCGCTTCACTAGAAATCTGAATGTGTTGTGAAGATTCTTGAGTGTCTTAGTCTTTACAGTACTAATTTTCATTCCTGTCGTGCAACACTCGGCAGAAAATCTATTCAGTGCATGTCTTCTAGTCACTGTATTTAATATTGCTCTTGCAGATGATGATATTGTTAAGAAGTAAGAATTCCCCACCCACCCATTAACAAAAATATCATCTGGCGTGTTCTCAATAGATATTTATCTTACGAATAGTCTGTTGATACACATACGAGTGCGCACGCGCACACACACATACAAACTCACCGTTAAATATATTACATACATGCAAGCATGCATACATACATACATACATATACATACATAAATACATACATAAATACATACATACTCACTTACATAGAGATACATACATATATACATACATACATACATACATACATACATACATACATACATACATACATACATACATACATACATACATACATACATACATACATACATACATATATACATACTTACAGATTCAAACTCACATGCACACTTACTAAAGACATTAGTTGTAATAAACTAAAGAAAGAATACTCAATACTAGAATTAAAGTATAGAACATTTGTATATGCTCACTTAAAAAGTATGTCGGGTGTTTGGATTCACATCAACATAGGGAAATATAATTTCTCTCTATTTTTCCTTATTAGGCAATTACATTCTCACCGTATAATCTATTTCTAAAAATCATTAGCTCACAATACAGAGAGATGGGGAGGGCGATAGAGATGAAGGTGATGGCAGTGAGAGTTCGGCGCTTCCGTGTTCGGACCTGGTGTGCAGCGTCAGCTGTCCGTAATGAGCTAGTGAATGACAGAGTTTTAGTTGTATATAAATGAAGCCCTGTGTTTGTTAAGTTACGAAACACGCTAGAAAGCACTGACTTCCACTCTACCCTCACTTTATTTTGTGTGTTATGACTATCACACAACCATTATGACTACCACTACCATCTCCGCCATCATCATCATCATTATCACACCACCACCACCATGATCAACACCACTACCGTCACCACCACGATCATCATTCTCTACATTAAATAGGGGAAATCTAATTTAACCCTTGTTTCCCCTACTGATGGCGTGTTTGAGTAATCGACCTGACAGATTTACTTTTTTTTTTAATATACTAAATGGTTAAGCCTCCTCATGTCCAAGTTAGCCTTGCGATACTTGTTCCGGTTATCTATAAACTGATTTCAAATTCCGCCAATATCCATTTTCATCATTTCAGGATCAATGGAAATAAAATAAAGTTCAGGGCGGTAGATTGGTGGAATTGTCAAAACGCTGATTGGGATATTTTACGATATCTATTCTGCCATTGTAAGTTCTGGGTTCAGAATTCACGTCCTATGATTTGAAGACAGCTGACATGATTAGGCCTAGCATTAAATTATCAAAGGAACCTCTGTATTATATGGAATCATAGCTAAAGCCGACTAAACACATTTCGATGTGAGACGTAACATCAAAAGGTAATGGTGAAGTTTGTTTCCCTGATAAGGTCTTAAAATACCAAATATATTCGTACATACTGATATAACTAAATTAATATTAGTTGAAAATCAATATTTTATATTCTTTATCGAATAATCCTTTCTATCTTAAATATGCTAACACTTTCCTATTGTTTTTCAAGTGGATGGTGTCCATGAGTAGTCTCTCTGAGTCATATATATATAACTTTAATCAATTATCAGACCTAATTAGGCTCTCATATATATGTATATCATAATATATTGCTGTCAGGTCTGTTAGCATGTGATAATATACTATTTGCCAATTGTTGACTACCAATCATTTGCCTACTGTATATATCATACATATAT
>OZ024740.1:232757355-232762355 GCA_964016885.1 Eledone cirrhosa
AATACCTGATGATATCACCTGATTCATATGGAACTCGGTCATTGAAATGATCATGGTATAATAAAGCTTTCAAGGATTTACACCAGTCCAGCCTCCTGTTACTTCATTTATATATATATATATATATATATATATAGGGTGTCTCAGAAAATGTATACACTTAAACAACATCCTAATATATATATATGAGTATATATTTTTTATGAACACCCTGATACATACATACACACACACACACAAACACACACAAACACACACACACACTTAAACATCCTAATATATATATGAGTATATATTTTTTATGAACACCCTGATACATACATACACACACACACACAAACACACACACACAAACACACACACACACACACACACACACACACACACACACACACACACACACACACACACACACACACACACACACACACACACACACACACACACACACACACACACACACACACACACACACACACACACACACACACACACATACACATATAAGCGTACGTTTTTTTTTTTTTCTGGATCAATATGACACTTGTCACAATACCGAAACCATGTTTTCTTGTTTTTCGTTTCTTTTTACCTTAACCATTCTACTACTCACGCGGAATGTTTGAACAACACTAAACATCTCCTTTACGCAAAATGTTGACCCCAAACAAAGTCTAACAACAAAGACAGTTGTAGTTCATCAATTATCCCTGTGGTTTATAGCAAGCAGTATTTTCTTTTTCGAAGATGCGGAATCCGGAGGTGTGGTATGTGTTACTGATTCGTGTTGCAGCGAACACGGTTTCAATGTCACTTACCTTTCATGTTATGTTAATAATTAATCAATTAATTCAAACTAGTCACAGGATGAGGCATTTCGCTTCGGAGTTAGTCTATTAAATTGACCTTGGTATTGAACTAGATATTTATTTCATAGGTCCCAGAATAAGGCAAGGATAATTGACCACGGTGGGATTTGAATTCACAAGGAGAAATGCTGTAACTAGATATCACAAATCACTTTGACCGAAGTTCTAACAATTCAGCCATACAATCAACAACAACAACAACAGCAACAACAGCAATACTTATTTATTTACCACTAGGCAATAGTTCGAGGAAGAATGCAAGGACAGATTTCAAAATATTAACGGTAGTAAGCAATAGGAAAGGAAATGGTAACAATCTGTATTATCTATTATCAGACCAAATTCTTTCGTCATTGTTATTTTAATTTGATACATTTGCACACACATACAAACAGGCAGACATACTCACACCTACACACATATGCACAGGCAGACACACGCACACATACACAAACATAAACACACGCACACATACTTTCAGTCGTCGAAGCTCAGCATATATTTTAGTTAGATACCTATTTTATCGATCTTTATCAATACCATTTTGAAAAAAGGGACGTAACTCGATATTTATAAAACAATATATAATATATATATTATATACATACATAAATACATCTTTCTCTCTCTGTATATATATATATATATATATATATATATATATATATATATATATATATATATATATATATATGTCGTATATTTATATATATATATATGTGTGTGTGTGTGTGTGTATATAAATATATATATATATATATATTTAAAGGTTAAACAAGGTTCAATGAATAAATCAAAGAATGAGTTTTACAATAGATTAGAAGCACTCAACAAATTTGGTTTTCCGGCGTTATTAATATTAATTCAAAATATTAACAAAAATAGAACTACATAGTAGAAGGTTAAGATCCAGTCATTGTACCATGACTGGATCTTAACCATCTACTATGTCAGGGTATGTCATCCATCATCTTATTTCATCTGATGAGGACGTACTGTTGAAGTTAGCTCAGTACCTCTGAAATATGTATAATAAAATATACTTGATCACAAGAATATCTATTTTGTTAATATTTTGAATTAATATATATATATATATATGTATGTATGTATGTATGTATATTTATATATATATATATGTGTGTGTGTGTGTGTGTGTATATTATGTATATTTATATATATATACATATATATATGTATATATCTATATATATTTATATATAAATGTATGTATATACATATATATACATATATATACACATATATATATATACATATATACATATATACATATATATATATATACATATATATATATATACATATATACATATATATATACATATATATATATTTTTATATATATATATATATATGTATATACACACACACACATATATATATATATATATAAATATATATATATATATATATATTATTTATATGTGTGTAAATATACATATATAAAGTTCACACAGTTTTTTAAACATATTATGTACATGTTACTCGAATATAACCGGCCGACAGCGGATCAGTTAGACAGTATATACGGTTTAGATGCATATTCGATCCATTACCACATATTTCCAAATGTGATTAGTTATTGTGTAAAGGCCACCACTTTACTACTCCTATGTAATATCAAAAACAAAAGACACATGGCTTATTTTAATCCTCATCTTTGTAGAGAAAAGAAAAGGATCCGCTAGTTCAGAAGAGCCTGTTTCAGCTTTATGATGAGCTTTGAAAAGATCCCGAGTACTTCTTCATAAATATTATATTTTATTATATCATATATATATATATATATATATATATATATATATATATATATATATATATATATATATACAACAGTATTGTACTAAGAAAAATAAAACTTTGGCGTGAAGAGATTGTGAATCTACTTGCTTTGACATGTTTTCGTGTCTATTATATATATACATACACACACACGCACACACACACACACATCCACACACATACACACACACATGTATATTTATGTATATATAAAAGGTAGTACAGCATAATCGAAGATCTGGTTGCGGGCAAGCTAACGAATGGTGTCGATATATATATATATATATATATTCGTGAGAGCAAGACCTTTATTATATTCTACTTTATGTACCGCAAGTACATTCGAAGGTCGTTAAAGTAAAGGATATAGATTCCACGAACCAAGCAAAGCGCCTTTGCATGGTTATTCGATATTCTAGAAATCGCCGGCAGATCTCATGGAAATCTTACCGTAACAAGTGCACACTAGCTAATGTACTTTGTACTTTCTGACAGATCATTCAGATCATTCATCGATCTGCTCGACTAAGATTAACAATAATGACAACAACAATCCCAACATAATAAACGACAATAAGAATTACTCCTGCAACATTTGTATGGGATGAGCTGTTAATAACATTATAAGATTTGGGACAAAATTGTGCTAATATCTCAAGGTGCCTAGGGTCAAACCAGCCTGGGGTATTGTACACACCAATAACTAACATACCTGATGATGCTCAAAGATCAAAATCTTTCAATATGTAGAGTAACGATATGATTATTATAAATAACCAGATGATTGTAGTATAGCCAGGGAAAAATTTATCTCACCGCTTGTTCGCTGAAAGGCTTCCACTCTATTAATTTTATGTTTTATGTTTCGTAACACAACAAAAACTACACTCCTGATAAACAAATTCACATGATACGATTTCCATTCTTGGTTGAATTATTAATTCTACACTAAATCGCGAGGCCTTCTTGAGTCTATCAAAAATAATAATCATTATAATGTAATGGTTTCACTTTTACTTGGTCACAAGGGCATTCTCTTTTAAGGCAAGCCAACGAATTGGAAGCTGTGATGTTAATGCATTTATCCTCAATACTATCGATATTAATGTGGAAAGAAGATAGGCTTCAATCGCTAAAAATGATTGTTGTATGTTATGAAAAATAATAGATAATAATAGTGTTTTCTTATGCACACACAAGGCCATGTATGATTGAGAGGTTCGTTTGAAAATCGAACAAATTGCTGTGCAGTATTTAGTTACTGCCTGTTATATTCTGATTCAAGTACCCAAAGATCCCAGTTTCTTGTAATCGTTATGGCTGAATAAAATAAAGAACAATCAAATGATGAGGTTGACATAATGGACTGTACAATTCCCCTAAATCTGAATCCTTGAAATTATATGATATATAGTTACTGATATTATTGGTTGAGAATCGGATTTTATTCCCTGAGATGTTTAGCTATATGCTAATATAAACATATTTCAGTTCCCACCTGTCTGGGTGAAATTTCGGGATCAAAAAACAAATACCAGTCATGTGGTGGGGTCAATTGAATCGGCTATAACTTCCACAACAAATGTATGATCTTGCAACTATAATAGAAGTCCTCTCGATTTCCTACAGTCTGTTAATGTCTCTGAGAGTTTAGTAGTGACGTCACAAAATAATTTATTGAAACACCATAAATATTAGTTGAAAGTAGTTAAACAAATAATATTTTAAGTAATTTATTTATTAACGGTTCGTAACTTATACATATTGAAAACATGATTTATATAATGTCAATACATGTATGTGGAGAAATCTAATTTTGTATACAGTTAACTAAATAAATCAAACAACAACGAAAAAGAACAGTTAATAATTCATTTATCGAACAATTTCCGTGGCTATACAAGCGGTTACATTGTCTCAGGTGTCCTTTCATTGCAAGGCTGTAGCCGGTGATGTAAGAGAAGTTCGGTTTCTTAACACCTAAACATTCGTTGAATTTAGTTGTTGAGCTTTGATTGATGTCTTGGGTAAAGAAAGTAACTATTTTGGATGTAAAGGTAATTCAAAAATATTCAGGAATTGATGTATAGTATTTAGTATAGTATTTAGATGTGTAATAGTGGTAGAGATATTTTGAGGAAGGTCTAACTATCATTTTTCTACACTGAGTTCGTATCCCTTCTGTATTAGCTATGCAATTATTATTTGTTTCTACTCAACATATAGCGCCCCGTTCATTCCTTATTCCTGTTATGTATATAAGCACAAACCTTTACAAGGAAACTCACACATGCCCACATTAAAATACATACACCATACAGACGAAGC
>OZ024740.1:232772355-232774855 GCA_964016885.1 Eledone cirrhosa
TACCCATGGTTGTACCGCGCTTACAATGCCCTCTGACATTGTGGCAGTGCATCAACTATTATTGTGAGAAGAATAAAATACGTATCTGTCATTGGCAGTTGAACACAGTTACAGCTGCCGAGTAACTATAGTTGTGAGATATTATTATGCCTTTCATAGAGTTACGGCCCTTGCCATTCTGAGTTCAAATCCCGCCGAGGTTAACTTTGCCTTTCATCCTTTCGGGGTCGATAAAATAAAGTACCAGTAATACACTGGGTTAATTGCTGGCCTTGTGCCAAAAGTAGAAACAATTATTATGCCTTTGTGATCACCGAAAAAAATCCTTCAACGTTAAATGACTAGTAGGTAAAGTTGTGATATAGAATTGGTTGTTTGTTTTCACATCCTCTTGTTGTTATCATTGACTATATGGCCTAGTTGTATTTTCGTTTACAATTTATTGATAACACAACTGAAATGGTATTTGTGTACCATTGATGACTCAACTATAATTAGACGACAATCTGTAATCACTTATATAAAACTATGTGTCACCGTCTTTGCATGCGATGGGTTGTTACTGGTTACATTTTATGCAAGCGTGTGATTAGTGACACAGCTGTGGCTTTGACACACTGCCGAATCCGTAATATTTTTTAACATCAGTGCTACCAACAACGTGTATTTTCTAGATACAGCTTTCAGATGTATTTAGTTAAATCCCATCTTACATAACTTATGATGACAATACTGAAATTTAGAATAAATCTAAATACTGAGAGAATTTGTAGAGAGTGTCAACGTAACAGAGAATATCTACTCTTTAGACACGCAGTCGGCATATTTGCTAACTCAGGGTAGAGAATATAACTCATGACAAATTTTCCTTCTGACACAATCACTGATTGGATTTTTTTTCTGTTAGCACCGGTGCTGCAGATAACGAAATGTAATAACCAGGTTTTTCAAAACAACTTTTTAATATATCTTTGTCATAAGTATAGTGAATATTGATGGCAAACTTCTTGCTGGTGGCATAGCGGTTTTCTTCATGTGCTGTAAGAAGTGGCCATCTTATCATTGACCACAACTATTTACTGATGCTGCCATTTTGAAATGGCCAAAAATATTACAGTCTTAAAAATGGGGGGGACAATTTAGATAATATATTCCGAGATACATTTTCAGATAAAAAAAATGGTCACAGATAGAACACGGTTCTTCATAGCATGGCTCACACAGAGCAGACTTATGACTGATCAATTACAACATAGCGACAGAGGAACTGTAGCGACAGTACAGCATATACAATGACACAGCAGCTCAACTGAGAAATGTTTATTGACAAGGTAGATATAGTGACACAGCAAATGTTAGGGTACAGCCTAAGTAGTGGCACATAATTTGTAGTGACTCAGCAGGTGTAATGGTGTAAGCGGTGGAGCGCCGTAACGAATGTAGAGACACGTCAGATGTAATGACATTGGATATGTAGTGAAACGCCATTTGCATTCATGTGACGTATCTAGTGACAGCATATATTGTGACACAATTAATAAAATCGAAACCTGTGCTGTAATGATGCGTATCACATCTGCTGTGTTACTGCATCTCTGTCACCTTGGTTTTATAACTACACATGCTACAATGTGTTGCCCCACACTATACATGTGTAATGACATTAATTGTTTCTACTTTAGGCACAAGGCCAGCAATTACCCAGTGCATTACTGGTACTTTATTTTATCGACCCCGTAAGGATGAAAGGCAAAGTCAACCTCGGCGGGATTTGAACTCAGATCGTAAAGGGACGTAACCATGCTGGAAAGCATGGCGTCCGACCCTCTACCGATACTGCCAATCCACAATGACATTAATGATGTGACATAAAAGATGTAGTAACATCTTTAGTGATACAACAGTTTTTAATGAGACAGTTGTTGTAATGACAACATTTGTTGTCGTGACACAACTGGTGTACATACATAGCCGTATATGTTAATGACACAGCCACAATTAGGTGTCATGTTAAAAGTTTTACTTCTGATGGTGACATGAAGTTTGAGCATTGTTTTGTTATCATTATAAGGGCGGTTGTTTTGGCAGTATTGCTAGAGCGTCAGACACCATGCTTTGCAGTAGAGAGTTATAGCCTTTGTGTTTTGAGTTCAAGCCCCGCCGAGGTTAACTTCACCTTTCATCCTTACGGGGTCGATAAAATAAAGCACCAGTAATGTACTGGGTAATTGTTGGCCTTGTGCCAAAAGTAGAAACATTATTAACATTACAGGCCTCTTTATTGTTGCTACGGATATTTGTACAAAAATTCTTAATACATACACTTTCGTATTTGCAAGATAGACATGTTTATGACACAAGTATATACAAACTTATAACGCATACTCACACACTTATACATAAACCCATTATACACAAACACATAGTATACACAGACACTTATTCAACACTCATAACACATAGGCGCGTGCTCTTATAACAAAGCTAAAGGACACACATA
>OZ024740.1:232779855-232782355 GCA_964016885.1 Eledone cirrhosa
GTCACTATATATATATATATATATATATATATATATATTCTATGAATATGCAATGGCACAGGCACTCTCGATGGATGATAATACTGGGCTCTCCTTGAGGCTCCTGCACATTTGCTTCAAAGATTCTCTCGGCAACCTACATGTACATTATAGCACTAGATTATGTTATGATTCACACTGACTAAAATGAGTGGGCCAAGATACTCAGCTAAAACAGTGCGAGATAAAAATTTTGCTGATATGGCGTAGTTATCTGACCTAACTAATGAAGGCCAACTGCTGTTCAAAACGAGTAAAAATAACTGCTGTGCAAATTGAACTACACCTGAAACGAGACAAAATCAGACTGCCTCCCTTTTTATCAGTCTCTAGCGGATATCATTAAATTAAAGGGCAGAAAGGAAAAATTAAAGATATTAATGCCGATAATAACTCAAGCTTGATCGGCATCTAAAAAAATTGTAACAGAATGTAAATCAAATCTAAAACGTAGTAAACAAAGAGTGATCAATGAATTAAGTACCAGAGTTGAGAAGTAAGTACTGAAGTGGATATGATCGACAAAATGAAGGCCGTACACCTGCATGGCCGTAGTCTAATAGTTTAAATCAGTTAACCAAAAGAATATATTTGTGCATGCATATATGGCTAAATGTGAGGCTGTATATATATATATATATATATATATATATATATGGGATAACAAGTTATTGTTATAGGTAATCCAGCTAGAGGTTGTGAGTACTCCCGCGTCTTGGATAGTTTTAACGTACGGCTTTGTTTAACTCAACAAGATGTTTCCATAGTTAGGCAGCGAGTTCGCGGTAATTCCTATGTAGGTTATACTTTGAGTAATAATAGTGAAAGAATGAAGAGTAACATGTATTCTGAGGAGTTGGTCAGAGGTAAATATTGTAATGTAGATCGAGTGACGCAACTTCGAGCGATTATATGACCTCTAGATTCACCTTATCAATGAAGCAATTATCAATACCTGAAATAAAGTTGTACAGCCAACCATGTTACTCTTCATTCTTTCAGTATATATATATATATATATATATATATATATATATATACGATATTAACAAATGGAAACTTTATTTATAAAACCATATTTATTTCATTATACATATTTCAAGGACACCAAGTTAAATTATGGTGTGCTTTCATCAGATAAAATATAATATAGAGCAGTTTTATAAATAAATACTGGTTGCATTCTTTAAGGGTATGTCAATATTTATTTATAAAACTGCTCTATATTTTATCTGATGAAAGCACACCATAATTTAACTTGGTGTCTTTGAAATATGTATAATGAAATAAATGTTTTTATAAATATAGTTTCCATTTGTTAATATCGTATTTTTACTCCAATTATTTGTTGAGTGCTTTATATCAGTTATAAAAATATTTGCTTGTTGTATCCCAACAATTTAAATAGAACTTTTACATATATATATATATATGTGTGTGTGTGTGTGTGTGTGTGTGTGTGTGTGTGTGTGTGTGTGTGTGTGTGTGTGTGTGTGTGTGTGTGTGTGTGTGTGTGTGTGTGTGTGTGTGTGTGTGTGTGTGTGTGTGTGTGTGTGTGTGTGCGTGCGTGCGTGTGTATATGTCGAACAATGAAAACGAAAGGCGAAGTTAGTGCTTAATTTGTTCACTATTTCAAAAATTTGATTTAACCAAGATGAATCGATATAGTGACTAATCGTAAGTACTTTTACAGCTCAACAGATTCTTCGATACTTTGAGTCAAGACCTGAGTCTGGAATTAGCTGTTGAAACGGCAAGGTCTCAGTCATCGGATCACGGCTTTTATAATATATATATATATATATATATATATATATATATATATATATATATTCTAAGGCGAGTAAAATTCCCGAGATCCATGGACGAGTTCTCTCCAGCGGTCTCTGTCCCTCATTATCGCTGCCATGTCCTGCGTCTCCAATAGACCAGTGTCTGTCCTTAGGGCATCAACATACGTTAACCTTGGTCTTCCTCTTCTAGTGTGTCCAAAGGAGCACTGAGTGCAATGTCAACTCTGGATGTCGGTGAGCATGCCCAGCTAACCTCAGTCTCCTCTGTGTCACTTTTGGGATGCTCCCATACAGCTCTGAGTTTTTCATCTATATATATAGGTAAATAGATAGATACATATACATTATATCAGAAATTGGAAGTCAAATGATGCTAGAATTTGTTTGTTCAAGGTCAACTCTGATCAAATCGTTCTTCTAAGCATGGCCATGTCATTTTTTCCCATACATGCTGGTGCCTAAGATGAAATTAGCCATTGTGTTCTTCCTTTTTATACGTACACAATGTTTTTTTTAAGTGAGATTATTCCACCACATTTTGATCAGTGTTTCACAAACCTTTCAGTAACACGGTTACCTTTTATCTAAATCAATTTTCCCACCGTTCCCGTTGCCTAGTTTGTTAAACAGTGACAATAATAAACGAAGAGAGAAGCTTTTACACTTAG
>OZ024740.1:232787355-232804855 GCA_964016885.1 Eledone cirrhosa
TGTTATATGGAAGCGCATATGTAGATATATATATATATATATAACGGATCTTTATACATATATGTATATATATATAGAGAGAGAGAGGGAGGCATAATGACATATACACCCACACGCAGAATATATTAATGTATTATTAATATATATATATATATATATAAAAAAACAAATAAATATATATATATTCATATATATATATTATATATACATATATATTTATATTTATATTTATATATATATATGTATATATATATATTTATTTATTTATATTTATATTTATTTATATATTCTGTGTGTCTGTAGAAGTGTATGTGTATATATGTATTACTCTATATATTTCGCTCTCCCTATATATATATATATGTTTGTTATATATATATATATATGTAGCAAGTATATATATATATATATATATATACACACACATGTACATAAATACATATGTATTTGTATATATATATATATATATCATAATCTATAAAGCTATCTATATATGATGATATGTATGCTCACATATAGTGTATAATTATGAGATATTCATGTATATATATATATATATATATATATATATATATATATATATATAGTATTAATTGTTTCTGATTTTGGCACAAAGCCAGCATATACCAGTACATTACTGGTACATTATTTTATCGACCCCGTAAGGATGAAAGGCAAAGTTAACCTCGGCGTGTAGTAATAATGAGAAATTTGAAGACTAAAATCCAAAGCAGCTTTGCTTAAGTTTTAATCTGTTATCTTAAATATATATATATATATATATATAAAACACATATGTTGTATAACATTGACCTACGCGCATATATACATGCATACATACATACATACATACATACATACATACATACATACATACATACATACATACATACATACATACATACATACATACATACATACAACAACAAACGAGAAAGAATATATTGAGACAGATGGCACTAAGGAATACTGGTAGAACCTGAAAATATAAAATGCCATCAAATTAAAGCACAACCGGCCTGATATTGTAGTTTGGGACCACACATTGAAAACGTGTTCTGTTGTGGAGATCAGCTGGCCACTTGATGTAAACGTTGTCAGAAAAATACAGGAGAAGGAGGACATCTACGGACCATTGATGAGGAGTTTACAAATCCAGTATCCAAGATACACCTTTAGCTTCATACCCATCATTATTGGAGCTACGGGTTATATACCAACCCGCTTGGACCAAAGTATCACTGAACTTGGATTTGCGGACAAAAAGCGCAGCTCCCTAATTCATAGTCTACAAATGACTGCGATAGCTGGCACCTTCAAAATTTACAAAACATTCTTGCGATTCAAAGGATGACAATTTCTTTTCTTTTACAACCTTGCCAGCAGGAAGGTGGCCGGTCAAAAAAAATATACTCGAAATTAAGAGAAAGAGATAACATACACACATACATACATACATACATACATACATACATACATACATACATACATACATACATACATACATACATACATACATACATACATACATACCACATGTACATAACGATACATGTAAACAGGTGCACGGCCAGATATATCATACATAAATATATATTCACACGCATCGATGTGCATATATTGAAAGCCATTTGCATTAGAATCATCTAAGCCCGAACTCAACGGCTGAAATGTTATATGAGTAATGTAAAGGAAAGACATAACAGTTATCTGTTAAGCTTCTGCCATGCATTTGTGCATCATTAAATTTGGGTCCCAAGGTGTTTGACGAGAGTATAGTGTCTATGCATTATTACAATGTGTACACATCTAAAAGAGACACACAGACAGCTACATACATACAAGAACATTCACTCATAAACATATTCTAAATTCCTCCTTACTGTGTGTATATATGTATGTATCCTTGTATGTTTATATGTATATATGTACGTATGTATGTATGTATGTATGTATGTATGTATATTTGTTGATTTGTATATATGTATGTATATTTGTTGATTTGTATATATGTATGTATGTTTGTATGTTTGTATATGTGTATGTGTGTATGTATATACATATATATATATTTGTAGATTTGTACGTATGTCTTTGTGTATGTATGTATATATATGTTTGTAGGTTTGTATGTATGTATATATGTATGTATGTATGTAAGTATGTATATTTGTTGATTTGTATGTATGTATGTTTGTATGTTTGTATATATGTATGTGTGTATATATATACATATATATATATTTGTAGATTTGTACGTATGTCTTTGTGTGTGTATGTATGTATATATATGTTTGTAGGTTTGTATGTATGTATATATGTATGTATGTATGTATGTATGTATATTTGTTGATTTGTATGTATGTTTGTATGTGTGTATATATACGTGTGTATGTATTTACATATATATATGTTTGTAGATTTGTACGTATGTATGTGTGTATGTATGTATATATGTTTGTAGGTTTGTATGTATGTATATATGTATGTATGTATGTATATTTGTTGATTTGTATGTATGTATATTTGTTGATTTGTATGTATGTATGTTTGTATGTTTGAATATGTGTATGTGTGTATGTATATACATATATATATGTTTGTAGATTTCTACGTATGTATATGTGTATGTATGTATATATATATGTTTGTAGGTTTGTATGTATGTATATATGTATGTATGTTTTTCTGGTTTTATAATTTCACCAAGTTTTACCAATAGAGAGAGAGTCGGTTTCTAACATAGATACAAGACACTCTCATTGGAATTTACACATCAACTAGGTAGATATGCATGCATGTGTAGATATGGATGCTATTGTATGTGTGGATGTATATACATATATATGTTAGTAGATTTGTACGTATGTATTTGTGTATGATTGTATATATATGTTTGTAGGTTTGTATGTATGTATGTATATTTGTTGATTTGTATGTATGTATGTATGTTTGTATGTTTGTATATATGTATGTATATATGTATATACATATATATATATATGTTAGTAGATTTGTACGTATGTATTTGTGTATGTATGTGTATATATGTTTGTAGGTTTGTATGTATGTGTGTATGTATGTATATTTGTTGATTTGTATGTATGTATGTATATTTGTTGATTTGTATGTATGTATATATGTATGTATGTATGTATGTATGTATGTATGTATGTATGTATGTATGAATGTATATTTGTTGATTTGTATGTTTGTATGTATGTATGTATGTGTGTATATATGTATGTGTGTATGTATTTACATATATATATGTTTGTAGATTTGTACGTATGTATGTGTGTATGTATGTATGTATGTATGTATGTATGTATGTATGTATGTATGTCTTCAATGCAGTTGTTGGCGTTGTAGAGTCGTCTTCTGTTTCATCATATCTTGCCTTGTCTGATAAAATCACTGATAGTCTTACGACGACTCATATTCATACTACAGACGTACGTTTCCATTCATATATATGTGTGTATGTATATAATAAATATGCATGTATATATTTATATATGTGTATATATATGTGTGTGTGTGTGTCTGTGTGTGTGTGTGTGTGTGTATGTGTGTGTGTGTGTGTGTGTGCAGGCAAAAACATACATAAGCGCGCATGTATATACACACACATGTATATACATACATGTATATACATACACACACATATATATATATATGTATACATATGTATGTATGTACACATGTTTGCTTGTACGCGCGTACGTATAGATGTTTATGTGTGTGCATAAAAACACACAGGACTTGAACGGTTTTTTTATTCGTAAGACACTATTCTTAAGAATGAAGCAGTTCTAGTCATATAGATGTTACTTATATAATAAAATAAAGATGACTATAAGCCTATACAGTCCTAATGTATTGAGTATATATATATATATATATATATATATATATATATATATATATATATATATATGGCATCGCTGACTTAATATATAAAATTAATACACACACTCAATTCAAAAACTTGATAATACGGTTTATGTCTTCAAACATTATAAACAAGGTGGGTCAGAAAAGTTCCAGGACTGATGTCACAAAAGATTTATTTCAAACCCAAACTTAAAACTGAGAGTTTTCTCCTTCAAAGTAAATCCCCCTGGTGTCTAATGCACCTTTCTATCCTTTTCTGTCACGCTTGCATGCACTCCTTGAAGGACTCTTCCAGGAACCTCCGCAGTTCGGTCGTCACGGCCTTTTTGATGTCGTCCACGTCTTCAAAACGGGTCCCCTCCGGGTCGCACTCGAAGATCCATGACTCATCACCGGTGATCACTGTCCTTAGCAAGTCTGGTTCGGTTTCAAGACGCTCGAGGGTGTCCTGGCTCACTTGTATGCACCATCGTTCAGCAGTTTTGGCACCATCTTCGCGCAGACTTTCCGCATGTCCAAATCTTCAGTGAGAATTTTCCAGACGCTGTTCCTATTCATGCCCAGCTCATTTGCCATCAGTCGAACAGTCAGCCGAGGATCGCTACGCACCATCTGCCTGACGCGCTCAACGTTGACCTCAGTCCTGGTTGTTGAGGGCCTTCCGCTCCTGAGGTCATCTTCCACGTCCTCGCGTCCTTCTTTAAACCCCTTGCACCAATCGAAAAGACGTGACCGTGACATCGTCTCATCTGCATACACTTGCTGCAGCAATCCCAGTGCTTCTGACGGAGTTTTCAAGTTTGTTCGTTGCTCTGTGCTCAATGCTTGACGACCTGAAACAGAGGACATGTATGTAAAATTATGAAGAAAAAAGTTTGATCGCTGCAGAGAGCTAAGATTACAGTTACATACTCCAGGGGGTTTACTTTGAAGGAAAAAAACTCTTAGTGTGAAGTTTGGGTTTGAAATAAATCTTTTGTGACATCAGTGCTGTAACTTTTCTGAGACACACCTCGTATATATATATAATATATATATATATATATATATATATATATATATATATATATATATATATATATATATATATATATATATATATATATCCATAGATATTTATATACATATATATTATATATATAAACATAATTGTTTCTACTTTCGGCACAAGGCCAGCAATTATTCCAGTGTATTACTGGTACTTTATTTTACCGAAACCGTAAAGATGAAAGGCAAAATTAACCTCGGTGGGATTTGAATTCAGACTGTAAAGGGGCGTAACTCTATGCTGCAAAGCATGGCGTCCGACCCTCTACTGATACTGCCAATCCACGCGAGAGTCATATAACGACAAAGTGAGTCCTGCATTGGTACTTGGTGATTTTGAAGGCTACACCAAATTCTGAACAAGATGTCATTTCAAAGTACTAAAGTTTCAAACGTCCTCATCTTAACGTATTGTAAGTTTGAACTATCTTACCGAAAACCGTTACAGATATTTTCGAGTAGGTTCTCATTATTATTCTATATTTGATCCTAAACGGACTCTTTTAATGACAAGAAACTTAAACAGGGACTGTAGTATCAATCTCTCTTATCAATTGAAACACCAAAGTGATCATATATATCTCTCTTCACAACAGAGAGAGAGAGAGAGAGAGAGAGAGAGAGAGAGAGAGAGAGAGAGAGAGAGAGAGAGAGAGAGAGAGAGAGACACACACTCATATATATATATATATATATATACAGAGAGAAAGAGAGAGTGACTGAGATAGATGTTAGATAGAGAGAGAGAAAGATAGAGATAGAGAGGGAGAGAGAGTGAAGTAGATGTTAGATAGCGATACAGAGATAGATAGATAGAGATAGAGATAGAGATAGAGAGAGAGAGAGAGAGATGTTAGACAGAGAGAGATACAGAGATAAAGAGTGTGTGCGTTGGTGTTTTCAGGTGTGTATCTTTATAACATTTACTTACACATATGTCAACGTATGATACGTGTCTGACGTAGAATGTGTGTAGGATTGTGTTGAATAGCTTAGAAGCTTGAATGGTAAAATACGTGTACCTCAAGGGATTTAATGAACTTCATTACTAAGAACCGAACACTACATACTCGCTTTGATGCACATAGACAGAGAGTCACACACATAATAACACATATTCACGCACACTTTCACAAAAACATAAATCCATAGACCTACACACATGTACTCCTACATACACAGAAATGGGTTGGGAGTCTGTTGCATAGAAAGCTATTTATACATAGCATATTTATACACAGTTTTTGTTATATATGCCTTGGTATGTGTTCAAGCTCACTGCGTTCTGAGTTCATATTCGCTGAGATTGTACATTCTTTAGGGGTCGATAAATAAAATACCTGTGCGGTGAATTGGTGGAACTGTTAAAGCGCTCAATGG
This sequence comes from Eledone cirrhosa, assembly GCA_964016885.1. Lineage (NCBI taxonomy): Eukaryota > Metazoa > Mollusca > Cephalopoda > Octopoda > Eledonidae > Eledone > Eledone cirrhosa. The sequence continues at coordinate 232,793,680 of OZ024740.1, forward strand.
GAGGTAATGCCGAATCTGATCTGGCTATTTGCCTTCAGAGTTAACATGCTACCTCCTTGTAGCAGAATTTGAGAGATCGTATTAACAATTTAAAGTCCAATCTAAATAATGTTTATTTGGTCCGATCCTTTATTTGGTCCCTTTCCTTTATATCTATGTATTATAACTATATATGAATATTTTTTTTATTTTACTGATTTTAAATTTTCCTGCGAGACTTTGGTGGGGATTCGCCTTCTCGAATTTTCTTCTTCGATCTTCTAGTGTTTCTTCTTGTTTAACTTTCTAGTGTTTCACACACACGTGTGTGAAACACTAGAAAGTGTGTGTCTGTGTCTGTGTGTGTCTGGGTGTATATGTCTGTGTGACAATGAATGACATGATTAACTGAATTCTTCCTAATTTGAGAGAGTCAGGTACAAAGCAGTACGATATTTCATTCAGACGCATTATTTCGCCAACCTCAATTTGTGAAACCGCTAGGTTATGTGGCCTAACCTCTGGAACAGATTGTGCTTTTTCCATAACAACATTAATTCAACCATGAAAGTATTGTTAATTTCAAGAAAGTTCTAAATATTGACATTTAGAGTCTAATAAATAAATTTACTCAAAAACTGAATCATATTTCAGACACTGCATCTACTAGTCTCTTTATAGACTAGTATTGCAGATAATCATATTGTAATTCCCTTTAATACTTTTAATTAAATTTTTCTTTATTCTCAACTAAACTTTGAATTATCATCCGTGGTGCATTTATTTATATTTTTTCCTCTAAATATAAACAGCTGGAGGAACGTTTATCATAATTTCGGCATTCGCTTTTCTCGTCTTGTATATACTTACCCGTAATTCAACACTCATTTAAAAAAAATTAAAAGTTGCTGTAAAACTATCGTTATAGTTATAAACTTGAACTAAAGATTTGCCAAGGGAGGGCACTCTACTCTATCCCCACACACACACCTGAACTACCTCAACTATGTGTTTCTATTTATTTTAATTATTTTCAATAACGTTTCGTATATCAATTTTAAGTTGCAAGACGAGCTGTAAATGAAGAGACTGCATTCTTCCATGCACCAACATTATATCTATTATATATTTATTTACTGTAATAGGGCCGTGAATCAAGGAGTTTATTATTTATACACAAGCTTTGAATTTTTTGAACACATTAAACCGAAATAAGTGGATCATGTGTAAGAATATACAAGGCAAGATAAGCGAATGCATAAAAAGCATTAAATATGCAGAGAATGCAAAGAATATATGCATGGTTTCAGCTGCATAACATTTATATATGTATATTTAACATATTTAACATTTAACAATATACAATATATATATATATATATATGTGTGTGTATGTGTGTGAGTGTGAGTGTGTGTGTGTGTGTGTGTGTGTGTGTGTGTGTGTGTGTATAATTTATATATATAAATAAGTGTATTTATATGTGCATATATATATATATATATACATATATATTGTGAAGGCACGTGGCTGAGTGGTAAGAGAATTTGATTCACAATCGTGAGGTTGTAACAATATATCCAATTATATTACACGGCTCGGAAACATTCCCTTCTTTGAGCTATTTAATTGTAAAAGACTATTTTCAGTTTATAACACATAAATAAATGGAAACTATATTTATAAAACCATATTCTATTATATATATATATTCTATTATATATATTTCAATGGTACCAAAACTTTGGTACACCCTCATCAGATAAAATACAAAGTTTGTTTTATAAATGTTGACATAACCAAGAAAAGATACCTTAACGGTTCAAGCTTTTCTTGGATAGTGAAGGGAAAAGAGAAGAAAAGTCAGATATTTCAAATTATTAAGATGAGTATGCAAATGAGGTTGAAGTATAGGGCTGAAAAAACGTCATTTTTAGATGCTATGCAGAATTTAAATAACTAGGATATATGTATGTATAAGTAGGAAGAAGAAGAAAAGAAAGAAGAGCTTGTATTTACGTTAATTTAAAAGGAATTAAGAATTTGCGGGAATGGTGGAATATGTTTCCAGAATTTAAATTTATTTAGCTATATTATGAGTTATAATATTGTATATATAATCAATTAGATTATATAAAGTATTATGGTTGTAAGTAGATTTTATCTTATCACATTACAACAGGTTGTAAGTATATAAATATCTATATAGATTAATAATTGAGCATGTAAAAGTATTATAGAAATAGAAATAAGTTACAATTATTAGTTGCTTACATTTCTCATATGAATTACGAAGGATATTGATTCTGCATTCAAGTTGTAAGAGGAGAACAATTTGTAGATTCAAATATGTTGTTCCAACATTGACAATTATTTCAGAATATTGTTAATTTAGCGAAGTTATATAGATTATCATAGATATTATATTATAATATAATGTTTATGTTTCCTCGATTGAAAAGGAAAAGATAACTCCAATCTTGTTTGGTAACCGTTAAATTTGATGAATGATTTACTCAGAAAATATATAGAAAAAATTATATATTATTTTGTGTGAGATTAATTTTAATTATATATTATTCGAAAGATGTGTGAAAGTTTGAAAAACAAAGCTTGAACCTTTAAGGTATCTTTTCTTGGTTATGTCAACATTTATAAAACAAACTTTGTATTTTATCTGATGAGGGCGTACCAAAGTGTTGGTACCCTTGAAATATATATAATAGAATAAATATGGTTTTATAAATATAGTTTCCATTTATTTAATATCATCGAATATTATACTCCAGAAAACTTATCGAGTGCTTTGAATCAGTTATAAATATTTATATTTGTTGAATTACCAACAAATTGAATATCAGTTTTGCTTATATATAGATATATATGAACGCACATACAGGGAGCCCACAATACAACGACATACTCACACAATCAGTAACAGCCATTGCATATAAAACATACAGCAGTATCATTATATATATATGGCTGTTATCCTTTGATAGAATTTCTGGAATTTTTCTGAGATCATGTAGAGTTTGTTGTTTTATGCATATAGGGTACCTCTCATTTGGGGGAGGGTGTAGAAGTATCATATGTTCCTAAGTTGGTAAGGGGATATATCTAACTATTCGACACAGCCCACCCGTGTAACCTCTGATCTATATCATCTTAAGAATTTCTATCAGAAAAATAATATAATTGGTTGTTATGAATTAACTTGAAATCTTTGCACACATGTCTCTCTCTCTCTCTCTCTCTCTCTATATATATATATATATATATATATATATATATATATATATATATATATATACACACATGTATGTATATATATACACACATATTTATATATATATATATATATATATATATATATATATATATATATATCCCTATATATATATATATGATATAAATATATATATATATACCTATATATATATATATATATACATATATACATATATATATGTATAAATATATGTGTGTATATATATATATATATATATTATATATATATATATATAAGGAATCCATAATATTCGTCTGAGTTATTCACTTGATGTTGTGAGTGTCTGTGATGAGCCTAGCTAAATTAACGCTGCCCGTAATCATTAATAGGACTACAAATAGTAATTGTTTCTACTTTTGGCACAAGGCCAGCAATTATCCCAGTACATTACTGGTACTTTATTTTATCAACCCCGTAAGGATGAAAGGCAAAGTTAACCTCGGCGGGATTTGAACTCAGAATAGCAAGGGCCGTAACTCAATGCGTCAAAGCATGGCGTCTGACCCTCTACCGATACTGCCAATCCACCGCCCTTAGGACTACAAATAGTAATGTCCCCTTATTATAATTACTATTGTTTCAGTTGCTTCGGTGTTTCTTTGATTTTCCTTATTGGCAGTATCGGTAGAGGGTCGGACGCCATTGCTTTCCAGCATAGTTACGTCCCTTTACGATCTGAGTTCAAATCCCGCCGAGGTTGACTTTGCCTTTCATCCTTACGGGGTCGATAAAATAAAGTACCAGTAATGAACTGGGTAATTGCTGGCCTTGTGCCTAAAGTAGAAACAATTATTTCTTGTATTTTTTTTACTTTTTTTTTCATTGTATTATGTCGCAGCTGTTCTAAATGCTTTTCTTACTTCTCTTATCTTGCTGTAATATATTTTGACCTCTTCTCTCTATTGGTCACATCCCGCACAGAATCCCGAGCATAGAAGTGAATGGTCAATCGCCTTACCATCTCTCTAAACTCGCACGCTATCGTGTTAAACATTTCAATGTTGAAATGAAATTTGCTAGCAGAAGAAATGGGATGATCACGGTTGACTTGTTTGTTATATAGTGAAAAGTAGATCGACTAACGAAAAATTACCAAGCATTAAATTTAATGAATTGTGCAAAATGTTTGAACATATTCATCCTCCCATCTTGTATACAACGCGAAATAGCTCAAACTGTATTTATCCATACACGCGCAACACACACACACACATAAATACGACACATGCAACCCCATAGTTATGTATGTATATTTGCTTGTATGTATGATGTATATATATACATACTGGAGGTAAACCAAAACATAACCCGTATATACAACCACTATTCTCTTAGAAATATTTCTCTTTCAGACTGATCTTAACACACTTAGTGCAAAACACAACCATCCAGCATATCAAAGACATGACACAGAAAGCATGCAACAATAACCGAAGTTGCCAATATATATAATGTAAGCATTATATAAAATAACTGTATAGAATATTTTATAATAAATATCTTGATGAAAATAACCTTGATGAAAATTGACAGATCTTCCATCTTGCAGTAGAAACCCTTCTCTTCTTTAAAACATGAATAAAACATTCGATAATCTTGGAAAAATCCCCAATTCAGCTTTTTCTTCTTTGGTTTGAACCACTGTAACCATTCTGCGCAATCTTTGCAGGTTTCTCTATTTTTCCTGCACAAGATTAATAAAATATCCTTAATTTGCATAATATTGCATAAGATATAGAAAACGGCGGGACGATCATCATTAGAAAACCTTTGATCATATGTAATATCGATCAGGGCAGAAATGGAGCCTAAATAGCATTACAATCTACAAATGAAACACATAAAACTAGGACGGTTTAAATAATTTTACCTCTATAGACTAGAGAATATATTGTACGCATGCTGTATAAGGGACCTAATATGTTAGTGATAACTTGATTATGTATGGGGTCATAATGAAGGTTATGATGCGATTATTAATAAATAATTGTTTCTACTTTTGGCACAAGGCCAGCAATTACCCAGTACATTACTGGTACTTTATTTTATCGACCCCGTAAGGATGAAAGGCAAAGTTAACCTCGGCGGGATTTGAACTCAGACCTGTCACGTGGATCATGAGATCTTTCTATTACTTACTTAATTCTCATTATTTCTTCCTCTCCCCATAGACATTCCTCAGTTTTTTCTCCCGTCCTTTTTCCGTTTATTAATAGATAATTGTTGTCAGATAGTAGTGATGTCCCTGAGAATAGTGGTAACGGTGTTGATTGTTGTGAACATGATCTATATTGGTTAGCTGAGTTTAAAGGCAATCATTTCAGGCTACCTCCCTACTCACCACCATAGGCGCTGAGCTGGCCAGCCGCAGGCGTGAGCCTCGTGAGATGGAATGGCTCTTCTAGCGCATCTCCCTTACCATCCTCGCCCTCTCTATTCTGTCCGCCGGGCCTGTGGGGCGGCCAGCACGTGGGACCCCATTTTCTCCCAAAACAGAAAGATGCGGAGGGTGAGACAGATGGAGGCGATGACAGTGGGAGTTCGGTTGTTCCGTGTTCGGACACATTGCACATGTCACGGGATCATGTGGTCTTTCTATTACTTACTTAATTCTCATTATTTCTTCCTCTCTCCAAAGCCATTCCTCAGTTTTTTCTTCCATCCTTTTTCCTTTCCAAACTATTTCAGGCATTCCAATCCAATCTGTTTTTATTCATAGTCTCGGTGTATATAAGAGAGTAAAGTACGATTTAAGGGATATTTAGATGTTATTCCCAACAGGTCTAGAGAACAATTACAGTTCTCGTACTGTTGTTAGTACTATTAGTGCAAGTAGGTTATGGAATGATGTCTATTTGCCGTCACTGACGATGATCATACCAGTCATATATAAGTATAGAAGCTGTTATAACTGATAGGTGTTGCATATTGATACGACATTTGATTGATGTGGCGGAACATTTGACGGTGTGGTAGTTTGATGAAGGATTTACTTTGTTATGGCAGCAAATGAGAGTGATCTTGAGGTTATTGTAATGGGTTTTTTGGCGGTAGTATGGGCGGTAGTATTGGTGGTAATGCTAATGATGTTGAGGGCCGCATTATACTGGTCATGGTGATGGTGGGTTTGCTCAGCCATCACGAACATTTGCATATTGTCATCTATCATTTTTGCTGTAGCCTGAACACTTGCATCTAAGCATTCGCAAGCAATCACATACACATCTGAATGTTTGCGCATGTATATATACGCATGTGTATATACATCCTGAGGTAGGATGACTGAGATTATATTTTATCTTTCATGTGTTTTCGTTTATTGTTTTAAATTGTTTGTTACATGCACGTGTCCTATGTTTTTCCAATGTGCATATGTACACTCACACTCACACACACCTACGCGCACACACACACACACACACACACACACACACACACACACACACACACACACACACACACACACACACAGAGCACTCAACACGTGTGTTTGTGTGTATGTGTCTCTCTGTCTGAAGGTATACATACAAAAATGATGAAATCAAATCAATATACTAAGTATATGCACATACAGCGTGTCCTTCCACTACTTTTGTTTTAATGAGATTGTAAAACACTTGATGCAGGGCTGCCATTGAAGCGTTAAAAAATAGTGTAGCGACAGAGAATGAGGCAAGGCTGTAGGATATTGGAGATATATGAATTGAAATGGCTAGAAATAAAATTAAGACTGAGGAGAAAAGAGAATATATGTAACATTACTTATGTTAGAAAACTGGTCAAAGGTAGCGATATGGCCATCAAGTTATGATAGTTAATTTCGATAAAAGCTGTAAACCACTAAAGGAGACGGAATAATGGGGGATACTGTTACCCCCATAGAAAATTCTCACCATGATGTTGCTACGAAAAGACGAGTAGGAGGCCACCTCTAAAAAGGTCTTGCCTTTGTGCGCCTGAGAAAAGTACCTGGTGACTAGCGTGACTGTGATCACCAAAGTACTGCAATATTGCCAGAAACATTAAAGACATCCATATGGCATCGTCCTTTTCTCGGGATAAATAAGATGCGTTCAGACCTTAGATAGAGGAGCCTGTTCAGAATATATATTGCAGTATCCATCTAACGCTGTAATAAGTGGCCATGGTCTGGGAGGCGTGGAATAGAAGCATAAAGGTTACGTATCCAGAGACTCCTGACAGGGTACGGAGTGGGGCAAACTTTGAAAACTGGTAACTGGAACCTTACAACCCTTAGTGATAATGTGCAGGAACTAGTGGAGGAGGCCAGATGCTACCGGATAGATATAGTCATGGATTCCTCAACAAAGTTCCATGGCTCTAGTACTGTATAATTAGATGGAGAAGGCAAACTCCACTATTCAGGTGTGGAGTCAGTTCATGCGCCAAACACAGAGCCAGAATACAGATGCTTCTTTGACTAAGCCAATGTAGTTAAGACTGAATCAAATATTCTAATGGAAGACACCATTGTATATATACATACGAGGACCCCCACCCCAACCCCCGTTCTTGCTTTCTTCTTACTCTCATTCCATTTTAAAGTCTCTCTCTCTCTCTCTTTCTCTCTCTCTCTCTCTCTCTCTCTCTCTCTCTATATATATATATATATATATATATATATATATATATATATATATATATATATATATATACATATATATATTAGAAATTAGAAATTATAGCTTTCACCGTATTTTAGACTAAAGAAATTTCTAGCCTGATAGTGGAGCTTATAACGTCTAATTTCTAATTTCAAACTCGCGCAGCGTTTCAAAAACATACCTAAATGTTTACGTTTATAATTTACTTGTGTATATATATATATATATATATATATATATATTTAGTAACATTTTTTATTAGGAAAGATTAAAGCTTAAAAAAAGAATTTCTGGATCATATATATATATGAGTGGATTAGTACTTAATAATTGGTACTTAATACATTGGTAGGTTTTAGACATTTTTATTTTATATAGAAATGACATCTACAGGTCTAGAACTGTTGCATTCTAGTCATGTTGAAGTCACATCTATATTATACATCAAATATATGTGTGTACGTTCGTATGTGTCTGTGTGTGCGCGCATATGTGTGTATTTTGTTTGTTTGTGTGTGTGTGTGTGTGCATATTTGGTTATTGATTTTATAAATATAAATATCGTATTTATTATATATGCCATATATATCCAGCTTGGCGGGTACACAAGCCAATTTTTAATTCATCATAAATATATATGATAAGATAAGCAGCAAATAAACTGATAGGTGTAATGGTGGATACTAATTAGAATGTGCAATTAAGCAACAGTAATTAATATCAAACTGAAAACTAACAACTATTACTAATTGGTGGTGGTGATAAAGATGTCCACGATGTTGTTGATGACATAAACATACACACAAACGCATACACATATACACACACTCACCTACATACACACAAATACACAAAGTGAGTTATAAAATGCATGTTTAATTCATTGCATTCTTTTGTCTGTGGTAAATGTGTTCTAATTAGTCTTACATATATTTGCTTCTCATTCTCTCATGGCGAAAGGAATGGTTCATTTCCAAAGAAACGACAGATTCCTTGTTTACAATAGTATATGTTGGACCTATCCTTTTTTTTTTCATTTTTACCCACTCTCTGCAATTTTTGTAATAGTAAATATAATGGTTGATAAGGAAAGTATCGCTACCACAAAATACCACCACCACCATCACCTCTTCCACAACTACCATCATCATCGTCATCATCTTCATCTTCATCTTCATTAGCATTAACGGTAGTTAGTGAAAGAATCAGTAATGATGACCAGTCACACTGTAAGTACAAGAGGCGATAGTTTTCGTTGAAGAAAAAAACATGGAAAGATATTGGGTAAATGCAGATGAAATAAGAATATTAACAATGACACATTGTGACCGAAGATATTCGTCATACAGATGATGGGTAGGTAGAGTTATTAAAGCATTGGAGTTTGGAAGCTAAGAGGCAAAGACAGTGGGGTCTTGGGGATTAGGGTGTTCGTCTCACAATCATAAGGTTGAGTTCGATTCCTGGGCCAAGCAGTGCGTTGGGACCTAAGCAAGACACTTCATTTCATGCTGCTTCAATCCACTCAACTGGTAAAAATGAGTTGCACCTGTATTTGAAGGTTTCGGTCTGGTTAAATATTGTGTCACGCTGAATCTTCCTGAGAAGTACGTTAAGGGTGCACGTGTCTATGTAATGTTCAGGTACTTACACGTTAATTTCCTGAGCTGGCAGTTCCGGAGTACTCGCCGGAGGAGACATGTACAGAGAGAAAGCTATGGTGGAACATGTTTAAAATGGAGTTTAGTTACTATGAATGAATTATACATTGTTCTTTCTTTCATCAACGGCAACTATTAGACATTTTCATTAATGAAGATGCTATACATTGCTAGCACATTCTGGCGATATTCACCTCATACTTCTGGCGAAATAACTATGTAATGCGTATCCATGCTGATTTCCTAAACTAGTAATTCTGTAACATCAAAGCAATGAGAATCAACACTAAGCAGCCACATGGTAATTTTCACAAGGCATGATAGAAAAGACAATGCAACTTCATAAAAAATTGGAAAGATAAAACATAAACTTCTGAAAGGTGCTCACAAAAGGTAAGAGCAGCCAGAATTGAAGTAAGACCTCACTTTCTCGAACAAAATAACTAAGCAACGCCCCAAATTATGAATGATCTGTTGAGTTGATAGTGTCATTGGATAGTAGTAACAGAAATTGGCGACAGGGAATTAATGTCTTAATATGAAGAACTTAAGAAATGGTTCCGATAATTAGGATTACCTAATTTCCATAGGGATTGGATGTCGTTGTTTTGTAGCTAGCTCTACTATGTCCTAAAAGGATGTAATTGGGATTAAGAGGGATAACAGCATTGATTTGTGACTCGTATATATGTGTTATGTGCAATAATTTCGAATCTTTAGACCAATAAACAACTAGTTGGAAAGTAAAATTGATGTTACATCGTGATGGCGTGGTTGCCTGAATAATGGTAGGGGTGGGTATTACAATGTGGGCCCAACCAGCTCGGGCGTTCCGTGGTAATATCTATAATACTCGCCGTACTGTTGTATGAACCGATACTGATGACAGTTGTAAGTATCATTGAGATCAACAGCTGATGAGAGAGATGTTCTGCTGTGCAAGCTGTGTGCTATATATATATATAAATATATATATATATATATATATATATATATATATATATATATATATATATATATATATATATATATATATATATATATATATATATATATAGAGAGAGAGAGAGAGAGAGAGAGAGAGAGAGAGAGAGAGAGAGAGAGAGAGAGAGAGAGAGAGAGAAAGAGAGAGAGTGTGTGTGTGTTAGCGAGTGTCTGTGTATATCTGCTTGATCAAACACATATATACCTTGTGATCTTCATGTCACTTGAGCAGAAGCAGTAGAATGATTCTAAAAGTACCCACCTCCCACTGAAAAAAATATCTTTGCAAAATATGTGTTGTTAGTTTTTTATTCCCTTGACACATTCTTGAATCCAATTACCTACTTTTTCAAAGTAAACCATCGCTATGCCTTGTGAAGTGTGAACTACACCTGCTTGCGAGAGAACATGTTTTAGTAAAGAAAAAACAACTAGCCACGCTGGTAAATTTGACGAGGATTTTCATGAGCGGCAGCGGAGCCAGTGATAAGTAAAGTGACAGGTGAAATAGCCTCTGCTTCAGGATTGTAGCAAAGAATTGGTCGGTTAAGCATTCGTTTCGGTTGTTTATGTCAGTGTACTACTTGAATGCTATTGGCAAAATCCTATCCTTTACTATATTTATATACAAAATAAA
>OZ024740.1:232809855-232819855 GCA_964016885.1 Eledone cirrhosa
TAGGAACAGTGTAGTTTTTGCTGATATTACTTCTGTGGCTTTTTCTTTTTATTAACACTTCTCTGGCTTTTTCTCTGGCTTTTTATCTTACTGTCCTTCTTTCTCTAATTTACCCACTCTATCTCACCCTCTCTTTTATGTCTTTACAATAGCTTTTATTATGACGCTATTCAACACAAAAGGTTTTCACTAGACTCTAAGCTAAGGGATTTTAACCTCGATGTAACTAAAAAACAAAAGAAATTAAATATATTGTATGGCATAAGAGGTGCGGTAGGGGGTTATTTGTCAGCAGATAAATATTACAGCCAACAAGGTTTTATCAACACTTGTATTGTTTTGAAAACCTCTTAGAAGTAGAGTATTTTTAGTGTTTTAACATTTTACTTGACTTACATTACAGTCAAAAGGGATTATTGATATACAGTTGAGGTGTATACGGGTACTCAGACAATAATAAACGTATTGTCACTTTCGTTAATGCATGACTAGCGTTTGTAAGACGCTTTCAATATATATTCTATTACTTCGAACCTATATCTAAAGTGTCAGAGAAATGTATGAATATCCAAAGACATTCCACATTCCCTATAAAATATTCGGTTTTCGTACCATCCATATTGTTTTTTAATCAACCTTTATGAAATAAAGATGTATCGAATTGGGAGAAAAATTATTTATACGTGTTATTTATACTTATTTATACGTGTTATTTATACTTATTTATACGTGTTATTTATACTTATTTAAGGGCGGTGGATTGGCAGTATCAGTAGAGAGTCGGACGCCATGCTTTCCAGCATAGTTACGTCCCTTTACGGTCTGTGTTCAAATCCCGCCGAGGTTAACTTTGCCTTTCATCCTTACGGGGTCGATAAAAGAAAGTACCAGTAATGTACTGGGTAATTGCTGGCCTTGTGCCAAAAGTAGAAACAGTTATTTATACTTATTTATACGTGTTATTTATACTTTGTTATTCGCTCGTCAAATTTGATGAATCCATCCATTTTCTCGCTTTTGGGAGCTAGATGAGTGAAAGTTATATATATAATTTGCTTTGCGAGATTTCTTATCTGAAAACGTGTTGTAACAGGTACGTGACCCTCCCAAAGTATGGCGACATGAACCTCCCAAAGTATAACAAAATATATATATACAGTATATATATATATATATATATACTGTATATATATATATATATTGTTATATATATAGATAGATATATATATATATATTCAGTTATTAGGAGTATTCCAAAGCTTGGTAGAACAAGTTGTGAGGAAAGTTCTCAACATACGTTAAGGTGACTCGACAGGTTGGTAGGGATTCTGTAGTGGAAACACGAACATATATATATATATATAGATATAGTTATATATATATAGATATAGTTATATATATATATATATAAACTATATATATATATATATATATATATATATATATATATATATATATATATATATATATGTATATATATATGTATATATATATATATATTTATATATATATATATGTATATATATATATATATTTATATATATATATATGTATATATATATATATATATATATTTATATATATATATATGTATGTATATATATATATATATATTTATATATATATATATGTATATATATATATGTATATATATAATATATATATATATATATATATATATGTATATATATATATATATTTATATATATATATATATATATATATATATATATATTTATATATATATATATATATATATATATATATATATATATATATATATATATATATATATATATATATATATATATGTATATATATATATATATATATATATATATATATATATATATATATATATATATATATATATATATATATATATATGTAAATATATGTTATTATCTGTTGCTGATTAGGTCCAGATTATCTTTGATGAAACACACTTGTGATTAAAGGAGTGAAACCCGTTCTTTTCAGAAATATGTTACCTCCGTCGTTAATTATGTACTTATTACTTCTATTAGAGCCAAGTGTGATTTGGTGAGCATTTCCGAGCGAATTTTTGCTGGTCAAACAAATATTTAGTTGATTTGCTCGGTGCAAGGATGGTGTAGAAATTATGAAATAAAATAAGAAATATCTTTGACTTTAATATTAATGTGATTCAGAGATTCAGTGAATACTCAGATACTCAATGATGCGAATAATAAACGAATTTCAGAATAGTTTCAACTACAATGCAATTGTGAACTAAGATTAAACGGGTCGAGTGAAACGGTTTAAGATTAAATCATATCAGGCTAATTTCGTTGTTATTGATCAAAAGCTTTGCAGCTCTAGTCAAGTCATCATCCATCCTCCTTCAGTACTGATTTAAAGAAGATTTTTGCTGCTATTTCTCATAGATTAAGGGACGGCTTCATGACCCTCTTTTTATAACCATGTCTATGTTTTCCAGCGTGTTCTTACATTTTTAAGACGATAGGTTATAGGCTAAATTATAGTTATCTGCTATTTGTAGCATATCGAGTTAAGAAATAAAATTATAGCTGTATGTGCAAAGTAAATAATTTCAATGGTTACTCTAATGGAAAATGCTACACGGATATTTGTCATAGTATATTTCCTAATCAATACAACCAGCCTGTCCCAATACTTGGACATAAGCAACCTAGTTTCTACGCCAAGCACATATGCATCTCGCACCATGGTTGCTTCGTATAGAAAGATATCAATAAGAAGTTCCACTCCACAGTCGACCAGAATCTTCCATAACTTGGAAATCCTATGAACATTATTGCCTTCGAATCAGATAGAGATGAACGGATAAATGTATTGATACATCCCAGAATAATCAGATGAATAGATATGAATGAGAGCTAAGTATGAAGATACATGATATATGCGCAATAGTAGATTGAACATATAAATGTACATGTATATATCTGTATATATATATATATATATATATATATATATATATATATATATATATATATATATATATATATATATATATATATATAACAAAGTGGGTAAGATACTAGGTGGACCATAACGCACCAGAGTACTCAATACTTAGGGTAGTAGAGTGAGTAATAGGAAAAGAGTCAGGACCCCTACGGTTGAGCTCCGGTCGTTTCGACAGCTAGATACGAACTAAGCCACCAATACTGGTGGCTTAGTGCGGATATAGCTGTCGAAACGACCGGCGCTCAGCCGTCGGGGTCCTGACATTTTTCTTATATATATATATATATATATATATATATATATATATATATATATATATATATATATATATATATATATATATATATACATATATATATATATATACGTATGGGTGTATGTGTGTGTGTGTATGTATATGCACGTAGGATACATAAAGGCCCTTGGATGGACTCCACCTATATTTCAAATGTGCTGAATTGTCCTGTTCATACTTCGTTCTCCTTGGGAGTGTCCTTATACACAACTCATACATACACACACACACTGACATGTATATATTTATATACAGAAGTATGCGGGTTGAAGATATGCACAGAAGACTATATAGATAGGCACATAAGGAGACATATAGATTGTTAGATACATAGATAGCTTGATAGATTAAATTATCTGTTGCGGGATGGAGAAAGGGTTTGCAGAACAGTGGGAGCATAAGATAGATAGTTATGAACATAGATAAGGTATGGCAATGATGACGATGGTGATGATGATAGTAGTTTGCCGGAAGTGAATGATTAAAAGTTGTAGATAAAGAATGAGACAACATAAGTTAAAACATTACTTCATTAGGATGTTTTACCTTAACACAGTTACGCAGGTGTGTTATAATGGAACAAGAGACAGAAGGATGTAAGGATAGATTTTTTTTTTCGTCTAACCCACTCCCTCTCGTGCATGTAGTGTTTTTTGTTCTTATATATTATAATATAGGTATACTTATGCATATGTGTATTAGTGAGCTTGTGCATATGTGGTCTTGTGCATACGCGAGTGTGTAGTACACATATATTCCGACATATAAACATTGTGTGAGAAAAATATTCCATATTTACTTCACTCATTTAGCTTTAATCTATCTATCTATCTATCTATTTATCTGTCTCTCTATCTATCTATCTATTTGTCTATCTATTTATCTTTGTCTGTCTGTCCAGCTATATTGTATATGTCTGCTTGACTATATGCCGTTGTCTATTATCTATTCACCTAGCCACCACCCCATATCTCTCTATCTATCTATTTATCTATCTACGCATTATGTGTGTCTCTGACTCACCGTCTATATGTCTATCTGTACGTGTGTATGTCCGTGTACGTATTCATTATGCTTGTGTTTCTAATTACGTGTAAGTTTTGATTATATTTCACTTCATAGAGCTGATTGATCTACTACCACGCTATGTAAATGTAATTTTCCTTTAAGGAATATTTTAGTTAAAATTCGGTAAATTAACAGAGACAGTAGAATTCTGATGTAGATGACTTGGAGTCCCTTTTTTCGTTACTTTATATACTGGGTTCAAATCCTACTACAGCTGACTTAGCAATTATTTCCTTCCGGGGGACGTCGGTAAAGATTAAGTTCCTATTAAGTGTCTCTCCCACATAAGGATTCATATACAGATAATATTGTATAACTATCATTTTTAGAGGTTTTATACGTCTCACTTGTAATAGACCCTGTTCTGTTTTCGCTCCCTCGAACATCGGCAATATTATTTCATAAGCTCACTTTCTAACTTTTCCAGTTAGATCATTTTAGATAGTTGACAACTCTCATTTTGCATGTCCGATTTCAATTATATTTTCTTAAAAACATTGATAATATTTAAGTACCATATATGGATTAATACCTTCCTTCCATAATATTTGAACATGAATTTTAGCATACGTGATATGCGATGGTTGACCTCTCTCATTTGAAACTGACTCGGAACAAGCAAGTAACGTAAATGAGGTGTACGAAGTCCTGTTTATAAAACATGTGACTAATCGGTAAACTCAGTGTCGATACGCGATAATACGTAAATAATTATGCGACGCAATTTTATTATTCTTATTAATACGAATTATGAATTTTCTTAGCATAGTTATTGCTTGAGATAAACGTAATGAGGGATGAGGGGGATCATTTCAACCCCAGCATAAGAAAAGGAATAATTTTATTAACAAAAAAAGAATAACACACTAATTTGACACAAGCGGTATCCGAAATCAGGATGGAAAGGGCCCTTAAAAAGGCAATGAGACTAGCCCGGTGATCTAATGATTCTGCTAAGATACAGCTTCACTAAAAGCATTAATGCTATTAGAAATATATGCCTATATATTGGACACCTTTCGTACATACATGTTAAGAAATGGGATTAAAATGTGTGAGGCTGTGCATACACACAAACACAAACACAGACACACATATATATGTGCATACACACACACACAAACACAGACACACATATATATATATATGTATATGTGCATATATACCTATATATACACATAAATATATATATATACATACATACACATGTATGTATGTATACACACCCATACAGACTTATCCCCCCACCCACACACACACACACATATATATATATATGTATGTATGTAAAAGGTAAACAGAAATAACAACACAATCGGTACAGTATATGAAAGCGATATATTAGGTTAACGTTTGAAATAGCAGGAAGAGGGTCTTAACGTTTCGGACGCTAGTCTTTCATCAGAAGAAAGAATGAGAAATAAGATAGATTGAAGGCACGGGGTAGAATTGGAAAAAAAGTCTTTAGATAAAAATAACAGGTCCATTCATATTGACATTTAAGTTGCTTATCCGTAAGAGTTGCGTTTTGACGTCACGTTGATATACACATGTATACTGGTAAAAGCCCTCCACGATGAAATACAAAGGAGTTTATACGTATGAATTACCATGAAGAAGGTTGTTATGGTTGTATAATCATATTTATTGCGTAATACTTATTTGAGTGACACCAATGAACAGTCGTTTTGCAATCATTACAACAGCAACTGGCACCGCTTTGACATCATTACATATTGGCAGTATCGGTAGAGGGTCGGACGCCATGCTTTGACGCATAGAGTTACGGCCCTTGCCATTCTGAGTTCAAATCCCGCCGAGGTTAACTTTGCCTTTCATCCTTACGGGGTCGATAAAATAAAGTACCAGTAATACACTGGGTAATTGCTGGCCTTGTGCCAAACGTAGAAACAATTACATATTAACACATTTATTCGAAGAAATTTTCGGAAGAAATTTTGGTAAGGTGATGTGCGGCATATTAAATTACCGAAATGTCTACACATAATGGTGTTAATATCTGTTGATGTCACACCTGTGCTTGTTGCATAACGGTCATAACGGTTTTACACTGGAGTCTCTAAAATACGTATTGTGTAATAAATACTATTATATAAAAATAACATAAAAATAACATGTTTTAACGTTAATTCACACACATACACACATAGGTATGCATACACAAGTACACACACACACACACACACACACACACACACACACACACACACACACACACATACATATATATATATATATATATATATATGTGTGTATACGTGTGTGTTGGTGCGTGAGTGCGGGAATGTTTTTATGTATATATATATAGATATATAGGATACGCATAAAAACATACATATGTAAATCAGAAACGTGAGTCACCTATGCAACGATGCGCCTTTCATGCGTATAACACCTATGGGAAGAAAAGAGGCCACATCGATTATGTGCGCAAATAGGACATTTGTACACATCCGATTGGGTCATTCTTTTCAGCTATGGTCAACCCGCAATATTACATTAATAGTACGAAGTTATATAAAGACGACTGTATCGATATAAGAGAAGAGCTTCTGAATGAAGCAGAAATAATGAAGTGATATCTCGGTGTATATATATATATATATACTATATATATATATATATATATATATATATATATATATATATATATATATATATATATATATATATATATATATATATATATAGTATATAGTATATAATATATATATATATATTATATAGTATATAATATATGAACATCGTGTGTACATTGCACATATTTACATCAAATATAAAACAAACGACCTGATGATTCGTGTGAAATCATATTTGTATAGTAGGGGGAGAAAAAAAGTATACATATTTATATATATATATATATATATATATATATATATATATACTTGTATGTATATATATATATATATATATATATATATATATATACTTGTATGTATATATATATATATATATATATATATATATATATATATATATATGTTTTTTTTTCTCACCCTACTATACAAATAATGATTTCACACGAATCATCAGGTCGTTTGTTTATATTTGTTGTAAGTATTTCCATTGTACACACGATGTTCATATATTATATACTATAACATATATATATATATACATACATATGCTTAATTTGAAAAATGAATGTGTGTATATGTATCTAAGACTCTCTTCCTGCTATTTCAAGCGTTAACGTAACATATTTTTACCATGTACTATACCGTTTTATTTTGTTATTTCTGTTTACCCTTTTCACACACACATATATATTTACTTAAACACGCACACACACACACACACACACACACACACACACACACACGCGCACACGCGCACACACACACACACACACACACACACACACACACACACACACACACACACACACACACACACACACACACACACACACATATATATATATATATAGCGTCCGAAACGTTAAGACCCTCTTCCTGTTATATCAAGCCTTAACCTAATATATCCCTTCCATATACTGTACCGATTGTGTTGTTATTTCTGTTTACCTTTTACATATATATATATATATACATATAGATGGATATATGTGTGTGTGTCTGTGTGTGTCATATATCGAATAAAGTTGCGAATATAATTTACAGTCGTGTTTAATTATATATACAATGGTTTCATCATCATTTATATACGAAAAAAAAAATGGAATATTAATTTTCAGACCGAGAAATATTTCTAAATTAAACTAAATTTGAATAAAAAAAATTTGTCATTTGTATATTTGCTATAAATAAAGCTTATCAATATCAACAATAATTTTGAACTATCTTTTTAGTAGTGATGTATTATATGGGTGAAGCGTCATATATTTAACCTGAAAATGAAAAGAAAATATATATTAATAGTATTAAAGGGAAATATATTTTGTTTCAAATAGTTTAGTTCCGTGTACTTGTGTACAAACATCTATACATTAATACACACACATATATATATATGTATATTGGAAAATGTGTGAGATTTTTGGTACATTTAGGTATATTTGAAAAAAACGAAAAGAATGACTTCACTTGTAGTGTTAACAAATTCATGATTTAATGTTATAATATCGTATTATAATATGATATTATAACATTAGAGTTACGTCCCTTTACGATCTGAGTTCAAATCCCGCCGAGCCGAGGTTAACTTTGCCTTTCATCCTTACGGGGTCGATAAAATAAAGTACCAGTAATGTACTGGGTATTTGCTGGCCTTGTGCCAAAGTAGAAACAATTATATTATAACATTAAATCATTAATTTTTTAACACTGCAAGTGAAGTCATTATTTTCCTTTTTTTCAAATATAATGTATATATATGTATATATTTATATGTGTATGTATATATATTTTTATATATATATATATATATTTATTAAAATAATAGATTAAACTTTAAGCAAAGCATCGCTGCTTTCACCCTTAACGGGATCTTCTGAAAATCCCGTTAAGGGTGAAAGCATCGATTGTATGCTTAAACTTTAATCTGTTATTTTAATAAATATTTGCTCTAGGGTTCTTATATATTTGATATATATTTATCCTTATCGAACCCTCTTTGGATTTTAGTCGTCACATTTATTATTATTACTATTATATATATATATATATATATATATATATATATATATAATTCAGAATATTAATAAATGGAGACATTCACATAATAAAAATATATGTTTTATTTTGATTATGTGAATATCTTCATTTATTAATATTCTGAATAATAGTAATAACTCCAGAAAACTTCTTTGTAGAGTGCTTTTAATCTATTGTAAAACTATATTCATTGAGTAATCAATGAACCATATTAATCTTTGGTTATATATATATATATATATATATATATATATATATATATATATATATATATATATATATATATATATATATATATATATATATATATATATATATATATATAATAGATAGACGTGTCTGTCGTATATTGACGTGTTGATGTTCAACTGTATTCTTAGTTCAATTTCTTATGTTTATGCCTTAAATGGTATTTTAGTACATCAAGCCGCAGTTAATGCAGATGACAGGATTTTGAGCGGAGCAGGATGGAATAATTAGTCGGATCTTGGTGTTAGTTCTAAGATCATGAAGATGGATGAGACGAGATTTTTCAAAGTAATTTAAACCTTAATGGCAGGCAGATCTCCGTTTTCATTGCCAAGCTTTGAAGCCCTCCTTTTTGGCACGGATGACATCTTTGAACTTTACATTGAATCCTCAGGGCACTCGGCATCATCCTAAGCCGATTTCGACCGTAGTATTCATTATCGAAAACAGAAATTGCATAGCGTAGCAGTCTGCACTCCTTTTCAGTGTCTTCAGTTTACTCAGGGAGTTCTCTGAAATTGGATGCAATAGTATCTCCATATCTGTACTGGACTTCCTTATGTTCCGAAACTTCCAACTTTATCCTGTAGGTCGACCCTGCAGTATTTCCAACGCGAGAGACTGCAGCGTGACTATCCCTTCACTCATTTTCCAGGAACCCGACCCACTAACAGAAATGGGTTCCAATCCAACACCTAACGCATAGTAACCCCCCACCCCACCCCCCTCTGCTGCTTTAATGCTAGTCTAATCTTTTCAGGAAGGTACAAAA
>OZ024740.1:232834855-232859855 GCA_964016885.1 Eledone cirrhosa
TTCACAAGCTCTGACAGTTGGCAGGTGAACAGGAACTGCACTGATGAAGGGTAATCACCCAGAAACTTTAGTTTGCAGTTCTGTGTACATGCCAACACAAGAGCAAGAATGAGGGACTCATTAAAAGAGGCTTGTTTGCATAATTGCAAACGAATCGAATATTATTTTTAATATTCGAAGGGCGGTGGATTGGCAGTATCGGTAGAGGGTCGGACGCCATTCTTTGACGCAATAGAGTTACGGCCCTTGCAATTCTGAGTTCAAATTCCACCGAGGTTAACTTTGCCGTTTATCCATACGGGTTCGATAAAATAAAGTACCAGTAATACATTGGGATAATTGCTGGCCTTGTGCCAAAAGTAGAAATAATTATTAATATTCGAAAAACTCAGATTACATACATTGTATTCAATCATATAAAGCGATAACTTTTTGTTATACATATATATATATATATATATATATATATATATATCAGTATTTATATATCACTATTTATATTTATACGTATAAAAAAATGTATATATTGGCACATTCGTTGTAGGCGAAACATTACAGTTTGGAAAAATGATATCTTTTTTATTAAAATGGCTGCTGTTATATTTCTGTTTCGATAAAAGATTGTATGTTCTTGAATGAGTGGTGTCTAAGTCCTTATACTTCATCCATTTAGCTCCTTAATATTAAAGGTATTGTAACAAGTTTCTTTTCCTTGGTGATGCTGTATGTGTATGTGTTTGTGTATGCATATGTATGTATTTCTGAGTGTGTATGTGTTTTCTATTTATCTTCCATTATTTCTTTCGTTGTTTCCGTAGTCATTGAAATCCTTAATATAGGACAACTGACCACTGTGTTGTGATGTTTTCACGCCAACTTTACCACTTCAGAATGCTAAGTTGTACTTTAAACAAGTAATCTGTCATCTCTGACAAGCTTTATAATGTTCTTTGTTCTAAATGTTCTTCTATAGCCTTTGGTTGGTTGCTAACTCAGACGTTACTATGTACATTGTTTAAAAGTGCGGATGTGTCTATGTGAATGTATATACGTGTGTATTTGTCGATGACTATATATATATATATATATATATATGTGTATATATATATATATATATATATATATATATTGATTTATTGATTTATTTATATATATATTATTATTATTATTATATATATATAATTATATATATATATTTATATATATAATATTATATATATATATATATATATATATATATATATATATATAATATTATATATATATATATAATTGTTTCTAATTTTGGCAGAAGGCCAGCAATTAACCAGTACATTACTGGTAATTTATTTTATCGACCCCGTAAGGATGAAAGGCAAAGTTAACCTCGGCGGGATTTGAACTCAGAATGGCAAGGGCCATAACTCTATGCGTCAAAACATGGCGTCCTACCCTCTACCGATACTGCCAATCCACATATATATATATATATATATAATATTATATATATATATATATTATGGCCCTTACCATTCTGAGTTCAAATCCCGTCGAGGTTAACTTTGCCTTTCATCCTTACGGAGTCGATAAAATAAAGTACCAGTAATGTACTGGGTAATTGCTGGCCTTGTGCCTAAAGTAGAAACAATTATTATATATATATATACATGATATAAAAATATTATTTAACAAAACACACACACACGCAGATATATATGTGTGTGTGTGCGTGTATATATATATATATATATATGAATGTATATGTGCGTGCCTGTGTTTGTACATGAATGTATGTGTGTGTGTGTGTGTTCAGTCTCTTTTTTCTCATTCACTTGAATATTAAAGCCTCCCTGCAAACCACAAGGAAAGGCGTTTTTGATACTGAACGTAGAATAATAGAAACATTGATTAATGTCTTTAATTACTTTTTACACCTTTGATTTGTATGTGGTATTAATTTTATATATATAAGCACTGGGTGATGTTGAAATTCTCAAATAAGGGTCTCCCAGGCGCAGAAAACATCTGTAGCAACAGTCGATGGCTATAGATAGTAGCTTAGAAAATCGGGAAAAAAGGTAGAGACGAAAAAATTGGCCAGCAGCTGCTACGGATAATCGAATTCTATCTCTCTAATGTAGTGTCAGTGCGTTAACCATGCGCTAAGGTTACAACTGATCACTCGTTCTGTTTCAGTTCAGCTGCTTTACTAATCACCTCCAGTGTATTTTATTTTATTATCTTCGCTATTATTTATATCGATCGACTGTTGTTACAGGCATTTTTCGCAATTGGGACTCCCACATATTTCATATATACATATGTATATATATATCTATATCTATAAAACAAAGGAATAGTGGTAAGGAACCAGATGGACCATAACGCACCAGAGTACTCAATACTTAGGGTAATAGAGTGGGAATAGGAACAAAATAGGAAAAAGTATGACCTATATATATACATATATATATATTCTCTACCAGATATTTTGTTTTAGTCTCCAAAAAATATCTGGTAGAGAATGTTGAGAAGCCAGAGGGGATCACTAATGTAGGCGGGAAGCCGCTGGAATTGGTTGAGCACTTCCTGTATTTGGGAGCAAAGATTGGGAATACGGAAGATGATGTGATTGAGAGGAAGAGCAAGGCCTGGGCGGCGTGCCACAGCTGGAGATCGGTGTGGAAGTCGGACCTTCGTAGAGACCTGAAAATCCGCCTCTTCATTGCTGTAGTGGAGTATGTGCTGCTGTATGGGTCTGAGACTTGGACACTGACCAAGAAACTCACTCAGATGGTGGATGGGTGCTACACGAGAATGCTGAGGATGGCTCTGAACATTAATGAGTATACACTGAGGATGAAAAACTCAGAGCTGTATGGGAGCATCCCAAAAGTCAGCTCAAAAGTGACACAGAGGAGACTGAGGTTAGCTGGACATGCTCACCGACATCCAGAGTTGACATTGCACTCAGTACTCCTTTGGGAGCCCCTACATGGACACACTAGAAGAGGAAGACCAAGGTTAACGTATGTTGATGCCCTAAGGACAGACACTGGTCTGTTGGAGATGCAGGACATGGCAGCGATAATGAGGGACAGAGACCGCTGGAGAGAACTCGTCCATGGATCTCGGGAATTTTACCCGCCTTAGATATATATATATATATATATATGTGTGTGTGTGTGTGTGTGTGTGTGTGTGTGTGTAAAAGGTAGACAGAAATAACAACACAATCGGTACAGTATATGGAAGGAATATATTATTTTATTACTTGAAATAGCAGGAAGAGGGTGTTAACGTTTCGGACTCTAGTCCTTCACCAGAAGAAAAAAATGAGAAATTAGACAGATTGAAGGGACGGGTGGGGTGGAATTGGAAAAAATGTCTTTAGATATATATACATATATATATATATATATATATATAATTTTATGCATTTCTTTTTATACTTATTTATGATGCTTGTGCTTTGACAGTTTTTCCAAATCACTGAAAGTAATGTTTTAGTCAGAAGATTAGAGTTATGGCCTTTTACGCCGTATACGTTGAGCGTCGGACAATATGCTAAGTAGCGTAGTTACGCCCTTTTTCGTTCTGAGTTCCAATCCGGCCGAGGTTAGCTTTGCCTTTCATCCTTACAGGGTCGATAAAATAAAGTACCAGTGACGCACTGGGGTCGATTTAATCGACTTTTCCCTCCCCCAAAATTGTAGGCCATTTTCCTATAGTAGAAACCATTATTATTGTCGACAACGTCCTTATCAGTGCCTTACAAAGCACAGCTCTGTGAGCTTTGGGTATGAGCTGTGTTGTTTTTGTTGTTTGTGTTGAGAATCATCTTCGGAATATGCGTCCATCCTAGTAGTGTTATTCTCTCTATGCTGAATATATACATTTACAAATCCTGGAAGTTCGGTTACGGATTTGTTAGTGTGGTTCATATCAGCGTCAGAGCAACTATTAGCAACTTTTCTGTTTTCATCTTCCACATTCGCGTTATTTCTATCTGTAGATTTTATATTTGGATAATTTCTCCGTTTACTTGGAATCTTCTTCTTCTTCTTCTTCTTCTTTTTCTTCTTTTTCTTCTTTTTCTTCTTCTTTTCCTCTCCTCTTCATCATCATCCTCAACCTCTTCTTCTTCTTCTTCTTCTTCTTCTTCTTCTTCTTCATTTAAATATCTCATCAAATACTGTTCTAGAAAGTACAAACGTCTGAAAATCAGAACATCACCAGGAACAATCACTACAGTCTGATGGTGATGATGACAGCGTTGATGTTGTTATTGTAGTTTGGTAGAGATCAAAATCTGTAGATCGCCGGATAGCAGCCCCTTCTCCAAGCTGCGTGGCCCTGTGCCAATGTTAGAAATAAATATGTTGATGATGATGATAGTGATGTATTGGGAGACGTTTCAACATATCACTGTGTTTCATGTACTTTACTTCATTTGTGTTTAGATCATACTCCCTCACCCCCCCCCCCCCCTCTCTCTCTCTCTCTCTGTCTCTCTCTCTCTCTCTCTCTCTCTCTCCTTCTCTCTCTCTCATACACATATACATACATATACACACTCATACACATTCGAACAACCTCGCTAGGTGTTTCGTAGCTTCAAGTTATACAATTGTCAATTTGCCTAGACAGATACAACCCGACAGAATGAAAATGGCAAAGTGGGTGGTGACGGTGATGATGCTGCTGGTGGTGGTGGTGGTGGTGAGCATATTTATGGGTTGTTTATGTAGGGTGTGATGGCACAGATACACACCTGCCACTCGCTGTGTTAGTGCACCTGACAGCGCAAGGTGCACATGTCAGTAAAGAATCGTGACACATATCTCACCTAGTATCCCGCAAAGTTAGATATGTGCCAGTAGACATATATAATGTAAGAGTCGAAATATTTGTTCTCTATTCTCTATTATATTGGCACTTAGCCATGAATAATTGCCTACGGAATCCTACCTGAGCGAATTTGGTCTTTTCAACCTACTGGGAATAGGTAGTGATCCCGGTATGAACTAGCTTCAATTGACCACCATCTTACCTATATATCTGTAATATTGTGTCAATGTTTATCCCGCCGAGGTTGACTTTGCCTTTCATCCTTACGGGGTCGATAAAATAAATTACTAGTAATGCACTGGGTAATTGCTGGCCTTGTGCCTAAAGTAGAAACAATTATTTTGCGTATATGAAAGGCAAAATTAACCTTCAAATCCCACCGAGGCTAACTTTGCCTTTCATCCTTACGGGGCCGATAAAATAAAGTACCAGTAATGCACTGGGTAATTGCTGGCCTTGTGCCTAAAGTAGAAACAATTATTTTGCGTATATGAAAGGCAAAGTTAACCTTCAAATCCCACCGAGGCTAACTTTGCCTTTCATCCTCACGGGGCCGATAAAATAAAGTACCAGTAATGCACTGGGTAATTGGTGACCTTGTACCCAAAGTAGAAACAATTATTTTGCGTATATCTGGATTTAAATTTTATAAAAAGATCTTTCGCTTACTTTAATCATCATGGTTGAAGACCACAGTGGAGTTCAGTTGTGTATATTTTCAAATATTTGTTTGTAAGAAAAGAGTGTAATCGATATAAATGACTCCACCTTTTGGATGGTATTTACTGAATTGTTTCTAAAAAACAATGCAAGCAGGAATAAACTAACAAAAACATGTGTGGCCATGTGGCTATTCTGGGATCCAAGTACTTTGAGTAATTCTATCGACTCTGTTATCCCATAAACTTATGAAATATTATCTAAGAGAAAATATTTAAGCCATAGTTGAGTGAGTGAACCTCAGGACACATCACTAGTATTAGCCCTTCAAACTTGCAAATAGAGTTGTCTAATATCCCCCAAATAGTGCCCTTACATGTTAAACAAGAAAACCACATTGTTTTGCGGGATACTAGGTGAGACAGGAGCGTCTTTGATTAGTTTTGATCAACCTTAGTTCAACTGGTGCTGATTAACAACAACTAATACTAATTTTAACAATTGCAGCCGAGATGTAAATATTATATATAAATATACATATATATATACTCACATAAACACACTCATTAACGAATTCTAGATCGATTTAGATATAAATATACACACTCATAGAGGCGTTTGTCTGTGCGCGAGTGTATACATCTGTACAGATATATATATATATATATATATACACACCCACACACCCCCGCATATATATATATATATATATATATACACACATACATATATATACACACACACATATATATAGATAGATATATACACACACGCATATATATATATATATATATATATATATGAATAAAATTAGTCCTTCATCAGTGATCTTCCAACTTTCATTGGTATTTCATCGCTTTAAAAATCATATACCTCTGGTTGGTGCGAGCAATAACAAATAAAGTTATTGGGACAAGTAAAATAGGGTGAAACGAGCGAGACATGTAAACAAACAGCGATGGTATGGCAACGGAAAGATAGGAAGAGACAAGCACATGACATCTGTAAGCTTAAGCTTGTTGAATTCATGGGCGAGAGATACAGACCATTCGACATGGGGGAGATGTAAGCGGCTGGTCTCTTCCTCACACTTCCACTCACTCACTCTCTGCTCTCCCCCTCTCTCACTTCATCCCGTTTGACCTGTGTGAAATCCTTTTCTCGCTCACATCTCACCCATGTCGGATGGTCTGTATCTCTCGCCCATGAATTCACCAAGCTTAAGCTTACAGATTTCATGTGCTTGTCTCTTCCTATCTTTCCGTTGCCATACCATCGTTGTTTGTTTACATGTCTCGCTCGTTTCACCCTATTTTACTTGTCCCAATAACTTTATTTGTTATTACTCGCGCCAACTAGAGGTATATGATTTTTAAAGCGATGAAATACCAATGAAAGTTGGAAGATCACTGATGAAGGACTAATTTTATTCATATGTAACCCATGTGCAACCACGCAGCGCTCCATTTTTCTTATATATATATACATATATATTTATTTATTTATATAAGAATCTGCATTTAAAATATCAGACATTAAGATAATGAACTGTGTGTGTGTGGGGGGGGGGGGGGGGTATGTATGTGTGTGTGTGGGTGAAGATGTGTGGCTGAGTGGTTAAAGAAATGGATTCGCAATCGTGAGGTTGTGATTTTCACTCCCAGACCGGGTGTTGCGTTATGGTCTTGAGCAAGACACTTTATTTCACGTTGCTCCTTCTATCTGGATATGCGACTGACAGATAGTATTAGCAACTGGAAAGAACAATGGAAACATTGTTTCCTAAGTCCGATTTGACTAGCTCCACCCCACTCATTAAACGAATGAGGTCTGGGATCTTGTCGATCGACTGTCGATATATGTATGTGTCTGTATATATATATATATGTGTGTGTGAGTGTGTGTGCGTGTGCGCATATGTGTGTATATATATGTACATATATGGGGGGAAAGAGTGGTTGTGAGAGGAAGGAAAAGTGCTTTATTTTAAGAAGACGACTGTAGTTAGTGATTTAATGCATGATTATTTGCTATGTAGAAGGTACAATAATTTAACACATAATTATATATCTATATATAAGAGAGAAAATTTGGGAGAGAGTGAGAGATAACGATAAAGAGAAAGGGATAGAGAGAAATATGCATGATAATGTTTTTTGTCTGGAAGTCATATCTAAGATATCTCTCTGACAAGGCTGTTTATTGTATAGATTAACAAAAATAAAAAGACTGTATTTATTCAGTTTTCAAAAACAAAAGTCATAATTCTATTTACAATTTGTCTAAGTTCATGATTACAAAGAAAAAAGAGCAACTGTAATTAATTTCCTTGTGTTGCGCTCCTGGTCTGAGCATATAACTCTAGTTTTCCTGTTTGAATAAAAAGTAAAAATAGGAGTTTATTTTCTATACTCGGTTGGTTTGTTTTTAGTACGAATTGACATCCAACAATTTAACCCATTAAATACAACACCCCAGACACTCAAGCGAGGGTGTGCCGATTTCATGCTGATGAAAAAAAAGAAGAAAGAACACCATATTATCAAATTACGACACACATGCATAAACATTATGAAATTCGTCAAGTCAAATAAGTTCCCATTGCAGAAATACATGAAATATGATTTTTTCGAAATGGGCCTCATTCATGAAAATATAATTCCGGTTAATGGTCTTAAACCACTTTACGAAATCGATTACCTGCTGAAGGATTGAAGGTCTAAATCACACTAGTACTTCCCTGGTACCTTATTTTATTCATCTAGAACAATGAAATTCCAAGTTTACCACTGTTGGATATGAGATAAGGACGTCGAGTTACGTGAATAAATGCGGACGGCATTTGTCCTCCTTTGTCAAATTTGCTGATGAACATCCACATTCTAATTAAGTAGTGTTTATTTCTAGACTTGATGGAATGAAGAACGATGATATTAAGTTTGGTGAATATGAAACCAGAACGTATCAAGGTGTAAATAAAATCTATTGGCATTCGTTTAATTTAATTGTAATAACAATGGGCTAAATTAATTGCGGACCTGAGCCAAAGGGGCTGGATATACAGTAATAATTGTTTATACTTTTGGCATAAGGCCAACAATTACCAAGTGCATTACTGGTACTTTATTTTATCGACCCCATAAGGATGAAAATCAAAGTTAACAATGGCGGGATTTGAACTCAGAATGGCAAGAGCCGTAACTCTATGCGTGAAAGCATGGCGTCCGACACTCTACCGATACTGCCAATCCACCGCCCTGTAATAATTGTTTCTACTTTTGGCACAAGGTCAGCCATTATCCAGTGTATTACTGGTACTTTATTTTATCGACCCAATAAGGATGAAAGGCAAAGTTAACCTCGGCGGGATTTGAACTCAGAATGGCAAAGGCCGTAACTCTATGCGTCCTGTAATAATGAAATATAAACACACAAAAAGAGAGCGAAGAATTATATACTAACTACAAAAGTAATTGTTTCTACTTTTGGCACAAAACCAGCAATTATGGCAGTGCATTACTGGTACTTTATTTTATCGACCGCGTAAGGATGAAAGGCAAAGTTAACCTCGGCGGGATTTAAACATAGATGAGGTTAACTTTGCCTTTCATTCTTATAGGGTCGATAAAATGAAGTACCAGTTATGCACTGAGATAATTGTTGACCTTGAGCCAAAAGTAGAAACAATTATTTTTGTAGTCAGTATAAATTCTTCGCTGACTACAAAAATAATGGTTTCTGATTTCGGTACAAGGCCAACCATTTTGGGAGAGGGGGGAAGTCGATTAAATCGACCCCAGTGCATTACTCGTACTTTATTTCATCGACCGCGTAAGGATGAAAGGCAAAGCTAATCTCAGCGAGTTTTGAACTCGCAGCGTAAATGGCCATAACTCTATGCCGCAAAACATATTATCCCATACGCTACCAACACTGCGAATCCATGGCCCCAAAGTAATAAAAATCAACGACAAATAATAGATTAATAATTGTTTCTACTTTTGGAACAAGGCCAGCAAATTAGCCAGTACATTACTGGTACTTTATTTCATCGAACCCGTAAGGATGTAAGGCAAAGTTAACCTCGACGAGATTTGAACTCAGACAGTAAAAGGACGTAACTATGCTAGAAACCATGGTGTCCAACCCTCTACCGATACTGCTAATTAGAATAATAATAGCATTTAACAAGAAAGATACTTAATATGGGAGCAAATTTACAAGGGGATGCACAGCACCAATACGCAACCGCATATTATACTTACCTACTAAAGTCAAATAGCATTTAGTATTTGTTGCTGCTAGCCTACAGCCACATAGAGTGAGCCGATTTTCGAGCTGCAGTATCGCCAGTCTAAAAACACCATATATAATGATATAGGCCGTCATATATTAATCGCTAAAACGTTTCAAAATGTAGAGACAAGGGTGATAAATTAAATGAAGTCACTCTACTACAAAACGCTTATAAGTTGTCGCCCCAAGGAAAATTATACTGCAAAATATACAGTTGATTAACTCAAATAGGGGAGTGTACGAGTTTAGATTTTTTGGTTAAGAAATTATATATTTACGTAGGGATCTGTCTCGAAGAAATATATGTATGCATGTTTAAATATGCTTATGTGCTAAAAATACCACCGAAGTGTTTGCAAGACGGTACATTAGCAGTCATATATGTATATATAATATATATGTATATATAATATATATATTATATATAATATATATATATATATATATATATATATATATATATATATATATATATATATATATATATATATATAATATATCTGTATGTATATATAATATATATATATATATATAAATATAAATATAAATATAAATATATATGTATGTATATATAATTATATATATATATAAATATAAATATATATGTATGTATATATAAATATATATATATATATATATATATATATATATATGTATGTATATATAATATATATATATAAATATATATAAATATATATGTATGTATATATAATATATATATATAAATATATATAAATATATATGTATGTATATATAATATATATATATATATATATATATATATATATATACTCTATATGTGTGCGTGTTTGTGTTTATATGCGTGTGTGTATAACTTTAGAAATCTTCATAGACATTATTTAATGCACCGTAGGAGCTACATGGTTGTTTTTATGAACAGGATATAAGTTATTTTTAAAAAGTCACATCTAATTTTGTATTGCATATATAAATCTGTATTGTATTTCACTAGTGCCTTAATTACTGTTAGTTAATATAATAATTTCCAGGTTGTATTATTGTTGAATATGTCATAACATAATGAAATAAACGAATTGCGCTAAGAGCATAATAACTTCTATTTTGGCAGCAAAAAGAGGATAATATATATATATATATATATATATAATATATATATAAATATATATATATATATATATATATATATATATATATATATATATATATATATATATATATATATATTTTCGTTATAGTCACTTATATATTATGAAATACTGTTGGCTTCACGCTCACAATAATTTCTATACCTTCCATTTATATATATATATATATATATATTATATATATATATATATAATAAAGTACCAGTAAGACACTGGGTAATTGCTGGCCTTGTGCCTAAAGTAGAAACAATTATATATATATATATATAAATATATATATATATATATATATAATATATATATATATATACAGACACACACACACACATACTAATGTATATATATGTGTTTGTGTGTGAATTTATATATATATATGCAAATAGACACACATGCACACATACACACACACATATATATGTATATATATATATATATATGTGTGTGTGTGTGTGTGTGTGTGTGTGTGTGCGCGCGTGTGGTGATAGGAAGGGAACAGCTGTAGAAAGCTTGCAAAATAAAGGGTTGGGAGGACTACTCAGTCGTGTCATAGACTGACAACCTCCATAGTGCTGGTGACCCACGCGATATACGCACACGGTACATGTTGTAAAGTGGTCGGTAATAGGAAGGGCATCCAGCTGTTGAAAGCTTACCAAACAAAGAGTTAGAGGGTGTCCTTCTGTTGTGATAACCTCTCTGGTGCACTTGGTAGAACGTGAGACCATACGTAAGTGAGATGCAGACCCTCTCATGTGATGGGAGGTCAGCAGCTCCGCTACAGTTGTTGCCTTGGTCTATGTAGACCTATCCAATTCTTGATAGCAGGGAAAGCGAACGTAAAATGGTGGTATATATATGTATATATATACATATTTATATATATATATACATATATATATATATATATATATATATATATATATATATATATATATATATATATATATATATATATATATATATATATATATATAGAGAGAGAGATATATGTGTGTGTGTGTGTGTGTGTGTGTGTGTACATATGTATGTATATATCCTATACATACTAACTGAATATGCTTCAGTTTTATCATTTCTTAAAAGATCTTTATCTAGTTTTGAAAAATCGCTTTCATAAATCTAAGTGTAAATAAATATTTCAAGGCATTCTCAGTCCCGTTTTCAGAATCAGAATGGTCGTAGTAGTGGCATTAGTTTATACGATTTGCAGTGGTCGTCATTGGAGTGGTAGAAATTCGTTGGCGATTGATTTCAAACTTTTCAAGCTTTGATGCATTGCAGCTGGTCTTACGTATATTGTATTCGTGTGTTAAGTTTTGGTTTTGCTGTCATGTATGTTGTTTCTGTGAGTTTTGTTTTCATGTTTGATATTTGTAAGAACTCAATAGCTACTTACCTTCTTTTTTGTATAAAATTCTATATAGATATTAATTGTTATCAGCTAATGGCCTTCATAAAAGCCTAGCATTAGTGTTAACTGTTAATCTGATGCATAGAACGTACTGCAAATGATCAAGATAATTGTGGCGAAGAGGGTGTACTGCTTCTCAGCAAATTGAAAGGTGGATGAGAGCAGCGAGCATATTCGGTGTGATAGGGCCCGCTCAGAGCTAACACTTTTAGTAGTGTACAATTGTAACAAGGCAACTACCAGGATAACCTTTGCTTTTCGTGAATATTTGTTGTCGGAAGTTTACTCCTTTTGAGAAATGTTCTTTCTTTGACTTTATTGTTACTCATATTGCTTTTGTTTTCATTATTTCACCTTTTTACACGTTTATAAATAAATATACATTATAATGCAATCGTCCAGTGTCCATATGTATTACTGACTTGTGCAGTTATGTCGAACTGCTGTTGTCACGTGTGGGACGGATCCGGCTATCAACCGAGTCCATAGTGAAGATGGCCTCACCACATTCTTTTGACTGGGAAGGGCAGGCAGTCTTCTTCTGCCTGGTGGCGGTAGCGAAAGGGGTTGTATGATTGACCAGGTTGAAAGGACTGAAGAGAGATACTTTTCTCTTCGGCCAATCCCTCATTAACTTTTTCAAATTTCATTTGGAAAGGAAAGTGAGGGTGGAGAGAGAAGTGCTGCCCCCAGTAAATTTGCTGAAAGATGAATGGATGTGGCAAGAATGACGCCGAGCATGAGTCTGTAGGCTGGCTAATTTGAGGAGGAGAGGTGTACCCTTCCCTGGTGCTTTCGAAGCATCGGGTGTTTCAGGATTGGTGGGGTACCTGAGCCCCCATTGGAGAATTTTCATTGCTGTATTTTTCGTTATTTATATGTTTTACACGTATTTATGTAAAAAACCCACAGTCCCTGTCTTTTGTATTGTCCCCTATATGTCGGCCCTTGTGGCCAATTCAGAAATTATTATTATTATTATCATTATTATTATTATTATTATTATTATTATTATTATTATTATTATTAATCTTGTAGTCCCTGACCAGAATGGGCCGCCAGACTGGGCGTATGCAGGATATTGTCCGAGGGGTAAGTACTTGAACGTCATTGTGTGTGTGTGTGTGTGTGTGTGTGTGTGTGTGTGTGTGTGTGTGTGTGTGTGTGTGTGTGTGTGTGTGTGTGTGTGTGTGTGTGTGTGTGTGTGTGTGTGTGTGCGTGCGTGTGTGTTATCATTGTTACGACATTAAAGGGTCTTTTAAGATTTAGCCATCCGTTATGTTGTTGTTTTTTTTACTGATGTTTTTACTTTTATTTTTATCCAATACAATCTGAGTCTCCTCTGATCAAGCAGTCTTATTATTCTTAAATTGTTTACCGAACGATGAGGTCCCTTTCACACGTCCTTTGTCCCAGTTTTAACTTCATATTCGTCTAGTTGACGTGGGCACACCACTGCCAAACATGCAGTGATGGATTCATTCTGTGTGGTGCAATGTGATGGTTTCGATGTATTAGACTCTCTTCCCTATTCCCTATCTTGGTGTTCGTTCGTGTTAGTTATTTTGCTGGTGTTATTTTGCTGGTGTTCTCGGTGGTTCTATTCTTGTTGATATTGTTGTTATTTGTCTTAGATTTACGGTATGTCAAATATGTACGTATCTATATATAGTATTAGTTTATTTACTGTGATAATGTTGTTGGTATTAGTATTACTATAATACTTCATAGAGACATTAGGTCTTATCTATTCTATAGAGACGATTAAAAGACTTTAGACCTGAAAAATGTTACCTTTGATGTGATTACCTCATTAATTGTCTCTTTAAAAACAGTAAAGGGTGGAGATTTATTTCTGTATCACGTTTAGTTACTGTTGTCTTGAGCCAGTAAATGTCAGCTTCAAACATTGTAGTCATAATAACTACAGAAACAGTTACGTGTGTTTGGTTTTATGCGAAGCTGCTCAGAATATAAATATGCATACACACATATGTACATGTACATATATTCATACATACGTGCATACACACATAAACACACACACATTCATACATACTGCATACATTCACAAACATTCTGAAACATATACAAACATACACACATATATATATATATACATGAGTACACATTCACATACATACGTACAGAGAGGCACAATATATGTAAGAATCTAATTGTTTGCCCAATCACCACACTACCGAAACAATGGACATTGGAGAATGTGGCTTTATATACACTAAGTTTGAACAAAATACAAAATGGTCATGGCTGGAATGTCCTTTGATCATAGATTTATTGGTTAGGATATATATTGGGGTAAACAACAACACGCATAATCACACATTTACACACTAATACATACAATCACAAGATAAAAAAAAAAAAAGCCATACACAATCATACGTTAACAAACAAACGCAACATTCTCGACGAAGAAAATAATTTGTTCCAGGTTCTTGGTTCCGTCATGTTCAGACTTTCATCAGTCCCACATCACCTAACTCTCTCTACCTCACTCTCTCTTTCTTCCTCTTCCACCTGCTACATTTCTACCAGAATATATGTATTTCTTATCTGTCTATTGTTGTTGTTGTTAATGTTGCTTTGGTTTTATTCATTCATTCATGGCCTTCGTTTCGTTTCATGGACGATCATGATGTTTCTGTTAATATGTTTCTTCCTGTGTGTTGTCTATTGTCTATTGTGTCTGCTCTTGTTAAAAAAAACTGTTGTTGGTAATGTTGTCTCTGCTGATGCAGCAGCAGTAGCAACAGTAGTGGTGGTAGTAGTAGTAGTAGTAGTAGGAGTAGGAGTAGTAGTCACGGTGTTAGTGGCAGTAGTAGTAGTAGTAGTATTAGTAGTAGTAGTAGTAGTAGTAGTAGTAGTAGTAGCAGCTATGGTGTTGGTGGCAGTAGTAGCATTAGTATAAGTAGTATTAGTATTAGTAATAGTGATAATAGTAGTAGTAGTAGTAGTAGTAGTAGTAGTAGTAGTAGTAGTAGTAGTAGTAGTAGTAGTAGTAGTTGTTGTAGAAGTATTGGTAGTGATGATGGTGGTAGTATTGGTAGTAATAGATGTATTTGTATATTCATTGCATGCAAAGTTACAACAGATATAGCTCTTTATGGAGTGGGAGTGTATAAGTTCGAAATTTTGTGACTCGTGGTTACTTACATCTAGATCTACATGCATAGGTGGTACACAAACACACACACATACAAACACACACACACTTGCACACACTAACGTACTGTGTTACAACTACGCACAAATATCGTAGATTGCAACGAAAAGAGATACTAATTTATGAACACTGCCTAGCTATGTACCACGAGCACCCGAAACCCACCCAAAACTTTACACGTTTCTTTTCCTCTTCTTTACTTTATCTCACTCATTAAACTCCTGTAAAACGTCATTGCCCACACTTTCTCCACCTCCACCAATTTGGAACTCAATGAAGCCAGATTTTGAGAAAAATAGACTCGCAAATCTTCAGTTATGATTACAAATCTAAATCATCATCATCATGGTCCCTTAACCCTTTTCGGGGTCGTTAGGCCACTGCAGAGTTTAAGACTGCACCAACTGCTCCTATATCTGGCGGCCATGAACGATTGCTTGGGCTGTGGCAATGTTCTTTCCTGTTCACTCAGCTATGTTGTCTATCCATCGCTTCTTCTCTCTACCCCGTCTTCTTTTTGCCCGCACTGTTCCTTGGAGTATTATCTTAGAGATTCCGTCCTATGTTGTTATATACTCATACAACCTCAACATTCTCCTCTTCACTGTGGTCAGCAGATCTTTAAAGTGTTTCACATGATGGATGATTCTTTTGTGGACCTACTATGTGTCAGTATTTATAAATGTAAATATAAGTATATAATGTTTTTCTTCGGCATATCATTTGTGGCTAAAATATATGTGAAATTGTGTGGAAGATGACCTAATGCTGAAAGATCCACAGTTTTGGTCAAATTTATGCACACATATCGCGCGCACACACACACACACACACACACACACACACACACATATATATATGTATGTACATATTATGTCTCGTACATTTGAATATTATCGCGCAACCTTAGATGTTATCGACCGACAAAATTGCACATTCGAAATCGATGATTGTCAACCACTTCTTCAGACGCAAATTTACGAAATGTCTCAACGAGGTCCGTCATTATTTTGAACAACACAATTGTTGCATGAGTCACAACATCTGACAAAATACAAGATTTCAGAATTAAGAGCCCAAGCGAAGTGTCATGAAAAAGAATGGAATTAATGATTGGCCCATGGGAATTTATAACAGCCCACACTAATGTTCACAAAGGCACGATATTATATATATATATATACATAAGGAAGACTAAAATCCGAAGAGGGCTCGATATATACTCTTTTACTCTTTACCTTTTCCAGCCATCCGGTTGGGGCCATGCTGGGGCACCGCCCTATATATACATATATATTTATATAATATTTATATAAATCTGTAGAGCAAATATTTATTATAAGAGCAGATTAAAGTTTAAGCAAAGAATCGCTGCTTTCTTATAATATATGTATATATATATATATGTTTGTTTGTGTGTGTGTATGTGAATATGTATATAATCTACATGTAAGACTGCGCGAGTCTGTGCAAAAGATGTTGAAGTAGTGCGCGATGCTTTTTGTAGATGTGAAGATTCGGGCGTTTGACAGCTTTCCTCTCTTCACCCACCACACCTAATCCTGAAACAATACAACGTAAAAGAAGAAGGTTCTTACTATAACCACGAAGCAACTCTCCACCTTCCCACCAACCTACATATGTACGCATGAATTCTTCCCATCACTGCTGCTGACTGGTTCATATTCTTTGTGTTGGTTCCGTCATAAAGTGACAGCCAGTTGTTAACAGAAATGGTCTGGTCTTGCATTAATTGGTCGTGAGGGCTTCCTTTGTTTTCTTGTAAAGTTGACGCCGCCCAGCCATTCCTGGCATTAATGGCCGGCGTCTTGTTCGCTATAAGAGGCTGGTGGGTGGTTGAATAAAGGAGGGAGTGAGTGAGTGAGTGATGGCGGTGATTATGATCATTTGTTTTGGTTGTTTGGCAGATAGGCGCGCGTTAGTGTTTACACATACATATAAACATACACACACACTCACACATTCACCCCCCCCCTATATATATATATATATATATATATATATATATATCAAACAGTATTCATGTGCGAGTTATTTCTAAATTATGTACAGGAAATGTGTGTATGTCCTTATTAAATACATATATATATTTTTTTTAAATATCACTAATACATTGAGTATTCTTAATATGCATTCTTACACATTTTTGCAAATGTATTATAAATATGTATGTCCTACGCACACATATACTCATACATACATACACATATACACAAACACACACGCATGAACATAGTCCCACTTCGTTCCACTTTCACTCACATGCATACAGATATATACCCACACACACACACACACATATATATATATATATATATATATATACACACACACACACACACACACATATATACATATATATATATGGTTGTGTGCGTGTGGCTGTTTGTATCTTTTTGTGTGAGTGTCTTTTTATCTCTATACATCTATATCACCGAGAAATAATGTATTGGATTGTATCGCTTATATGAAAGCCTTTGGATAGAATTAGTAAGAGACCACAGGCGTGCAATCTGTTCCTTGTGTTTCTTCTACTAATTCATTCAAATACTGGAGCATACATTCGTAGATGTACACATGTATAGACACATAAATACAGACAAATGTTTCACGAATTTGATATGTTTTTATATTCATTTGTTTGTTTGTTCCGAGATTTCTAAATCATATAGTCTACATTTCAAATATATATATATATATGTATATATAACGGCGGAGATGTAGTAAGGAACCAGATGGACCATAACGCACCAGAGTACTCAATACTTTGGGTAGTAGAGTGGGTAATAGAAAAAAGTTTAAACCCGACGGCAGACCTCAAGCCGTTTCGACGGCTATTTCTGGACTATATATATATATATATATATATATATATATATATATATATATATATATATATATACAGAGAGAGAGAGACACAGAGACACACACACACACACACACACACACACTCACACACACACACACACACACACACACACACACACACACACACACACACACACACACACACACACACACACACACACACACACACACATGTATATATATATGTATGTATATATGTATGTATATTAAAGCTAGAGAAAACAATACCATATTCTTGAGCAAATATATTTAATGGCTGACAATTGTTTCGGGACCCATATCAGAATTCTTCACATACAGATGATAATTAACATCCTTATAACTAATCACTTATCCTCTTCTTCGATTAGTTTGTATGCATAATTTATATATATATATATCAACTAGAAATTGATTGACATATATATATATATATATATATATATATATATATATAAAGTAAACATGAAACAATCACAGGGAATAATTTGTAAAAGCACACATAGCTATGTAGGTAACTAATTAAAGTTTAACTCGAACTTTAAAAATGGATTAATCTTCCCTGTATATATTTCACCGTCAACCATTCGGTAAACCACAGTAGCCAAATCCCTGATTTTCAACAAGGAAGGAGACTTAACTATCTGTGTTTACACAGCAAATCCAAATCTGCGAATGGCCAGTAGTACGTGTTGCACTTATCAAAAATACACACATCGTACCAGCTTCCTCTCAGTGGCGTGAATAGGGTTATCGACAACTAGAAATAGCAGTCGAGTCCTTTCAACTGAGTTAGCTCAACAATTAAGGGGCCGTATATATATGTTCAAAATTAAATTAAATTAATTTAAGGGTGTCATGTCAGAGAGACATGCGCCATATCCACTGTAGAATATGCTCCAGGATTCCAATGAATAGATCCGAGCATTTTATATCAACTAGAAATTGATTGACATATATATATATCTAAAATAAACATATGAAACAATCACAGGGAATAATTTGTAAAATTGTGTAAGCACACATAGCTATGTGGGTGACTAATTAAAGTTTAACTAGAACTTTAAAAATAAATACCTTATAAATGGATATATATATATGATGGTTTCTACATTTGGCACAAGGCTTCCAATTTGAAGGCAATGTGAAAGACGATTAAATCGACGCCCAGTGCCTTATTTTATTGACCCCCTAAGGATGAAAATTAAAGCTAAATCTCGGCATAAAGCGCCATAATCTCTATACCGCAGAGCATGTTGTACGGCGCTCTATCGATACTGCCAATTCACCACCCTCATACACATACACACACACACACACACACACACATTCACACACACACACACACACACACACATCACGTATATTTAATGATTTCTAGTATAGGCACAAGGCCAGTAATTTTTGGGGTGGCGAGGGGCGTCTATTAAATCGACCCCAGTGCATTACTGCTACTTTATTTCATCGACCCCGTAATGAAAGCATATCGATATAGAAAATATCGACTCGCTGTACCATAGCCCTAAACCGAAAATTTGGCGCTAAAACATCAAAAGCAGAGGCCACACAAACAAATAATGTTGGGTACAACACTGTTAATATCTTGTATAAAAACAGAAGGAAGTAGAACATTTAAAATATTACTTACATTAGATTAGCAATACATATATAGTCTTGGGTTTCGAATAAAGAGAGGGGTGGGTAACCTTTCTAGGTTGTCTCCCTTTATTTGTTTTTTAATCGAAAATTACCTCATTTCCCGGCGTCGAAGACGCTACTTTTTTCCTAAAATAAGTCTCAAAAATTTCCCATGCGTCCTGGAGGCCGAAGGTTGTTTATTACTTTTTCAAATTTGTGATTGTCAAATTTAGAGTGCTTCCTCGAGGACGAAGCGTCTTTGGCGCCGGGAAATATGGTAGTTGTTCAGTTTAATCATTAAGATACCAACCGATTCTATTTATTTTATAACGTATGAGATTTCTTGTAATGTATTTTTTTTATTGTGTGTAATGTATTTTGCTATCTAAAAAAATTAATTTTGAAAAGAATTCTCCACTTAAAATAAAATATCGCCGGGTGTTAGATTAGCAACATTTAATATGCGGATGGGTGGGTGGAATAAGAGTGGTGAGATTGGGAACATTTTTGAAAATTAATAAGTGGGGGTGGAAGATTATTCGTGACTCGTGAGTATGTATGTATTGCTAATCTAATGTAAGTAATATTTTAAATGTTCTAATTTTTATGCAAGTTATTAATACTTGTTTCTACTTTAGGCACAAGGCCAGCAATTACCCAGTGCATTACTGGTACTTTATTTTATCGACCCCGTAAGGATGAAAGGCAAAGTCAACCTCGGCGGGATTTGAACTCAGATCGTAAAGGGACGTAACTATGCTTGAAAGCATGGCGTCCGACCCTCTACCGATAGTGCCGTTGAATCCATAACATTATCTGCATGAGTGCCTTCAGTTTTTGGCATCTTAGCACCAAACTTTCCGTCTGGGGGTTTGGTACAACCAGTCGATATTTTCTATATCGATATACATTTCAATATATATATATATATACATATAATATATATTGATATAGCAGGAAGAGGCTCTTAACGTTTCGGACGCTAGTCCTTCATCAGAAGAAAGAATGAGAAATAAGATAGATTGAGGCGACGGGCGGGATGGAATTGGAAAAAATGTCTTTAGATAAAAATAAAAGGTCCATTCATGTTGATATCTCTTGCAAAACTGTTGGTGTTGGCGATTTGTGTATGATTTATTTTGTTTTACAATGTGTTTCATACTGTAGTCATCATCTAAATTGTAAGCTTGAGTTAATTGTTCGAGGTCGACTTTGCTTTTCCATCGCCTCAGGATCGATAGAACAATGTACAATTTTAGTGTAGTGATTGAGCAGAATCTTTAGAGCGTCAGTGCTGATATCTAGCTGTCTTTGTTCCGGTTTTGCTTCCTGACTTCAAGTACAGTTGTACAGTATGTAGCCTAATTTAGTTAGAAACATAATCCCTCACCGGTTTTATCACCACAAACTGGTCATTGAATGCCTTTGAAAGCGGCTAATTTGTTGCAAACATTCTGTTCAGGTTTCAGGAGGTCTTGAAACCTCTAAGGGCCTTATGATTAAACAGTAACATACAAATCGCTGTGCATGCTCTAAGTCATTCGATCTATGACACACCTGTTTGTAGATTAATGTTCTCCGGAGAACGCCTAAAGAACCAGTTTAATTTAGTTGTATCCATTTCCAATACTGGCTAGACAGTGTACGTAGACATATGAATATTGTTATATAAGCCAGTCTGTGCAACAACACCTGCTTTTCTTCTTTTAGTCTTTGACAACACACAGCTTAGTACCGCTGTGCCAAAAGCTTATTCTACTAACAATGTCAGGCTCCGCTCTTTATCTAAACTTATTAAAATGACTGTAATTGATACTTTTAGGTGAATACGCATACATAAAAGCACACACATATACGTATATGAATGCATAGACATATATGTGGATGCATATATATATATATGGGTGTGTGTGCGTATGTATAATTATATATATGTATGTAAATATATATATATATATACATATACATGATATATATTCATATATATACACATATATACATATACATATATATCTATATCTATACATATATATATATATATATATATATATATATATATACATTCTTTAAATTACTTTGCCTCAACGTCTGTGTATGTGTAGTTTCGTTTCTCATCCATAAGGAGAGTAAGACATTTTAATCATCTGTCTGATGTATATCATATTTCCCTTATCATTTCTTTATTACAATGAGAAATGTCAAGAAACCCCTACCAATACCACCACCAGTGAAAACAACAAGAAGTAACAGCTACAGTAACAAATATACACCATAAGAACCAACAGAGGTAAGTTTTAAGTGGTAGCTCTAGCTGCTACAAAGAGTGAAAATTAGACCTCAAATCCAAAGTGTCCTTAACATGGGTACATTGGATAATGTGATGTAGGATATCCTGCATCATAAGAAAAAGGTGGGAAAATCACTGAAGGTTTGCTTTTGATATGTCAAAGTCACTGTGGCTGATTTGGTACTAAACAACAAGAAAAAAATTGACTATAAGAGCATTTCAATAAGTACATGAATATATGTATAAATATATATGCATTTATGTATATATATACTTTCTCCTATACCCACTCTACTACCCTAAGTATTGAGTACTCTGGTGCATTATGGTCCAACTTGTTCATTACCACAACTCCTTCGTTATATATATATATATATATGTGTGTGTGTGTGTGTATGTGTATATGTATGTATATATATATATGTGTGTGTATGTGTGTGTATGTATATATATATATATATATATATATATATATATATATATATATATATATATATATACATACATACATACATACATTCATACATACATGAATACATACATACATACAT
Organism: Eledone cirrhosa; assembly: GCA_964016885.1. Classification (NCBI taxonomy): domain Eukaryota; kingdom Metazoa; phylum Mollusca; class Cephalopoda; order Octopoda; family Eledonidae; genus Eledone; species Eledone cirrhosa. Next base: position 232,857,711 of record OZ024740.1, read on the forward strand.
GAAAGAGTACTGGTGGAATGTTCCAGTAAAAACCCTAATAAAATGCAGGCATAACAGACCAGATATTATGATATGGGACAGGGAGAAAAAAGCATGTACAGTAGTGGAAGTTAGCTGCCCAGCAGATGCCAATATAATATCAAAGATTAGTGAAAAGGATAATATTTATGCAGAACTGACGAGAAATCTGCAGATACTCCACCCTGATTACACCTTCAGATTTATGCCTGTGATTATTGGGGCACTGGGATATGTTAGTAACAGCCTCAATACAAATCTTGAGAAGCTAGGCTTCATTGGAACAGAAAGAACACAACTAGTTAGGAAATTACAAGTACAATCAATTAATGGAACAGTAAAAATATGTAAAACATTCCAAAAATGTTGCATCTAATAACAGCATATACACATGTACAGATGCAAAGCATATACACATGCACACATACAACACAAAACATACACATCCATACATACAATAACATCCATATCTACACATGCTTATATAATCTACCTAGTTGATATTGTGTAATTTCCAATGAGAGAGTCTTGTGTCTATGTTAGAAACCGACTCTCTGTTTATTGGGAAAAAATTTGTGAAATTATAAAACCAGAAGAACATACAAACATATGAATACATATAAAAATTAGATAAATCAACGCTAGAACAGCCCTTAAAACAGCTAAATGCTGTCAAAGGCACCGATGGGCAAAATGCCTTAGAAGACAGAGATCAGCAGGCAGTGGTTGACAGGCAGATGAAATATAGAAAATATTGAAAAGGAAGAAAGAGGGCGCTAGTGCACAGAAGTGAGTGGTAGAAGGAAATAATTGTTTCTACTTTTGGCACAAGGCCAGCAATTATTTCAGTACATTACTGGTACTTTATTTTATCGACCCCGTAAGGATGAAAGGCAAAGTCAACCTCGGCAGGATTTGAACTCAGAATGGCAAGGGCCGTAACTCTATGCGTCAGAAGGAAATAATGAAAGGTGATGTACTAAACAAGTTTTCACACACATATCTCCATCCTCATCAGCTCTCAAACCAGCAAAATGGTTTCGCACGATTTAATGTAGAGTACTAATTTAAAATGCTGGATCATGCAACAGAAAAATACATCTTTCTGCTGGTATGATGTGTGTGTGCTAAAACAAAGAGCACAAATAGAAGGACGAAAGAAAACAAAGAAAAGAACGTAATGAGAAAGTGAATATCAAGCTAGGGTGTCTATCCTAAATACATATATAAATAACTGTGTATATCTGTACATATATTCATTTTAAAAAAGATGAGAAGCGGATTTAGATATTCAACTTATGTTTACCCTCTTACACCAGGAGTGATATATGATTAGAAACTAAAGTTAAATATGAAAAACAAACTCTTATGTTTGCAGATACATACACGATCTGATACTATATATATAATTTATGGACTGCAATGACGTGGCGTGCTTATGCTTGATTAAACCACAGTTGTTTGACTGCTTGGATCAACCAACACGGATTATTGTAACATCTATATATATATATCGAGAGGGAGAATTACTTATGTCTGTGTGTGGATGGGTGCGTGTGTGTATATGTATATATATATATATATAAATGAATGAAAAATGGCGTGCTGCGTTGTTGCGAATATGAATGAAAATAGACCGAGAAACAGGAAAAGTCCTTCATCAGTAGTTTGCTGATTCTCATTGGTATTTTTCGCATTAAAGACTAGACACCTAAAATCTGTGCGAGCGATAACTAAATTAAGTTATCGGGACAGTCAAGTAAACAAACAACATGGTAGTAACGAAACGTAAAGAGAGGAAAAGAGTCAATGAATCTTGAGGACTTAAGTACGACAAATCAAATGACGAGAAGAAAACAGAAACGTCCGAACCACGAAAAAAGTGAGAGAGGAAAGAATAAACACATATCAGGCGGGAGGAAGTGAGAGAGGAGGAGTAGCAGAGAGTGATGGAGTGAAAGTGTGAGGAAGCGGCCAGCTGAGAGTGTGTGACCAGCAGCGGGGGTGGAGGAAAGCAAGAGGTAAGGGGGAGAGGGAAAGAGGACAGCAGTAAGGTGACAGAAAAAATACGAACCACAGCGAAGGGAAAATATATGTGAATGAAAAATGGCGTTCTGCGTTGTTGCG
>OZ024740.1:232862355-232864855 GCA_964016885.1 Eledone cirrhosa
GCCCATATCTGAAACCTCCTTCATACGACACTATCTTATCTCATCATTCACTTATTAACAGCTTTTTTTCTTACTTTGCATTAGTGCTACGATATCCCCCCTCCCTCTATGTTACTTCCAGTCTCCCTCCCGATCTTTCTCTTTCTTTGTCTCTACCCCTTTAGTTCCCTCACATTGTCGTACATTTTAATGTAGTCATTATCAGACTAAATATGTTGTTGTTTTTTTTTTGTGTGTGCGTGTGGGTGTTTGCATAGATTTGACTGAATTATAGGTGAACGATATGTGCCCCGCGTATATATCTTATTTTATGCGTGTGTGTTTGCGTTTGTATGTCATGTGTGCTTGTGTGTGCAAGCGAATCTGTAAAAATTGACCCGGCTGTCTCTTTAGAATTTCGACAAATATTTAATCGAACCGGACATCTCATGATATCGATACGAGATCGGCTATTTCCTTATCGCATATGCTAATATGCATTTGTATGCATATGCATATGTATGTGTGTATGTATTTATATATATATATACACGCGTGTGTGTGTGTATATATATAAATATATATATATATATATATACTATACGATATTAACAAATGGAAACTATATTTATAAAACCATATTTATTCTATTATACATATTTCAAGGATACCACGTTAAGTTATGGTATGCTTTCATCAGGCAAAATACAATACAGATCAGTTTTATAAATAAATATTGACATACCCTTAAAAAATGCAACCATTACTGTTGGAAGCTCCAGGATAGCTTCCAACAGTAATGGTTGCATTTTTTAAGGGTATGTCAATATCATAATCAATAATTTATTTATAAAACTGATCTATATTGTATTTTGTCTGATGAAAACATACCATAACTTGACGTGGTATCCTTGAAATATGTATAATAGAATAAATATGGTTTTATAAATATAGTTTCCATTTGTTAATATCGTATGTTTACTCCAAATACTTATTGAGTGCTTTATATCAGTTATAAAAATATTTGCTTGTTGAATCCCAACAATTTAAATAGAACTTTTGCATATATATATATACTATATATACTTATGTATCTATCTGCTATCTGAATGAAACTGTTGAACTTTGAGTCTCTTTTTAATAATTTATTACAGGTCATCTGCATTCACAGACACAAACATATATACTCTCACCCCAAATCTCTCCTCTACTCTCTCAAATACTCATACATACACCACCCCACCGTGTATATAGAAATAACTACTACTCTGAAGTGTGTGAGAATTCGCTTCGCCATTTTGGGGGTTTAGTAACCATTACTCATTTTTATTAATAACTATTAATACATGAACTTACTAATTGTATAGATTATATTTACTATCGATGTGTGTCCGTGATAAACTGCATCAGGCGCTCTAGCTATTGTTTACTGTTGTGTGCTATTTAATATTGCATGCTTTGTTGTGTTCTGCACTCCGCTTTAAATTCGATATGTTAGTTATTAGGTTTCAGGTAAAGCTTGATCATGCAATGATGTATGATTTGAAAGAAATCTAACTGCTAATTGACCCCTGGTTTCTTGGTGTGGCGTAGTATGGAATGTTTTTCACTATGTAGCGCATCCACTGTATCCTATTGCACACCACAAAAATGGCTAAAGAGAACTATATACTATAGTATATTCAAAGTATTGCACACATGCTATTAGATGAATGAATGATTAATAACTGAATACGTAACCAGCGTGTTGTATGCAAATCAGTTAAACCAATTCAGTGAGGTCACAATATTTTGTAGCTGTAAATAGATATGTAGATATGAGCTATATCGTGGAAAGATATCAGCAGGGAATGTTATGAGATAGAATATTGTATAAGAGCAAATATATATATATATATATATATATATGTAGATAAATCTACCAAGAGTTTACGGTAGTGTCCAATTGTTGAATATGCATGCCAATTCTAACACATATATATCCTAGAAACGATCGTTAAATAATGAACTTTTTTTGTTTAATATAAGGAACTGTTTCATTGTTTTATTCATTATTTTTTTAATATTTTATATATATATATATATATATATATATATATATATATATAACAGAAAACAATTGCGGGTGTCTTTGATAGATAGATATATTATGGAGTGTTGAAAATATTTCATTATGCGAAATTACCAATGAAAACTAGTATACATTTTAGGTCGTTAAAATGCAAAACTGAGATAATAGAGATAATATCAATGCAATGTAGGGCGGGACAGAAAACTCGCAAAACTAACGGATATGTTTTCATTTTATTAGATCTGAAGATGCTTCTTGATTGGCATAATTATAAGAGACTAATATATCTAAAATTATATGGAATGCATTTGCGCTGATTGTGAATATCAGCAATTAGACCAAGGGAAGAGCTGTTTTCATTATATTAGAAGGTAGGATACCGCATGTGCGATCTTATTGGAGTTAGCTCCCTTACTTGTAGTTTATATCTATTAAGCAGTCACTGATTTG
>OZ024740.1:232869855-232877355 GCA_964016885.1 Eledone cirrhosa
ACGATGGAACGATTGTCAGGTATCAGTGGCTTCTCGTCAGCCGATAAATATCCCTATGTTTCGGCCAATACAGGAGCTTTGATAGAGTTCCTATTCATGTCAATATATTCCACTAACTTCCAAGACTGTCCGAAATTAAATGTATGTAAAGTGGCTGGCGAGGTATTGATGCATCTGCCCGTTCACATTCTGCTAATAATATATGTGTATGCAAGTATATAAATATATATATATCTGTGTGTGTGTGCGTGTGTGTGTGTGTGTGTGTGTGTGTGTGTGCGTGTGTGCGTGCGTGCGTGTGTGTTATGCGTTATATATGGTATACAGTTGCACAGAGGCATACATGAACCATTTGACTATAGTTGCTTTGCTGTTGAAATTCACATGACAAATGAAATAACCTTTATAAAATCAACATTGCAATCCCCCCCAGGAGCTGTGTTATTTGCAGTGAAATAGGATCGATAATGTAGGGTATATTTTACAATGAATGACCTTTTAAATTATGACACTCTTTTCAATAAAATTGTTTGTTTTTCTTTTTGTAAGATGATCGTTTTTGATCGGGAAGCATAGCTGTTGTTTCGTGCATGTAAGAGAGACCATATTGATACTCCTTTTATTGACTTATGATTGATAAAGTTAACTGACTTCGTTAAATATCTTTAAGGGCAGTGGATTGACAGTATCGGTAGAGGGTCGGACGCCATGCTTTGCAGCAGAGCGTTACGGCCCTTTATAGTCTGAGTTCAAATCCCGCCGAGGTTAACTTTCCCTTTCATCCTTACGGGGTCGATAAAATAAAGTACCAGTAATGCACTGGAATAATTGCTGGCCTTGTGCCAAAATTAGTAACAATTAAATATCTTTAACCACGATGGTGATGGTGGTGATGATGGGGGGGGGGAGCATGGTGATGGTCGTGGTGATATTGATTTTGGAAAAAACCCAGCTATTTGTAAGGACTGGGCAAATCGATGAAATCAACTCCAGTACGGGACCGGTGCTTTATTTCATTGACAACGGAAGGTTGAGAGGATAAGTTGACCTTTATTGGATTTGAAGTAAGAACTTAAAGAGCCCGAACAAATATCACGAAGCCTTTTCTCCAATGCTCTAATGATTCTAGCAAATTTATAATATAATAAAACTAGGAAACGATAAAATTTCGAATACATTTTCTTAATTTGACTTTTTTTACTTTTCTTTATTTCAGATGGCGATTATTTTGCTGACATGGAGGGCCGAGAATGTGTCAACTGCGGAGCAATTTCTACTCCTCTCTGGCGCCGTGATGGAACTGGACATTATCTTTGCAATGCCTGTGGTCTCTACCATAAAATGAATGGTATAAACCGACCCCTGATCAAACCCCAGCGGCGATTGGTAAGGGACACAACTCTACCATACAGTGCAAGTCTGCAATCGGTAATTAGGCCCAACAGTTTAAGTAATATGTCTCCGTATATTGTATCGTGTTGTTGTTGTTGTTATTGTCGGTGATTCTTTATTTATTTGCATGATGCACATTTTTGTTCGTAGGCAAATATTTAGTAGAATGACGAATGCTTCTATTTAAATATTAACCAGTTATTTTACTTTCGTGGTGATTCATTCATTACTTTTCTCTGGATGGCACTTCCACTTAAATTCAATTTTTGCCTAATCAAACTAAACAATAACGGTTATAAGTGGTGCCCATCCATATGAAAATGCAACTGTTATAATCGTTTACTGCTAAAACCAGACAGTTTAAGTGATTACATTGTTCCTGCTAAAAAAACAAAATTTAGGGTGCTCATGCGTTTTGATAACAATTTAACTAACAACCGCTAGGTTGCGGAATCAATGCTAATAGTTATTTCATTTGTTATCAATAATCTCAAGGGCGGTGGATTGGCAGTATCGGTAGAGAGTCGGACACCATGCTTTCCAGCATAGTTACGTCCCTTTACGATCTGAGTTCAAATCCCGCCGAGGTTGACTTTGCCTTTCATCCTTACGGGGTCGATAAAATAAAGTACCAGTAATGCACTGGGTAATTGCTGGCCTTGTGCCTAAAGTAGAAACAGTTATTAATAATCTCATAGTTGTCAAATATTTCAATAGAAAAAAATGGAGATGGTATGATGCATGTGATCTTCATACATTTCTCGGTAATATTGGTAGCATAATTGAAGTAGAATATTTTCAAATTTAAATTCTTGTTCTTTGGCATATATTAAAAAGAATTGATAGGTCTTAAAACAATTAGTTGTGTTCTTTAACTGGTGAATTCAGTCTAATTTTGATTTTGATTTTCATCGTTTCCAAGAACAAGAAAATATATAACCATGAACAACTTGATCAATTATATTGTCTAAATCCTTAGTCTTAAGTTTGAGGCATTGATTCTGTTGTAAATCCTTTTTCTTAAATATGAGGTATTAAAACTGATATAAATCATTATTAATTACAAGAAAAAGGTTCATATTGAGGGTGGCACCAGGGTTTGGTATATTTAGTTATGCCTTGTTTCAATTCCTATGTCGTACGAGTCGAACATTAGAGTTGATTAAATGTACTCACTTCACTCTTCTGTGTATCATTATTACGCGGTGGATTGGCAGTATCGGTAGAGGGTCAGACGCCATGCTTTCCAGCATAGTTACGTCCCTTAACGATCTGAGTTCAAATCCCGCCGAGGTTGACTTTGCCTTTCATCCTTACGGGGTCGATAAAATAAAGTACCAGTAATGCACTGGCTAATTGCTGGCCTTGTGCCTAAAGTAGAAACAATTATTACTAATCTGTATCAAGGAGGTGGTTTGACGGTATCGGCAGAGCGTCGAACAACATGATTCGTGGCATAGAATTACGTCTTTTGTTGCGTTCTGAGTTCAAATCCCACCGATGTTAACTGTGCCTTTCATCCTTACGCGGTCGATAAAATAAAGCACCAGTAACGTACTGGGGTCGATTTAATAGACTTTCCCCTCCCCCCACCCAAAGTACTGGCCTTGTGCCTATACTAGAAATCATTATTACTAATCTTGGATTGGCAGTATCGGTAGAGGGTCGGACGCCATGCTTTCCAGCATAGTTACGTCCCTTTATGATCTGAGTTCAAATCCCGCCGAGGTTGACTTTGCCTTTCATCCTTACGGGGTCGATAAAATAAAGTACCAGTAATGCACTGGATAATTGCTGGCCTTGTGCCTAAAGTAGAAACAATTATTATTAATCTATATCTAGTTATATTCAATTTTCAGAGGTCTATAAGATAGTTAAATAATTGTTAAATAATTGTTTGGACTCAGTTTACTCGATTTCACATCTAACCCATACACGTGTCTATTAAACCTTGTTGTGTTATCAATAATACCATTATCAAATGAAAGTAGGAAGTTGTGGACTAATGGAACCAGGTATTTCCGTTTCAGTCGGGCTCGAGAAGAGCAGGACTTTCCTGCGCCAACTGTCACACATCAACCACTACACTCTGGCGACGTAACAACGAAGGAGAACCTGTCTGTAATGCGTGCGGTCTGTACTTTAAGTTACATGGAGTGAGTACATTGTTTTCCATTCTCTCTCTCTCTCTCTCTCTCTCTCTCGGTCTCTTTGTCTTGTCTCTCTCTCTCTCTCTCTCTCTCTCGGTCTCTTTGTCTTGTCTCTCTCTCTCTCTCTCTCTCTCTCTCTCTCATTCTCATTATCTCTCTCTCTCTCTCTCTCTCTCTCTCTCTCTCTCCCTTTGTGTTTTCTGCTCTCAACACGCCGATTCTCACTCTCTATTCTTAAAGTCTTTAATAGTAAATAATTTCCAGTCGAAATATAATTGGGAAATATTCAAGAATGTTTTTAATAAATAAAAAAAAATTGTTTACTATAATATATATTAAATTCACACGCTATCAGTTCACGGTGCGATCGGGCTCCACGCTGGAATCGATAGCCCTTCAGGCTTGTAATTTTTAAATGACTGATCGTACCTTGAGCTGACCGATTCCGAAGCGCACGTCACGTGGAAATAAAATATGTACATGATGTTGAATTCATACTTCCTTCACACTTGCTTACTATATATATATATATATATATATATATATATATCATCATCATCATCGTTTAATGTTCATCTTCTCACGCTTGCATGGGTTTATATATACGTACATATATATATATATATATATATATATACGATATTAACAAATGGAATCTATATTTATAAAACCATATTTATTTAATTATACATATTTCAAGGGTACCAAGTTAAATTATGGTGTGCTTTCATCAGATAAAATATAATATAGAGCAGTTTTATAAATAAATATTGACATACCCTTAAAGAATACAACCTTTACAGTTGGAAGCTCCAAATACTTGTCGAGTGCTTTATATCAGTTATAAAATTATTTGCTTGGTGTATCCCAACAATTTAAATAGAACTTTTGCATATATATATATATAATTGTGATGTGTTGTTTCCTTGAGCAAGACACTTTATTTCACATTGCTCCAGTTTACTCAGCTGTAGAAATGAGATGATAGGGACTGGGGTCCATATCATACCACTGCAAAGTGGTCGTGGAGGTGCAACGGGAAAAAAAGCACCCAGCACTCACTGTAAATGAGGTTGGTGTTAGGAAGGGCATCCAGCTGTAGAAATCAAGCCAGCATCAGTTCCCGTCCCACCCTTGCAAGCAGGGAAAAAGCAGACGTAAAATGAAATGATGATGATGATGATAATTATTTACGTATCGCCAATTATAGGTAAACAGACCTTTGGCCATGAAGAAAGATGGTATTCAGACGAGGAAGCGGAAACCGAAGAATCTAGCTAAATCAAAAACTCCGATTAAATCCGAACCATCCCTCAATGGTATGTAAGTTGTCCTTTTACTGTTGGTGTTTTCTTGTTTTTATATATGAACTCATTTTGAATTCTTATATGTATCACTTAGAAAATGTTGTCTTTACTGTTGGTGTTTTCTTGTTTTTATATATGAACTCATTTTGAATTCTTATATGTATCACTTAGAAAATGTTGTCTTTACTGTTGGTGTTTTCTTGTTTTTATATATGAACTCATTTTGAATTCTTATATGTATCACTTAAAAAATTTTGTCTTTACTGTCACGGGGACATTGAAATTCAATGATGCATGAATTGGTGGGGATGCTGGACTTCAACTCCGACACATTGCAAGTTTCTATGCTACATCACATCCATCTGACCAGCCTATGCCAAATATAAAACTGTGCGAAAATAATGATGCTCTAAAACAAAATGTCTTAACTAATAATATTCTAAGTATGATATATATGTATGATAACTAATAATATTTGTTTCTACTTTTGGCACAAGGCCAGTAATTACCCAGTGCATTACTGGTACTTTATTTTATCGACCCCGTAAGGATGAAAGGCAAAGTTAACCTCGGCGGGATTTGAACTCAGAATGGCAAAGACCGTAACTCTATGCGTCAAAGCATGGCGCCCGACCCTCTACCGACACTGCCAATCCACCGCCCTAAATGATAACTAATAATATTCTAAGTATGATATATATGTATGATAACTAATAATATTCTAAGTATGATATATATGTATGATAACTAATAATATTCTAAGTATGATATATATGTATGATAACTAATAATATTCTAAGTATGATATATATGTATGATAACTAATAATATTCTAAGTATGATATATATGTATGATAACTAATAATATTCTAAGTATGATATATATGTATGATAACTAATAATATTCTAAGTATGATATATATGTATGATAACTAATAATATTCTAAGTATGATATATATGTATGATAACTAATAATATTCTAAGTATGATATATATGTATGATAACTAATAATATTCTAAGTATGATATATATGTATGATAACTAATAATATTTGTTTCTACTTTTGGCACAAGGCCAGTAATTACCCAGTGCATTACTGGTACTTTATTTTATCGACCCCGTAAGGATGAAAGGCAAAGTTAACCTCGGCGGGATTTGAACTCAGAATGGCAAGGACCGTAACTCTATGCGTCAAAGCATGGCGCCCGACCCTCTACCGACACTGCCAATCCACCGCCCTAAATGATAACTAATAATATTCTAAGTATGATATATATGTATGATAACTAATAATATTCTAAGTATGATATATATGTATGATAACTAATAATATTCTAAGTATGATATATATGTATGATAACTAATAATATTCTAAGTATGATATATATGTATGATAACTAATAATATTCTAAGTATGATATATATGTATGATAACTAATAATATTCTAAGTATGATATATATGTATGCAGGTACACTAATAATATACTAAGTATGATATATATGTATGCAGGTACATCTCTCACTCATCAGCGGTTCCCCAACTACAAGATTAATGTATTCGGTTAAGTCTCCTATTTTCAATGGTAAGATGAGATGAGCTTGATGCACTATACCGTCCTCTGTTCTTTAGGAATGGACAGAAACTGGATGATTAAGGGAAATGAATGGACAGAAACTGGAGGATTAAGGGAAATGAATGGACAGAAACTGGATGATTAAGGGAAATGAATGGACAGAAACTGGATGATTAAGGGAAATGAATGGACAGAAACTGGATGATTATGGGAAATGAATGGACAGAAACTGGATGATTAAGGGAAATGAATGGACAGAAACTGGATGATTATGGGAAATGAATGGACAGAAACTGGATGATTATGGGAAATGAATGGACAGAAACTGGATGATTAAGGGAAATGAATGGACAGAAACTGGATGATTATGGGAAATGAATGGACAGAAACTGGATGATTAAGGGAAATGAATGGACAGAAACTGGATGATTATGGGAAATGAATGGACAGAAACTGGATGATTATGGGAAATGAATGGACAGAAACTGGATGATTAAGGGAAATGAATGGACAGAAACTGGATGATTAAGGGAAATGAATGGACAGAAACTGGATGATTATGGGAAATGAATGGACAGAAACTGGAGGATTAAGGGAAATTAATGAACAGAAACTGGATGATTATGGGCTGTGAATGAACAGAAACTTGATGATTAAGGGCTGTGAATGAAACTGGATGATTAAGGGCAGTTTTTGTAGCAGAGCATTTAAAATCCAAAATTTAAGAAAGCCACGAAGAGGAAATTTTATTTATTTATACATCTCTACAAACATTTCAACGCGGCTAGAATATCACATCCATTTGCTGAGAAACTAGAGATTACCAGTTAACAAATAACTCCATTATGGGTGTTTTATCCTAACCGTATCTCTTCAGGAAATATATAGAACAAAATAACAATAAATGAACACCATAAGACAAATATCAAGAAAATGAGAGGATTCAAAATATGGAGAATTAAGCAGGCAGATAAAACCTCCAGGGCAAATTTAGCAGAAACGTGTAGAAGGTTTTCAAGCATGCAAAGTTATACATTTATCAATGCTTTTTTTTTTTCAGAATAAATATGTTAT
>OZ024740.1:232882355-232904855 GCA_964016885.1 Eledone cirrhosa
GCTTCATTGAAAACCGATAACGGGTTTGAATGTTGTAAAAGGGGTTTAGATTATGTTGCCAATGTGTGTTGCGTGTATGTGTTTGAGAGAGAGAGAGAGAAAAAAAGCGTAGTCCCCGAACTCTAGTTTCGGCCACACTTAATGCAGCAGTAGGTTGCACTGCACCCTCTGTTTGCATATATTATGCAATAATGCTTAATCGGCCCATTCAATAACCAATCGATCGACAGAATGCCGGCTATGACTGCTTGTGACGGCCGACACAGTAAAGTGATTAGCAACTGGAATCTTATATATATATATATATATATATATATATATATAGATATAGATAGGTAAATTTACACGGGTGTGTATGATTGTGTATAGAAGATTATATTAATAAGAGGAATTCCAACTTTGTCTGATTTACTCGTTTTATTTACAATCCTTTAAAATATATAATGGTATTATAATGAAATTGTATGATAGAATATTAAATTCTAAGTGTTAATTGAACAAGTACTTTCATGCTTTCGCAATCTTCAGGTTCATAATATGTGGTGACAGTCGAGTTTGCAATTTTCAACTGTTGAAAATTGCAAACTCGACTGTCACCACATATTATGAACCTGAAGATTGCGAAAGCATGAAAGTACTTGTTCAATTAACACTTAGAATTTAATATTCTATCATACAATTTCATTATAATACCATTATATATTTTAAAGGATTGTAAATAAAACGAGTAAATCAGACAAAGTTGGAATTCCTCTTATTAATATATATATATATATATATATAGACACAAACACAACCTTTAATAATAGAATTGTGGTTAAAACTTATGAGTAGTGAGGAAATCTTTTGCATATAATATTCTTCCAGCACTAGTTACTCTATTCTGAACAGTATGTTTAGATGTTTTCACCCACCACGAAAAGTAGCTTTATTCTGTTGTCAACCACTGGACAGCTTGCATTCATACCCATATAGTCTTCAAGAATTTTACTTACCCATTTTATCTTCTATCTGGTATATTATTGGTCAGTATTTGTTGTATTACTAAGTTAGCGCAGCTTAAACTAGAATGCCATTTTTAAACGCTATAATCACTAACAGGAACACTGATAGATAGATGCAAACAACAAGTCAATCACATACACTCACACCTTTATAGACACGCACATACACACGCACGTACGCGCATACACACACAATTACGACAAGTCGTAACATATTTTACGCCCGCGAAAATCCGCTTATATGTTACAGGGGACATGGAGCCATAGTTTAGTTGAATTAAATCAGGAAAGCATAATGTTCGCAGTTTGCTTCTTAACTACACAGGCAGACATGCTTTTATATATGGATGCTAAGGACATTTCAGCCACCTGAATTGTTCTATTGATTCCACCAACTTCAATCCTCCTTTCTACATTTGTTTCAATATAAATAATCCTTTTTATTATATCAACATCCCTTTTCGGTTTATGTTGTTGCTGTTTAGCTCGAAGTCGGCCCTGATTGAACGGACATAAACTCAAAAGCTTTCCATTCGCATGTGGTCTCATATTACATTGTCTATTCTTTCTTTCCCTTTTTTGAAGTCGGTAGTGTGTAATTTCAGGGAGACGCGGTTGTTGTTTCTAGTAGATCAATCGATAGCGTAAAAACGCTTTTGATCGTTCGATGTTTGTGATTTGTACCACTAAATCATATTCTATTCCTCCATTTTGCAGATGTGAAGAACTCAGCCAGTCCTACCATACATGGACACAGCCAACACAGTCCAATTACAACCAATCTAAATAATGGTACAGTGGTGTCAAGCCTTGGACTTACTCCGAATTCGATTGTTTCTCATTCAAAATCATCTGCACTGACACCAAGTCCGTCAACGTCAAGTCCTAACATGGGCAGCCCAGTTAACATGTCGGCAGCCACTGTTCATGTATATACACCGTCACCTGGTAAGCCTATGCCGTCGCTTGCTCTAGAGCGGGATTCGTCACCAATCAACAACAATCATAATAGCAGCACCAACAATAACAACAGCAATGGCCACCACAATGGACAGCCGTCACAACCACATCATCATCATCACCATCATCATCACCACCAACATCATCAGCAGCATCAGCAAGGAATGGGTTTGGGCATTTCGGTATCAGAGCCATCACCACTGACAGCCTTGTCGGTTGGTGGAAATTAATCACAAAAAACAAGGGGGGAAATACACATGATCTTAAACATGGTAATGTTTACAGTTCGTTGGCGATGGTATGCAACATCGCCACAGTCAAATGGGAATTATGCTGGCCCTGAGTCTAACAAGCGCTCTGTTGGTTTAAAAGACACAACGAGTAACTTAGAACATAGGCAGAACAGCAAATTACTGTTCAGTGGTTTGAAAATATTATAGGCTAAACATATTGTTCATTCTCATTTTGACAATATTATGTTCAGTTAAACACTAAATGCAGCCAAATATATTCGTTGTTAACTGGAAAATCTGCGATTTGTTTATTATTACAAAATGATATTGTTGATTGGTATCAAGGCACTAACCCCGCCATTATTTGCGAGCAGAAGGAAATGTATTAATTAATCTAAACCCAAAACGTTATTAAATAGGTATGATGTAAGATTAATTCAACATGCCCTTTCCATCAACTTTATGTTGGGTTTAACAAATTTGTTACATAAAATATGCTTGTCTGAACTCAATTTATTGATAGGAAACACAAATTCATGGCGGGGAAAAAGTAGAAGTGTTGTTTGGATAGATGAAATGTCATGATTAACCATTTACTGCGCAACGCAAGTGTTTTAACATTGCTGCTAGTCTTCGGTAGCGATGGAAAATTTGTTTTTTTTTTAACATCTTGCAGCAGATAAAAAGACCATTATGTAAAGGTGAACGCAGATTTGAAATAAAAAAAGAGAACGCAGTGTAAAGATAATCAAAATAATGTCAATACCATTCATAAGTTTAAATCTACAGAACGCTTAATAAATATAAAGAGAGAATGGTGGCGGTGTGAAAGGTTTTTCACGTTAATTAAATTACCATAAGTGCATTAATATTTCTAACATAGGCACAAGGCCACACATTTTGGTTGGAGGGAATAGTCGATGATATCGACCCAAGTACATGACTGGTACTTATTTTTTGGAAACTCGCAAAGATGAAAGGTGGCGTCTGGCTCGATGGGTCTGTGAATAAACGTAACTAAATAGGTTTTAATTTCACATCTAGCCAAGATCAACTTTTCCTTTTATCATTCCGTGGTTCATACTCGCATTAGTGAATGTAATTTATTTCAACTTTTCATCTTTTGGTATATAGTGAAACGATTTTGATTGATTCTAGAAGAGAACTCAGTTATTTCATTACATATGCAATCACAGATATATACACACACACACACGCACATCTACTTGCATTCACACAAACATACATTCAAGCATTTGTACAAACATGCATTAATAAACATACATACATATTTACGCAGACACACACACATACACATCATATATAACATACAAGTAGAATATTAACAGAAATGTTTGTATATAAACTAACATAGCATAATGAATTAACATAAAAAAAAATTAATGAAATGAAATAAAATAAAATGTCACCAAATACTTATTTTGAAAATTTTGAGAAGAATGAAATTAAAAAAGTATATATATTATGAAATAAAATACATGAGAAAAACAGAAAACTCGTTTTGTGTTGTATTATAGACAGTTTTCAATATCCGTTTCTACATCTACTATTTCAACGTCTCTCGTTATCACACCCCCTCTCACTCTCCCCCTCTTCTCACTCTCCCTGCCCCAGTCCCACTTTGATATACAGTATATATATATGGGTGTGTGTATTGGTTGTGGGGTGGGGGGGGGTCAGTACCCCGACGGCTGAGCTTCGGCTGGTTCGACATCTAGATCCGAACTGAAACTACAAAGTCACGCTTATAGTGTACCGAGCCGTACTTGTTTCCAGCTCACTCCATTTTTATGAAACATGGAATTTGTGTAGCCGAAATATCCCAAAACTGGAACGATTTCATCAATAGAAACTTCGATTAATTATGAGCAATTATGAGAATCTTGTCGGACGGCTCTTTGCACCACTATAAAGTCCGATTGCTATAGACGTCGAAGAGCTCTAAAACCTCGAAAGAATACGCAGAAGACAGAACAGCAAGGCGTCAATATATGTATATATATGTATGTGTAGGTGTAGTTGCATCTAAACCTGATCCCAACAGCATATTAGGATGTACACGAGATGCATTTGGGAACGGCAACTAATCTCTCTGAGACTGAGTTCACAAGAGCAGTTAGTCTGCTCAGATGTGGCAAGAGAAGATGAAATCCGGCACAAAATGTTAAAAGCCTTAAATAGAGAAGGTATTCTCTGGCTGATTCATGTGTGCCTGGTGACCTGGATATTTGGAAAGGTACCTAAAGAATGGCAATTGAGAGTGATAATTCCATCTTTCAAAAGGGGAGGGGGGCAAGAGAGATTGTTCCAATTACAGAGAGATCACCTTGTTAAGCCTCCACGGTAAATTCTATGTTGAGATGCAGGGAGATTGTCGAGTCCAGGCTAGTTGATGAAGAGTAAGGTTTTGCGCCGGAGGCAGTAGAGCCGACCAAATATTCACACTGCGGCAGGTATTCGAGAAATCGTTAGAGTATTGCCAAGAAGTATATTCTTGTGTTGATGACATTGAAAAATCATATGACCGCGTTCCTCGGGACAGGCTGTGCAGGGATATGCGATTGATAGTCAGCTTTTTTCCTACCCTGATGTCTCTATACGAATGCCCGATTATTTGTACTCGGATAAATGGTGCTAAATCGAATCCATTCAATGTGGGGGCCGGGATCCGCCAAGGGTGCGTACTGTCACCTCATCTGCTCATTATTTACAAGAACAGGGTTAACATGCGCAACCGGGAGTGGAAGTGGTATCAGGACTGGCGGATGTAAAATCAGTCGGCTGGAATTTGCGGATGACGTGGTGTTACTTAACTCGACGTAAGATAAGCTTCGACTTGCACTTGATAGGTTTGATGCCGAGTGCTGCGAAAATCTGAGACACTTGTCCTCCCAAGGAAGCCTGCACAGAGCACTCTACATGTAAATGGAGTTCCACTGAAGCAGTTGAAGTGTCTCAGTGATGTAAGGCAGGAGGCTGAATTAAGTGTAAGAATTACAGGTGCTGGTGCAGTAATGCACCAACTTCAGCACTCAGTAATCAGAAGGGAGGTAAGCGTAAAAGCCAACCTTTACCAATGTTCATGATTCTAAAGTAATGACCGAAAAAGTACGATTGCGAATACAAGCAGCCGAAATGGGATTCCTCCAAAGGGTCTTTGGAGTAACATTACACGATAAAGTGCGTAGCTGAGATAGGGAGCCACTCCAGGTAGAATCACTACTTCTCCGAATTGAGACATCACAGCTCGATACTATGGGCATGTGATTAGAATGTCTCAGGAAAGAATCGCTGTTTAGATTTTACAGGATAAACTAATCGAGCAAATAGTTGGATATCATCTATAAGCTTGGTGGGTCACGCTTGGGGATCCAACTAGATCAGTTGGAGATGGTTGCTTCTCACAGGACCCACTAGAAGGAGTGTTTCAGTGCTTTGCCCCAAGTCCCTCTCAGGAATAAGTGGGCGAAGAAGAAAGAAAACATTTATGAAATGTTTAAAAGTAAGACATATATATATATATATACAATATATTCATACATGGTAACAATACTTAATATACCCCTGTAATAAAATTGTTAAATAAGAAACCTAAATTGAATTAACACCGTTAATAATGGTTACTTATATAGGCACAAGGGCATCAATTTGTTTGGGGTGGGGAGGAGTCGATTAAATCGCCTCCAGTGCGTGAGTGGTACTTTATTTTATCGAACCCCTAAGGATGAAAGGCAAAGTTAACCTCGGCGGGATTTGAACTCGGACCATAAAGGGGCGTAACTCTATGTTGTAAAGCATGGCGTCCGACCCTCTACGGATACTGCCATTCCACCACCCTTATTAATCTATGTATCTAAAACAGAGAATGTCTGTCTGTCTGACTCCCTAAAACTCGAGAACCACCCAACCGATTGTTTTCAAACTTTACACATGTAATACTTACCGTCTTGTGAGTGTTTTGTGCAAATAAAATTTTAAATTTTCAATGCCCTATGGACCGGATTACGCGATTTAGCGATCTCTCTGTATAATTCTTAGGCTTTCTTTTTAGATAGATACATAGATATAACGATGCACCCTTATAATACCTGTCTGTATGTCTGGCTCTCTGCATTACGACATTATGACGCTATATATGTGTGTGTGTATGTGTATGTTTTTCAAAATATTTACTTCTGCGTTCACAGATTGTATTTTTTAGTTTCAGAAGATCTCGTTAAGGGTGAAAGCAGCGATTCTTTGCTTAAACTTTAATCTATTATTTTAATATATATATATATATAATTATATATTCGTGTACAGATATTTTTGCATACACAATAACAAAATATAAACAAACGTATTTATTTCACGAGGCTCGATAAGGATAAATATATATAAAATATATAAGAACCCTAGAGCAAATCCCGAGCAACGCCGGGCCATTCTGCTAGTGCGATTCTAAATGGAAAACATTTGAAATGGATAGAATGTATTAAGTAATGTTTTCATTAAAACCTGATTAGGAAAATAATAAGTACATTTCTACATATGCTTTCTGGGTTATATATTATTTTTGCTGCATTAATACTATATTGTATGAGTTTCTAAGTAACGAAATATCTAAACATCCTAGTTATTTTTCAGATCTTTCTACGATAGAAATATTAGTTAACGAATAAGCACTGCAATTTTATATCATGACAACTTCCTTTCTAACAACTCTCACTATAACCAATAAACAGCTTCAATGAATTTTACCATATTTATTAAAAAAATACCCACAAATCTGTATTATTGCATGTCCAAAAAAGTATGCTCACAAGCTTATGCCTTGGCTTTTGTACCATGAATCTTGTATTATTCTTGATAATTTGTCTTATGATTTTAAACAAATTATTTTTATTTTTATAATATTTCCTGAAGAGGAAAATCATGTTGGAGCGAAATTAAAAAGAAAAAAAGAATATGTGCCTAAGCACGCAATTGGGTTAGTTATTGGTATAACAAAGACATACGGAGAAATATAGAAGAAATAGCTTTCAACTTACGATTAAAACCATATCAGTCATTTGGGAGGTTATTTTAAATGTAGCTTTACAAAACCCGTATATGTAGGTAAATACTCATATCTATTTATCTCCCCCCCCCTCTCTTTCTACATATATATACACATATATAGTAATAATAATAATACTAATAATAATAATAAATGTGGAGATCCCGTTAAGGGTGAAAGCAGTGATTCTTTGCTCTTTTAATATATATATATATATATGTGTGTGTGTGTGTGTGAGTGTGTACAGCAAATGGAACACTCTTTTGAGGCCTTTATAAGCTTGCGGGCTGCAGAGAAAGCTGATCCACCTGCATATTTCCTCCCTAACATCTTACTTTCATTTTCTTTTCTATCATCCATAACGGATTCTTTGTTGGTTTTCTCTGCCATCTAATGCTTTTCACATACATTTCCATTAATATTCTCACCCAATCACATATATCTTCCTTAAACACATGATCCAACCATTTCATTATATGTCTCTTCACACAATCACCCCTCTCTCAATACTCATCATCCACTTTATTTCATTATTTGTCTTCCTTTAGGGCAGTGGATTGGCAGTATCGGTAGAGGGTCGGACGCCATGCTTTCCAGCATAGTTACGTCCCTTTACGATCTGAGTTCAAATCCCGCCGAGGTTGACTTTGCCTTTCATCCTTACGGGGTCGATAAAATAAAGTACCAGTAATGCACTGGATAATTGCTGGCCTTGTGCCTAAAGTAGAAACAATTATTTGTCTTCCTCACACTCCCTCCAAGACTCTACTTATCCACCATCCATTCTTTCCATCTTTCTCAGATATTCCACATAAATTGCCCATTTCTCGCTCTCATAGAACATGGTACTTCTCACACATGCAACATACAACAGTTAATAGCCTCCTTTCATTCGTACACCACAGAGTTCCTGGAACATCTCTGCACCCTCTCGATACTGTTTCTGAGTTTAATCCACATTCCCCATTCAACATATCTCGTAGGTAATAAAATATTCTCACATTATTCATCGTTATCAACCACATGATCCACCTCAACATCCTCTCCATATGTAGCTCCCTCCATTATTATTAAAAACATAAATGTAGCTGCCACTACATTTTCGTACACATACTACATTCAAAGAAGTTCAATCTAACACCCTTGCTAGCATATATGGGATGAAGGGGATAAGACGGAAAATATGAAGATGAAAAGAATAGAAAAACATCTTACACTGCATCCCAAGACATGCCAACAGACTGGTTGGAGTTGTTCACCATTCTCTTCCACAGTCGTAGTGTCACCTCCCTTTGTGCTTTTTTCTGC
The DNA here is from genome assembly GCA_964016885.1 of Eledone cirrhosa. Taxonomy (NCBI): domain Eukaryota; kingdom Metazoa; phylum Mollusca; class Cephalopoda; order Octopoda; family Eledonidae; genus Eledone; species Eledone cirrhosa. Next base: position 232,890,920 of record OZ024740.1, read on the forward strand.
TTTTACAGCGAATTCTTCTCTTAAGATCTGACTAGTCATGTACAAACATGGCCACCTGAAACACTTCTCTTTCCTCGTCACTCATATGTTGCCAGTCACCCTAGACACCACACAAATCCTTTGCCCAAACCTTTCATTCTGGAACATCACATGCTTAGAAGTACTTCCTTGTTTGTATTTAACATGCATTTACGGACTTGCTGTCGTTCATGTGGTACATCACCTAATTGCATTGACACTTCCTCCAGTCCAATCCATTATAAATTAACTTGACAACCTACAAATATATCTAGATCTTCAAATTCTGTTTATTATTGCATGTAAGCTAACGTTTTTCAGGAAGAAGGCAATAACCAAATATCTTGAAGTTCATGTTTTCTCCCATTAGAATATAGGAACTTCGCGCTGAATAAAATATAAGCATTCATTATATGACCTATAGTAGAAATAAATTAGGTGTTCCCACTAATTCTCAGCATTGATATTTCGCTGTTGAGTTATGCTTTCAATTTAATACTACTTATGTTTGGTATAACTTAGTACTAGTAATATACTGGAATAAATTCATTCATCTATACCACTTCTTTACATGATGTTGACTTGGTGACAAAAGAGTGTGGTTCTGTGAACAATATTTCTGTGGAAAAAGTAGCCACATTTGCAACCCACTTGTACCGGACTGTACACTTCACAAATTCTGTAAATTTCCTCCAGAACTATTTACATACCCATAGGTTCCCGAGGACGTAGACATATTTGCCATATACGAAAGCACATCTAGCTGCGTCAATCCAACAAAGCCAACAGCCCATATTATACCCTTTTCACTACTCTTAAACATCGCAGAGTTTGCTCCTATCCTACACTCAGCAACCCTGTCCGTCCCTCTATCTCACCCGCTCCCTCTCTCTTTATTTCCGTCTCTCTGTATATAATGTTTACCGTCTCTCTAACTAAATATACAAGGTTTATCGTAATGTGTTTTTTTAAACGACACAATGTATTCTGTATGGAAAATGAACAATTTTTTTTAATCATCGAATTGACTTCGAATATGTCAAAGTAATCGAGAAAATTATTAACGATCAACTTCTGCGATACTCTGAGTATCCTTCTTTCTATAATGGCCAATCGTACGGCTTTCGTAAGTCATATGTCAATCGAAACAGATTTCGTGAATACAGTGTTGTGGCACTTATAAATCACGAGTCTGACATGCCAACACTGAAACATTAATCCATCGAGACTCACCATCCTTCTTTCGCCTATTTCATACAAAGATTCGTCTTCTGATTCATGATCAGAAATGATTCAAAACTAACACAATACTAACCCTTTGTAAAAAAAAAAAGAAGGAAATATATAATAAACTGTCCCATGCTGGGGTACCATCTCTGGATATTAAACGATTGTATTCCACTTTTTTTGTATTTTTGTTCTTTTTATAGTTGTCTATTTAATGAATAGCTACTGAATAAATACGACAATACGTTTTTAATGTACTTATTCCTCGGTAAAGACTTCACGAAATATACATATACACAAGCACACGCACACACATTCAAACATACACACACATAAATATACGATGAGATTCAGCGTACTTTCCATCTACCAAACTCTTCCCACAAGACAAATATATATTGTTATATTCTCAGATCCCAATTTATATAAGATCATATTATTCTGACTAGAGCATATGTGTGTATATGTATTTGTGTGTAATTAGACGGAAACAAATAGCTGTCAGAGAAAAGAATCCCATACAGATTGTTAACAAGGGAAGACATTGCATTACTAACTGTATGTATGTGTAGGTATGTTTTGTCAGTACACGTTGGTTTGTTCGTAACTGTCTGTATGTGATCCTCAATTAGTAATCTTTGTTTCATACACTGCTTTTCGAAAATTTACTCCTAACTGTGTAATCTATTAAACAGCACATTGACCCTGTACTATCTCTCCCCCCTCTATCTCAATATATATATATATATATATATGTGTGTGTGTTTGTGTGTATGTATATATATATGTGTGTGTGTGTGTGTGTGTGTACATATCTATATCTATATATCTATCTATCTCTCTCTCTCTCTCTCTCTCTCTCTCTCTCTCTCTCTCTCTCTATATATATATATATATATATATATATATATATATATATATATATATATACACCCACATACATACACACATATATATCCATACATATATATATATATATGTATATATATATGAATATGTATATATATGTGTGTAGAGAAGTCGGGGCGAGAGTCACACCTGCATACATAAATATATAAGTATATAAATATATAAAGAGAGCCACAACAGTATTTCTATATCTGAGAAAAGATATGCACTTGATACGCTTCACTTCCGGATCATTTTTGAGTAGTTAGCAAGATGGCGTTGTTGATGATTTTGACAGAACATCGACAGGTTTTACGTGGAAAAAGATTTCATACTACATATTTTACATCATACTGCCAGCTGCCTTACCTCTCTATTTCCCTCACCTTTTTCTCCGTAATTGCCTTAATTCTTTTTCACTTTTAACCTTTATTTTTCAGGATGTTACGATTTCTATTATTGCTATTTATGTGAGTTGAATGCCGTAGATGTTTTCATAATATATACATTATGAACATTTGTGAGACATTTCACGCTTTGCTGTTGTATTGGCTGTCTATGATTTGGTTATAATTCATCCCATTTAAATTATCTTTGTGACATCATCTTTGCTAACTTTTCATTCTCCCTCTCCTCTTTGTCCTTCTTCTCCTCAAATTCATTTTCCTCTTCTAGCTTACTATTATCGTTCAACATCTATCTAAATACTCTATTATATATATAAAAATATATATATATATATATTTATTAAAATAACAGATTAAAGTTTAAGCAAAGAATCGCTGCTTTCACCCTTAACGGGATCTTCAGAAGATCCCGTTAAGGGTGAAAGCAGCGATTCTTTGCTTAACATTTAATCTGTTATTTTAATAAATATTTGCCCTACGGTTCTTATATATTTGATATATATTTATCCTTATCGAGCCCTCTTTGGATTTTAGTCTTGAAATGTATTATTATTACTATATATATATATATATATATATATATATATATATATATATATATATATATATATATATATATATTAAAACTATATATATATATATATATGTATGTATGTATATATATATATATATGTAAATATCTGTCAGTGTGTGTGTGTGTGAGAGAGAGAGAGAGAGGGGGGTTGGTATGAAAAAAGTAAACGGAAACAGCACAGCAAACAGCAGAATACAATGAAGAAATATATTAGTCTAACGCTTGATATAGTAGAAAAAGAGTCTTTCATCGGAAGATAGAATGAGAAAAGATGAAATAGAAAGATAGAAAATGAGAAGAGGAAGGACCGGAAACAAAGCTGTATTGAAAACGCACGTGTCTATTAGGTCAGCCATTTCGGAGAAAAAATATATATTTCTTCTTTTATTTCTCATTCTATCATCAAATGAGAGACTAACGTCCAAAACATATATATATATATATATATATATATATATATATATATATATATATATATATATATTGGGACACCCACTGATGAATTATAGGAGCCCACTTGAATATATATCTATTGATGGTATAAAAGCTCCTACATAAATTGGTATAATTTCACCCATATTTTAGGAATCCTATAATGAAACGAGACGTCCGTCTGGGAAGAGATATATCGATATGTCTCATATGAAATAATACACCCAATTTTCCACGCAATACTTTTAGTTAGCACCCCGAACGCATACTTGGGAATATAATCACTTATTTCCAAATGTTTGTTGAGTGAGTTGGAATTTGGCCGGAGTATCGCTAAAAAGCTTTCTCCGATATTGTATTTATTTATATATATATATATATATATATATATATATATATTAAAATACAAATATTATTAAAATAGATGTTCTTTTGATCAATTACATTTTATTATACATATTTCAGAGGTTAACCATTTAACATCTCAGGGTATGTCATGTATCATTATATTTTGTCTGATGAGGATGTACTGTTGTACCTCCGAAATATGTATAATAAAATGTAATTGATCAAAAGAACATCTATTTTATTAATATTTGTATTTTAATATTGATAACTCTGGAAAATTATTTCTCGCAGAGTGCTTCCAATCTACTGTAAAACTCATTCTCTGATATACCCATTGAATCTTGTTTAACTCTTTAATATACATAATAGAAAGACGATTTGTTATATCTTCATTACGTTTGGTGACTCGCGTTTCGCTATTGATCAGCTCAAGGTTCGATCTAAATCGATCTGGCCCGACTCTGGAATCAAACGCTCATCGGACTTCTGTTGTGGTGACAGAATGAACATATAAAACATACAGATGTCTGTACATATGTATATATACTCGAAACTAGAGGGGTTGAGCGTCCACGGGCGCAAGCGTGAAGAGACGACATTTCTTCTGGATTATCATGCCTAGTTGGAAATCCAAATTGTCTTTGCCCCTAAGCACTGACACGCACTCACGCACACGCACACACACACACACACACACACACACACACACACACACACACACACACATATATATATATATATATATATATATATATATATATATATATATATATATATATATATATATATATATATATATATATATATATATATATATATATATATAAGTATTGAAGTTTCCGTTGAAAATTGAAAAAGTCATAGGAGTGAAGAGTGCTCTATGTAAGTACCAGAGCAAAATTTAATGTATAATAAACAATACAATATAATTACCTCATTACCAGAGGTTTCCCGAATAAGACGAATACGAAAGAAACGTCCTCATTCGTTCGTCGGACAAGGCAATATAAAACATAGTGAAATATTTGGAAAGTCTCCTCAAGAAATGCAAAAAAAATATATATATAGAAATAAAAGTAATGCAATAGATATATAAAATATATAGAAAAATATAAGGAAATATAGTTAGGTGTGTGTATATGTATGTATATACACTCACAAATATATATATATATATATATATATATATATATATATACTAGCAGTTTAGGACGGTGTGGCTCGGATTTGTTCATTTGCTATGAAAAGTTACATACAGGTAAACGTGGTTTGAAAGCGAATAAGCTTATCAATTAAGTGCATAAAGCAGTTGAACCGGTTATTAAAAGTTACGAACCAATTAGCATTTTGGTCAATCAATGATGGGTTAATAATCCTCCAATAGCGAATTTAGTAGACCAAAGTTGCAAGATGGTGGCCCTGATGCCGCTGGGTGTCAGATGTGTCCGCCATGGGATACCCTACCAGGAAATAGTGTTCCAGGCGGCATAGCTCCAACACCTGCACCAACATCTATAGCACCTCTTTGTAGACGATATTGCGTGTCATCCCTTGAGGAGAGTAAGCAAAAAGTCCATTTCTGCTCCCTGCGCGGGAACAGGCAACATAAAGTTGGCCATGGGAGAAGCATGGCTCCTCCAAATGGATGCCCGCCACCGACAATGTTTGCCCTTGTGACTTGTTAATGGACATGGCAAAACATGGTCTCACCGGGAATTGGGATCGTCGGAAATCGAACGGGATATCTGACGCCGAGGGGTAAAGGTTCATCCTTGGAATGAAAACATTCTCCCCTCTTCCGCACCCCGTTACAATGGCGGCCTCAATCAAGTGGGTGTCAGTGACTTGACGACCATGCGAGTACCGTTGCACTGCTTTGGTGGACGCAAGTTCCTTATTAGCATAATGGGACAGCCAACCCTAAGCTTAATAATGTGAGGTGGGAGCCCTGGGGGCTCAAGGAGATTTAATAAATCAACCGTATAATTAACGATATCGTCGGGTCTGATTTGAAGGTGTGCTCTTTACCGGGAATCTTCTCAATCAGCTGCTCGTTAATAAAATTAACCATGGTATTTTTCGGAGCAAGGAGGGCTCTTTCGCTGAGCCAATCGAGGTTTTTAAAGTTAGATGAGACATTAAGAAAAACTGCTTCCCAAAGGTCAGAAGGGCTGCTCACATGTTGCATAGGGTGTCGATTGCTATGCCGCCCTTGTCATCCGCAGGGATCTTGCCCTCACCAAGTGCTAAAATGTTCTGTGCTGCAGACATGTTGTCACCATGCAAATGAGCAGGCATATTTGTGCTCAGGTACAAACTATTCACCTGGACCCACAACATGGACGACTTAAGACAGGCACGCACTTCATCAGCTCTTGTCCATTTGGGGATGACAGGCAGCGTTTTCCGAAAATCCCCTGATAGCAGAAGGTTTACGCCACCCATAGGAGCCGTAGAATCCATAATGTCTTGCCGGGCCCTGACCAATGCCTCAAGGGCACCCTTGTGTGCCATTGTGCACTCATCCCAAACAATGAGGCAACATCTTTTGAGAACCAGAGCTTTGTGTGAACTCTTGCTGATATTACATGTTGGTGTCTCAGTTTTTACTAAATCCAAAGGGAGTTTAAAGGTTGAATGTGCTGTCCTGCCTCCCGGCAGCAAAGTAGCAGCGATCCCGGACGATGCAACGGACAACGCAACTTTTTTCTCCTGACGAATCTTAGCGAGAATCAAATTCGTTACAAAAGTTTTTCCGGTACCCCAGGAGCGTTTTTTATTGGGGGGATCCGGGTTTTTTTTTTTTTTGACCTTGAGGTATAACCAGTCAGTAGTTCCTTCAAAGGCTCTGGCGATTCCGGAAGAGGGGGCAAGGTGACATTACCGTTTAAGCAGCACATTGCAGGTGGCTCCCCAGCCCACTTTGTAGCATTGCAGAATTGGCAATTGAAGCGCATCTCGCCTATATTTATGTCAGAGCGCATCGAGTAATTAACATTTTGCTCATACTTGAAAGCCCGTAGGTGCCAGTAAGGGTTGTTGGGGCTCGTCACACCGCGTGCAGCTTCTCGCCGTCAACTGTTACGCTTGAACGTAGAACATTGGTCGTGTGGTTGGTGGGAAGGTCTGGCAGCAATAGCAGAAGCAACATTTGCAATGCTAATGGACCGCCCGTCTGCATCTTCAGAAGCCATGGAAGTAGTCATAGCCGCAGCGTCCGTAGGAAGGCGAGCCGTCCGTTGTTTTAAACGTTCTAAAGACCTCGAAGCAGCATTAGTCGCAGCGGTTCTAGCCAGGTGCTTCGACCTTTGTTTACGGCTCTCTGAAGCCCTGGAAGAAGCCTGGTATGAAGCCATATTGGCTAGGCGTGCGGTGCGCTGTTGGAAACTTTCAGCGGCTCGACATTAGCTGAACGTAAGGCTGTCTGTGAAAGTCTTGAAGCATTTTCCTCAGAGGACTCGTTTGCTATAGTAGCCTTTTGCGCCACTGCTGACGTGGTATGTCGACTGAGGCGACTTCTCTTTTTAGGTGGCATTTTATGTCCAAAAGAAAGGGTGAAAGTTACTTCTACAAAAAAATTGACTTTGAAAGTCTACTGTCTGTTTATGAATATTGTTATTGCTGTTGTGATACAAATGTTAGTAAGTAAATGGGTATCGAAAAATAAAGGGTGAAAGTTACTTCAACATAAAAATTGATTTTGAAAGTATAAGGCTGATAATTGAATGTAAAAAGATTGATAAGAAACCCCCCCCCCCCCCCCCCCAAAAAAAAACAATGTACAAGTATTTGTATGTATGTGTGTATTTTTATGTCGAAAATAAAGGGTTAAAGTTACTTATACAGAAAAATTTGGTTTGAAAGTGTAAGGCCGATCTCTTTATCATTATATGCTATTGTTATTTCTAAAACAAACTGTGTATGCGTTGATTGATTGAAATTACCGCGTTCCTGTTTCTATGACGTCAATCGTAACCATACCAACATATATGTGTGTGTATGCACCCACATATATGTGTGTATATGTTTTTATTCAATGTTTCTCTTTTTCACAAACACTTATAAGAGAAGGTAGCAATTTTAAGGGGGAGGTGATGAATGGGAGTAGATATAGGAAACGTATATCATATGAGAGAGGAGAAATCATCGATTGTTGAAATAAATCGATTTTTCCGTAATTGTGGCATTTTTTACCCAATAAGATCGCCCATGACCCAAGTTAGAATATTTGTAAACATTCTGCTTAATTATTCATTCAATATTTTTGGAATTGTGTAAATGTATAAAATTGAAACATACATACAGACACAAAAATCTGCCTTTTATAGATAATTGTTTCTACTTTAGGCACAAGGCCAGCAATCACCCAGTGTATTACTGGTACTTTATTTTATCTACCCCGTAAGGATGAAAGGCAAAGTCAACCTCGGCGGAAACTGAACTCAGATCGTAAAGGGACGTAACTATGCTGGAAAGCATGGCGTCCGACCCTCTACCGATACTGCCAATCCAATAATGATATATATATATATATATATATATATATATGTGTGTATATATATATATATATACATTTGTGTGCGTATGCATATGTAACTTAAACGTCTTAGTAAAAACCAAGGATAACTTCTTAAATCAAGAATTATCTAAATATTTTAGAAATGTCTGTCTTACTGCTGTTTCAATGAACTCTGTTACTCTGACTTGGGAGGTGCCACATATGTCTATTCGGAACACATTCATCTCCTTCTTTCGCCATTTCCTGCCACGGTGTCTAAAATCCCTCATCGTCTCAAGAGCTCGTCACCAGTAGTTCTTGTTTATTCTATAATATATAAAACTACCAAATCACCAGCGCATTCACATCGGCTGTTGATCAGTGAGAATCTACATTACAAATAATGCATAGTAATATGATTCTCCAGTTTGGGGGCAACAAATATACCAACAGATATAGAGAATAACTTTTTGTATTTCTATGATTTAACCAATGCATTGTTTCACTATCAAAATTCATCTAAGCCCATTAAATATTGCAATATGTTACAAATTCATATTAATAACCAGAAGCTATGTAGTAAGCGAGCCTTAACACAATCTCTTGATCTGTCAAATCGCTCTCAAATAGTTGTTTCTACTTTTGGCACAAGGCCAGTGCATATTGGTACTTTATTTTATCGACCCCGTAAAGATGAAAGGCAAAATTAACCTCAGCGGGATTTGAACTCAGAATGGAAAGGGCCGTAACTCTATGTGTCAAAGCATAGCGTCCGACCCTCTACCGATACTGCCAATCCACCGCAATTAGAGTTTCTACCTTTGGCACAAGGCCAGCGATTACCCTAGTGCACCACTGGTACTTTATTTTATCGACCTCGTAAGGCTGAAAGGCAAAGTTAACCTCGGCGGATTTGAACTCAGAACGTAAAGGGCCATAACTATGCTGCAAAGCAAATAATACTGCTCTAAAATAATACCGTACATTTTATTTTTATGAAGAAAGACGCGTTGGATTATCTGGTTCTGAAAAACTGAGTCTGAAACAATGGTCTGAATAGTAACATCTGAAATTCATTTGTTCATAAATCTATTAAGTCATGGCTAAAGTGTGGCTTAATAACAACAAATTTAACGCGAAATATAACCCAGTTACTCTTTAGTATGAATGGTAACTTGCATTCTAATTGACAATATGGAAATTATTGCTTATCTTTATATAGATATGCCCACAAAATTATTTAACCATTCCTTTCTAAAAGATTTGTTTAGCAAAGATTAGATCAATGTATGTGCTTTTAACTTCTTTAGGCGATCTTCTGATTCCAAAGGTTATGAAGACACTTATAATTGACATGAACAAAATATCCTAGTCACTACTAAGACCTTCCACATATCTATCAAACAATTGTTTCTTTATTCGTCGTGCAAAGTTCAGTATTATGACATGTTTACTTAAAGAAAGGTCAGGTGTCCGATTTCCGCCATTATTAATCTTTGTAAATAATAGCTAAGACACTTAACACTCGCTGTCTTTGCCACCTTAGAGTAAGTAAGTAACACGTTTACAACATGCCACAATTGTAAGAAGTAACTTTGCAGTATATTTAAAAAAGCTTTCATTTACTTGCAATAGTTTAATTGAACACATACTTAATAATCTGAATATAAAAAAGACAACTCATATTAACATATCTAATACAAACACAAGCAATATTGGATATTATGTAATGTATAATTTTCCTCCGCACATACGGGAGATAACTCCGGTTTAGTTTCGTCTTTTGTTGAAGGATCATTAATGGGAATGTAAACTTGTATTTGCATACCTAACCAACTATAGTAGGCAAGGAATTCCGCTACGGTAATTCGTCTTTGATAAATGATGGAGTCAATTTTGCCTTTCCGTATGTGTAAAATAAAGCACCAACCCGGAATAATAAATTGCCCTGATTGTTAGAGCTTTATAAGAAATTCCATGAGGTATTTGTGCTGTCTTTTTGCGTTCTGATTTCAAATCCTTCTGTTGCAAATGCTGATGGCAGATTTAATGCGTCATCCGGTGGAACACAAACACAAGGCCATTGTTTGCCTTTATTGGAATCCACTGTTTTGCAAGAATGTGGTCAAGATCACCTGTTTGAGGATACTACTCTCTTCCCACCGGTTTTGGAGTTTCTGAAAAGTTTCAGGGGTACTTCTTTTCCCTCTCTTTTTAAGGAATAAAGAAACAAAACAAAAAATTATATTGTAGCCCAACAACTGAATGGTATACATAAAATTACATCATTCTAAATGATAAAGAAATTACACATATAAATTCATAATTTAAACGTTTACACAACGTTTATCAGAGTGTGAATATTTTCCTAAAGAAATCACTCATATAAATTCATAAGTTCAACGTTTATGCACTGCATATCAGAGTGTGTCATATTATGGATATTTTCCTTAAAATAACTAGGTATCTATTTTGTAGTCGTTAATCGTAAAACGCAGAGGAAAGGGATTGTTGAGAAGTAGAGATAGGTGCGATTAGGTCAACTAAATATAATGCTGGTTGTAGCTTTCAAAATATGTTTTAACGTTCTCTTCAAGAGAACATATCAATCATTATCAGAATGAAATTCAGTCCCTCCCAGCCTCAAATAGAGCTTTTTTGCAATGCAATGCTAGTGGTGTGGCCTTCAGATCTGACCACACTGACATATATATTTAATTAAAACACATACATATACATGATATATTTCGCTTGATTTATATAAATATTGTTCGTGTGTCTGTATATATGTGTGTGTATATTTTTAAATTCTTTCATTCAAACTGTTTGGTGGGAGTGTCTTATATATAAAGAATGAAACTAACATTTTGTATTTAGTAGACATATTTGAAATCGAGGCAGGTCTATTGAACCATAAATAAGTTTAACCTCACCAGCGGCTCCTACCCTCCAATGAGTAAGAAGTTAAATATTCTCCTGGATGTATAGTAGTAGAGAAGGATTAATTATGCAAAACATTCCTTATTGACATATAATCGTTTCAATAGCGATGAGCCCATGGTACAATCATAATGAGCGGGACCACACTCTTCTGCGACGTCTCATCATCAGATATATGAGTTTGTATGAGCAAAGACACATTCAATATATATATATATATATGTGTGTGTGTGTGTGTGTAATATATATATACAGTATATATATATATATATATATATATATATATATATATATATATATATATATATATATATATACAAAATATGAAAATAAATATATGTGTGTGTGTATGTGTATTACAGAGAAGCAGGGCCCGACGGTATATGTGTGTATGAATCATCAAATTCTGTCCAGAATATGTTGTCACTATTCAAGGCAATCAATGTGTTACTGCTGTCTTTTTATATAAATATATAGCGGTTGTACATTATACTAAATGAAAGCTATTTAAGACTATTCAACAGGTATTTAAGATTATTCAACAGAATTCGTAATATAATCGGCTTGTCTCCCCATAGCCCCGGCGTACAGAATAGAGAAGGATTTTCCGCGGAGGATGGCAAGGGAAACGCGCTAGAAGAACCACTCCAACTCGCGGGGTTCACACCTGCGGCTAGCCAGTTCAACGCCTAAAGTGGTGAGTCGAGAGGTAGCCCTAGAGCCGAGGACACCAGAAGTCTCCACTGCCAAGGGTACAACCGCAAACCTGTCGGAGAGTGTGACCGGTATTTGAATAGTTTGGACTCCTTAGCCCGACGTGCAGAAGAACCTGGGTTAGTCGCAGACTGCACTAGGTTTGTGTCTGCAGAAAGTGTCCGTGCAAGTGGCATCCCAGACGAGGGGTTTGCCACCACGCAACAGGAAGATGGTCATGCCATCTGGCCTTTTGCCGTCCCCTCAGTCCAGCCTCCCCGGCTCGAGCTGAGAAGGGAAGCCTGCAGCGTCCAAGCCATGCTTTATGACCTCGTTGAGGGCAGCATGGCGTGGAAGGCGGCCGGCACTGTGGAAACAGGAAAGCGGGTGGTGGCCGAAAGAGTCCACGGTGGATCGACAGCGACATTGGTGTGGCTCGCAGATCAGAAGGCCGAGCCTCAAGGAAACGCCGATGCGCAGGCTATTGTTATCTAGCTGCGCGCCAGTGGAGAAGGAGGCATGGAGCCAGACACCACTGTGGCGTTTGGAGGCCAGCTATGGCTTAAAGGTGAAAAAGATGGGAACACAAAACCAAATTCTTCATTCAAATACAAAAGACCATGTAACTCACATAAACTCGTACATACCCTAAAAAACACATTCTCACGCCATATAAAACACAAACATACACAAATTAAATATATGCGGGTGCGTGTGTATGTCGTAGTGCGTGTCCGTCGTAGTTTGTGTGTTTGCGTATATACGTGCATTTTTAAGGGTATTTATTTAAATCTATGAAAACATATGCATCTCTTTGTTTCATTATTACATCGTGTGCATCTGTGTGTACTCATATACATATGTATATATGTGTTATTCATGAATTTATGTCTGTCTGTATGTATGTATGGATGTATGTATGTATGTATATATGTTTTCCTGAGAATCTGTACCTGTAAATATATGTGTGTTTATATATGTGTTGTGGGTATGTATAGCAAATGAGGAAGGAAGTTTGCGAGCAGTTGGTGGCTGACAGGAATGTCAGGTCAAATGTCGGGTGAGTATATGACGTAAGGTAACCATAAATATGACGTAGGGAAAGGCAGGAGTAGAAGGAGGAAGTTAAAACATCTTGCATTGATAGATATATGAGGGAGGGGTGAAACCGCAATGTGTTGTATCGTGTTTGAGTTCATGCATGTATGTTCATGTATGTTTGTGTTGTGGTTTAATGTTTATTACACGTTTGTGTTGAAGTATTTAGTCTTTTATAAATGTGTGTTAGTCATTTTACAATTATCACTTACAGATACAGTCACACGTATATGACCACACACACACACACACATGTATAACATATTAATGACAGAATGACGTTTGAGATTAATCTTGAAAATATTTTATAATATTCATTTTGACTTATTAATATCTTAGTTTGGAGCAATAACCTCTCTAAGTCCATTAACGTTTTAAAACCCTGGCATCGTCTATTAAACAAAGTGATGGTAGTGGTGCAAAGGTCCATAACAAAGTCACCTTAGAAAACCTGCATTTATGAGTAGATTTATATTGGAATATACCATTATTAACTAATGAATTACTATTTAGGTTTGTTTCGTGTTGTGTATTTTAAATGTAATGGCCACTTATAAACTTATGACTGACCGACGAAACAATATCGTACTTCTGTAACCACTATACAGATTCAACCGCGAATATTACAATTTTCAAATTTACATTGAAGTTAGTATATTACATAATTGTTTCTACGTTTGGCACAAGGCCATCAATTATCCCAGTACATTACTGGTGCTTTATTCTATCGACCCCATAGGGATGAAAGGCAAAGTTAACCTCGGCGGAATGTGAACTGAGACCGTAAAGGGCCTTAACTCTATGCTGCAAAGC
>OZ024740.1:232909855-232914855 GCA_964016885.1 Eledone cirrhosa
GTAAGATACCAGGTAGACCATAACCCACCATAGTACTCGATACTTAGGGGTCTGACTCTTTTCCTATTACCCACTCGACTACACTAAGTATCGAGTACTCTGGTGCGTTATGGTCCACCTGGGATCTTACCACACTCTCTTTAATATATATATATATATATATATATATATATATATATATATATATATATATATATATTTATATATATATATATTTATATATATCATAGATTGAGTTGTAAATTCAAAATAGTCTTTTACAATTAAGTAGCCCTTTGAGCTACTTAATTGTAAAATACTATTTTGAGTTTATAACTCAATCTATGATAATCTCGGCTCCGTATGTAGAGTTAACCTTAGTCTCATAAACCCAACTGCTAATTTTAGCGGGATGTGTATGAGACGCGCTAGGCGCTGCAACATGTGCGTTTATATTACCACTTCGTCCAGTCTTCTTAGATCTTTTGAAGTAAAAGGTACGAATTTTCCTGGATACCCGCAGATGAGCACAGGAATTCTGGTTTTCACTTAATAATTGTTTCTACTTTAGGCACAAGGCCAGCAAATTACCCAGTGCATTACTGGTACTTTATTTTATCGACCCCGTAAGGATGAAAGGCAAAGTCAACCTCGGCGGGATTTGAACTCAGATCGTAAAGGGACGTAACTATGCTGGAAAGCATGGCGTCCGACCCTCTACCGATACTGCCAATCCACTGCCCTTGGCTTTCAGTTAATAATACTTGCGAAACAGATTTTGGTCTGTCCGGGTATCGAAGGCTATTGAGCTATATAGGTTTGTTATTTTTATTGATTTATTACTTTAAATCGAGTCAGGCAAACCATATAGTTTTAACTTAGTATATTTTCAACCTAGCTAACTTGGTCATTTGCAATTGGTACACGTGTATTTATATCTGTATTCATCCCTCTCTTATATACAATTATATATATATATATATAAATGTATATATAGTGTATGCTTAATTTAAAGCATTTTGAAGACCTCACGCTATTGTTTTAAAGTAGTGACTATGGATCCTTCCGAGTGAAAATTAATAGTTTAAGAGAAAGTGACTATCTTTTTTCAACAAACAAAGGGAGATAAGCTGACAGATCTCTGTTTCGTACTGTTAGTACTGCTCAGAGCTTAGCACGCCCTTTGCCTGCTGAAAATTATGAATGTTGGATTCTTATAGAATTCCAGTAATAATCAGGAACTGATTATACAGAGCGGTTGCCTGTCCAGCAAAAATTGAAAATTAGAATTGGTGCTCTGAAATAGCGATATATATATGAATGTATATATAATGTATTTTGCAATACACTGTATGCTTAATTAAAAGCATGTTGAAGACCTTACGCTATTATTTTAAATTAGTGACTATGTCACTTACTTCTTTTTTCAGCAAACAAAGGGAGATAAGCTGACAGATATCTGTTTCGTACTGTTGGTACTGTTGGTACTCTTCAGAGATTTTAATTAAGCGTGATTGTTTCATATGTTTATTTATATGTTAATCAATTTCTAGTTGTTATATATATATATATATATATATATATATATATATATATATATATATATATATATATATATATATATTCATTTATTTATTCTGAGATGGCCCGCCAGTTCGGTGTTATTATTGCAGAGAACCATCTCTTCAAAAAGACACCGAATTAGAAGGCCATCTCCGAATCTATTCTATTCTCTATTTTCTGTTTTCGTTTGCCGTAATCCGGGTATTGATTGTCTAATATTTGCAATCCACACCTCATGAGCACGTAGTGAATGTAACTTTAAACTTTAAGATTGCTCGCTTCATATAGTGTCTTTGACTGTCTTATATAGTTTTATGTCGGTCAGGGTTGTTGTAGAGTAAGATTGTTATGTGATGAGGGGTGTCATATGGGTGTGTGTATATATGTATGTGCGTATGTGTATATAGGTTTGACAGTTGATTTGTATAAATTGGGTTTTTTGAATGCATACATTTGTATGTGTGTATGTACATATGAGAGCTTGTGTGTATAAGGATAATTTTAGTTTATGGGGTTTATGTGTACAGCGGGGTAGGTGAATACATGTAAAATTAACACATTTAAGGCCACTACAGGGCGCAAACGAATGAAACCTACAAGCAGGGCCAATTCCACTCTCTGAACAGCGAATGCTTTTTCCCCCAAAAGAAGAACTGATCAACATCATTGCATACAAACGAAGTCGCAGTTTTAAATCAGAGTCACCTTCTCCTAGAGAGACTAGGAATCTCCAACTCCACAAAAATGTCTTTATTGGGTGGCCGTTGATTCTGCTCATTTCCTTCGTCCATAGACGGGTTTTGTTTTTCATACCGCTGAGTGTCGAAATTCATCCTCTTCGCCAAGCAAGGCTGGGGGAGTTGCCAGTTTAGTGGCCGACGACCCGACCATATGATATATGAGAATTTCTATATCTATTTATAAATAAACATTTTGAAAGCCTTCCGCTATGAATTTGGAAACTGATGGCATAGCGCACTCTAGCGGATTCCAGCAGAAGCTAAGGATAGGTAACTGACGACAATGATACCATCGTTTCTGACTCTGATATATATATATATATATATATATATATATATATCTTCTCCCCATTTTTTCATATATATATATATATATATATATATATATATAGTAATAATAATAAAATTGAAGACTAAATCCAAAGAACGTCTCTATGCACCACTTAGAGAACATTAGTCTACAACCTCTTTTATACCATAAACGTGGTTCTGTCCTTGCACGTAATTGTTTTTCACCGCTCCTATTAATGACGTATTATTCGTTTTTTCCCGTTCTTTGCCAGCGAACGTCACCATGAACCAAAGTATCGTCTTCCTGTCTTCCTCCGGTTGCAACGTTTTTTGAAATATCCAGTTCTGCGTTTACAGATTGACTTTGTTAGTTTCAGAAGATCCCGTTAAGGGTGAAAGCAGCGATTCTTTGCTTAAACTTTAATCTGTTATTTTGATAAATATATATATATATATATATATATACAAATAATGCTAATAATATTATTTATACTGACACTGTTCATAATATAGTATCTTAATGAATGTTCTAAAACCTAGGAATGTTATTACTTGTTTAAACATTGTGTAAGCTCCGATGATATCAGACAATTATATGGAAGAAACGATCGTCAGCAATTAAATGTATTAAGCAAAAATTTGGTTTTTTGTATATATATATATATATATGTATATATATATATACATGTATGTGTGTGTGTGGGTGGGGGGGGGGGCGTTTTGTGTTTGGACTTAAAAGCAAGCAAAGAATAACCGTATGTATATATGTTTATATATTGCATATTATATAGATCTGCCAGCATGTCACATGATGGTCTGGTCTTTGTTGTAAGTAGGGATGCCTCACGTGCCCGAATTTAAAATCACGCCCTAGAAAAAAGAAAGAACGTAACTAGGATAAATAGATAGACAGATAGAGAGTTTAATATATTATAGATAGATAGATAGATATATTTCTTTTATTTGCCACTAGGGCATCAAAAGTGGGACAAGTACAAAGGGGGGAGTTTACACAAAAAGGCGTCCTCAATAAGGAGGAGGCAATAACAAAATATAAAAATAAAATAAGATATAACAAAAAATAAAATTTTTAACAAAATCCTCAATAGAGAGGAGGCGCCTTGGGGGGTCGCACACACCCCCGAAAAAAGTGTGCAACCCTTCTCCTCAGGAGCACAGAGAAGGGGTGCTCCCTTGGTCTTTCATCTTCCTCACCTATAGTCTGATGTAGAGTGAAGGCCCATTCACACGGGCCATTCTCGCCACTTTCACCCATCTTTCATAGAAACGGCTGGGGTGCAGCACCTCTCTCTCCATCCTGATCCTTCTTCCGAAATGATATCGGAAGAAACGGACCAGTTGTTGGCCAGAGAGAAAGGTGCCTGACCTCAGTCCTTTCAGACGCGTCCACCATACAACCTCTTTCGCCATGGCTATTACGCACAGAAACACCGCCTCTGCTTCATCTTTGAAGGGGGGAGGCGGCTTGATCATTACAATAGACTCGGTGGTCAACCGGATCGGTTCCACCCTTGACAGCAGTTGTTCGACATAGCCCCACAGATCGGCTACGCCCGAGCAGTGTACCAATGCGTGTGCAACGGTTTCCTCGTCGCACACGCATCTGGGACAGATCTTTTTGGCGGGGTCCCTACCCGGGCGCCCGTGTCTGTAGAGCCTTTCTCGAACGGGTAAAGCCCCTCGGTAGCACTGCCAGGCCAGGGACTTCTGGAAGTTGTCCATAGGTCCCGGGCTGAATGTCCTACCGAACAGGCTGGCCAGTTCGTCCTCCTCCATGTCTAGGGCTTCTCCGAGGGCGTCGTCGCACCTGCTGCGTACCAGCCCTCTATAGAATGTTGCGGTGGAGTCTCCACTGATAACCGGATCCGCCTGCCAGAGGGCGGTGAGCGCCTGGGCACACTCAGTGTGCCAGGCGCCCAGTTTTCTCGGTCTTTGCTTGACCCAGGATTGCAGCTCGGTGAGTGAGACGAGTCTGGGAAAGGTTCGCCTCACAAACGAGGCCCACACCGGTTGTCCGGTGAGGAATACGTAGAGGTGCCGTAGCCTTAATGCGTGTTTACGCATCATTAGCCACGGCATCCCCAGCCCTCCTTTCGAAGGGTGTTGACAGCAGATGGATCTCCTCACCATAGGAGCCCGCCTCTTCCAAAGGAATTGGAAGAGCGCGCGCTCCATCTTGGTGAGGGTTTCCCTTGGGCAGGGCACTACGGTCAGGCGGTAGTAGATGACGGACGCTATGTAGGTGTTCGCCACCTCCGCCCGACCTTTCAGGGATAGTTTGCAACTGGCCCACTTCTGGGTCAGTGCAAACACCCTGTTCGTAACCTCCGCCCAGTTTTTCTCCACCTGGAGATAGATAGATAGATAGATAGATAGATAGATAGATAGATAGATAGATAGATAGAT
>OZ024740.1:232919855-232929855 GCA_964016885.1 Eledone cirrhosa
AAAGAGAATAATTTAATAATTCCTGCTTTACAGTTTATGTGAAACGTTTGAATCTCAGAATTTTTGTTAACTTTCGTAGACTTCAATCTGTTTCGATTTAGCACCATTTATCCGAACACAAATACTTGGGCATTCGTATAGTGACATCAGGGCAAGAATAAGCAGATCATTGATCCCGTACTCCTGCAGAACCTTTCATGGCCAGGTCCATGGAACGCGGTCATATGCCTTTCCGAGGTCTACAAAGCAAAAATACACCTCTTGGCCGTACTCCCACGATCTCGCAAAGACCTGACGCCATGAGAATATTTGTTCATCAGCTAGCTTAGACTCGACAATATCTCTACATCTCTTTGCCAGACACTTAGCATCCAGGCCACTCGGCACAAATGAGTCAGCCAGTGAATAATTTCTTTTAACATCTCGGACCGAATTTTATCCGCTCCAGTGACCTTGCTACTTTTCAACTCTCTAATTGCTCTTGTCGCCTCCGCCTCCGAGAGATTAGTCATCGCTTTCAGATGCATCCGGTGATCCGGTGTACATCAGCAGATGCTGTTGTGATCGGGTTTAGGAATTCAGCAAATTATTATCACCACCTCACGAGGATGCACCTCTCTGGAGAGAGGATAAGCCCAGAGGCGTTCCCCGATAGCAGGTGTGGAGGACTTCTTATTACGAAATCGGCGGATGTCTTCCAGAACACATTATTTGCTCATCTGAAGTCGGTTCCACCTTAACCCCCAAGTTCTCCAATGTCTGAACTTGGGACGCCTTTACTGTCTCTGCTGCGTTTCTTCGTGCCTGCTTGAACCGCAAATGCAAGAAGGACATATTTCTAATCCAAGCTTTGTATGCCTCCTCCTTCTTTGCTCATGTGTCATCTTTGACCTCTTGATTAAATAAAGGGGACCTTCTGCCATCCGGTGCCACATCAAGCCTCTTTTGCCCGCAGTATTTAACAGCTGAAGCAGAAACTACTTTTCAACATCATCAGTTTACTCAAAGAATTCACTGAATTTGGATGCAATTGTATCTCGATACTTTATCTTGACTTCCTTATCCGCCAACGCTTCCTAATTTATCCTGTATATGTTTTAGCACCAGCCAACGTTTCCCAGTTTATCCTTTATGTCTACCTGGACCTGCTAGTTTTATGGGCATCTTTGGATTTATGTAGTCTCAAATTGTAGATAACTAGATTGTAGAGTTAGAGCGCAAGGTAAAATGTCTTAGAACATTCTGGCATTTTATTGTTGACGAGGGTTATGTTCAAATCCTACCGAGGTCAACTTTCATCCTTCCGAGGTCGATTTTCCACCCAATTTATTAGACTTGTGGCTAAATTAGAAATAATTAATATCAGAGAAAAATTATCATCATCATCATTTTCATACGTGTGGCAAAGGAGTGTGATTCATAATTAAATTAGCAGTTTCATTTTATATGTAATAATCAAGTTCCCTGGACTTGTGCAGTCCATGATTTGCCTCTCGAAATGTTTGACCTTGTGTACATAATTGTTTTAGATATCTATGGCAAAGCACGTGTCCGTCCGTTTAAATCAATTACAAAAATTTCATATTTCTGGAGTTTATGGTGGATAACATTTAATGTTTATATTAAGACTAATTCATTCTTCAATCTTCCTTAAAAAACAACGATAGAGAGAGATTAGTTTGAGAGTATTTGGTTTCTAATTCTGGCATATTTTAATATATAAAAGAACGCAAATCCAAAATTATCCCAATTCTGAACCTGTTAACTAAGGGTAAAAATAACATTTTTGGCTGCTATTTCTAGCGAGCTGAGCGATTACATGATGTCTTCCTCATTGGTTCGTTATTGCTGTTGATGTTGAATTAGTATCAGATCAATCTACCACTTCCAAGATGCACACGGTAAGAGTATATGATCATGAGTTGTGTTTACATATACATACATATATATATATATATGCGTGTATGTATCTACAATATGGATGTCAGCGAATTGGCAGAGTGGTGACAACGTCAGAGAGAATGCTTTATAATATTCGTTCCGTCTCTCTGCTCTCGGAGTTCAAATCCCACTAAAGCAAATTTTGTCGTTCATCCTTCCGATGTCGATAGAAAAGTACCACGCAGGTACTGGGATCGATTCTTCATCTATATCTCTTTCTCATTTCCTCTCTCTCTCTTATATTTTATCTTTCTCTGGAAGAAATCTGCTCTACTCAGGACTGGAGAGTGATGGGCTCCACCACGCTTAAAATGCATAAGACACGCGGTTTGTCAGTACGGCGTCTACGACTCTAAGGAGTTACGGGACCATACAAACATGCATGGTAAATATATTGTTTGATCATGACAAAGGGAACAAAATTAAAGTACGTTAGTATTTAACTATTTTATAAAGGTTCCTTCTCCTTGGAAATCTTTTTAATTTATATTAATATTATTCGCCCAGGCTAACTTTGCCTTTCATCCTTACGCGGTCGATAAAATAAAGTACCAGTAATGCACTGGGTAATTTGCTGGCCTTGTGCCTTAAGTAGAAACAATTAATATTATTTGCTCCGATCTCTTATATACGTCAGAATTTATACAATTATGTTTACATAAGAGGAAGACCAAGGTTAACGTATGTTGATGCCCTCAGGACAGACACTGGTCTGTTGGAGACGCAGGACATGGCAGCGATAATGAGGGACAGAAACCGCTGGAGAGAACTCGTCCATGGATCTCCGGAATTTTACCCGCCTTAGATAGATAGATGTTTACAATGTGTGGCATATATTAAACCAATGAGAAAGAATTATATATAGACAGGTAAGGGTTTAGCTTGTCGGAGATAAGGAAGAAGAAAGACATAGAAAATGTGAGAGAGCGAGTTTAACTATAGAAGACTGAGAAAAAGGACTGGGTGGAGGTAGAAATGGAGTAAGTAAGATATAGAATTAAAGATAAATTATATGAGTCAGAAATATATGGAAAGTGGGGTGGAATATAGGATGTAAAATTTGGAGACAATAAGAGAGGGTGTGACGCGTGTACACACACACACAAACTCACACACACACACACACACATATATATATATATATAATAATAATAATAATAATTGTTTCTACTTTTGGCACAAGTCCATCAATTACCCAGTGCATTACTGGTACTTTATTTTATCGACCCCGTAAGGATGAAAGGCAAAGTTATAATAATAATACTCCTTCATTACGTTTATTGGTTGATGACGCACGTTTCGTTACTGATCAGCTCAAGGTTCGATTTGTATCGATTTGGCCCGACTCTGGAATCAATAGCTCGTCCGACCTCTGTAGTAGTATTCACTCCATGGATATATATATATTTATATATATATATATATATATATATATATATATATATATATAGAGAGAGAGAGAGAGAGAGAGAGAGAGAGAGAGAGAAAGAGAGGGAAAGAGAGAGAGAGAGATACTTGAGCATAACTGTTGCAAGAAAAGATTACACACATATGCGTGCGCATGCAATGATATATGTAAATATTCGATATCGTTCATTGTTTGATCTCTGAGTTCATATATTCATTTCTCGAGATTTAATCAACTTTTATCAAGAGTGGTGTATGTCTGCTTATGTGCCGGGGACTGACAGTTATTTTACATGAAAAACTAATATGTTACTAGAACAAACTAAGGACTACGTCTCTTTGCGTAGTACATGTACCGAACCGAAAATAATTTATACGAATGGACGATATTTTTAAAGTAGTGTTGAACTGGGCTTCTAAATATAGGGTTGGCATATAAATTCAGTGATTTGAGTAAAATTGATGATTTTGCATATTATTTTGAATTTTAGATTTGGGATCGGTATTTTCTGAGTGTCGCAAATTTTCCTTGAAAGGAGACATTTTTGCGATTGAACATTTAAAATAAACCCACAGATTTACAATTCAAAATAATTGAGCCAAACAATACTGTCAGGTTAAACTAATAAGACAAGGATTTTATTGTACCATACAGAAAGATGATTTAGTGGCTATTTAAAAAAAGGGGTGGGCATGAATAGAATCTGTATATATGTGTATGTATATATGTATGTGTGCGTGTGTGAGAGAGAGTGATTGTTTGTGTATGCGTGTATCTGTGTATGACACACACACACACACACACACACACACACACACACACTCACACACACACACACACACACACACACACACACACACACACATAAGGGGTAAAGAGTAGGAACAAAGAAAAGTGAAGAGACTAGAAAGAAAGATATATGAATAAATATATAAACAAAAGAAAAGAAGAATCGACCCATGCACTTGTCTAGCACTTCATTTATCTACTGTGGGATAATACATTATAAATTGACTTCGGGTAGATTTCAAATCAGGATTCTGATAACTGGATCGAATGCCATAAAACAGGCATGTCAAACATGCGGCCCTTTACAAGGACACCTGCGGCCCGCACAAAGGTTTTTACAGCGTGAACATGTTTTATCTTCGTAATATAAAATTTAAAAAAAATGAGTTATATGTGCAAATAGTTGTCGTGTGAGGCCCTCAGACAACACATATATGACCCATGTGGCCCTCGCGTGATCTTCAGTTTGACATGCCTGATCTGGACTATATTTTAACCTGTAATCCATGTTTCATTTCATGTTTCATTTCATTTCATATTTGAATCTACTATTATTTGGGCTTTATATATATATATTAGACCTGTGCGAAATTCCTTCCTTGCTCACATTTCAACCAGGTTTGATGGTCTTTTGTCTCTTGTTCACGATTTCACCGAGTTTATATTCATAGAAATCTGGGACTTGTCTCTTTCTTCTCACTTTCTGTTGCTTAAACCATTTTGTTTGTTCACCCTAACGTCCCCTTTAGTTACGTGTCCCAACGACTTTTTTTAGCCGTTGTTCGCACCCACCTGAGGTATATGGCCCTTAAAGCGATGAAATGCCTGGGACGGTTGGAGGGTCACTGATGAAGGACTTACTTTTTCATATGTATCCCATTTGCAACGCGCAGCTCCAATATTATCATATATATATATATATATATATATATATATATATATATATGTGTGTGTGTGTGTGTGTGTGTGTGTGTGTGTGTGTGTGTGTGTGTGTGTGTGTGTGTGTGTGTGTGTGTGTGTGTTATTTATTTATTTTTTGTTTAAATGATTAAATTAAATTAATTCAGCAGTTAAACACACATAGGAATAATAAAGTTGTTACCAGAGAGCCAGAAGATTGACAAGTCGAGCCTAAATATGACGAATAGCTCTAGGAAAGCCATGAACGACACCACATCGTTTTAACTTTGATTTTTTAAGTAGGTTTATAATCATTAATTTTCATTATACTTTTGTAGCTGTTTCAACGGTCTAGTTGGAGGAATCAGAGACAGTGGTGATTCTAGTCTGAAGGTCGGTCCTGATCGGGAGTAGTGTTCCCTGTAAACCTTTTCAGTTTTTGTCTATGGGATGCAAAATAAAAACCGAAAAAGATTACATGCACGATCTCCACACACTCTACCACCTACCGCTAGGCCACTGAGACAGTTACAAAAATCTTCTGAAAATTGATACTTATAAAACTATTTTCAAAATTTTCAATGCAAAATGATGTGGTGTCGTTCATGTCTTTCTTAATGTTATTGGTCCTACTTAAGGTCAACTTCTAAATCATTTGGGTGTTCCATAAACTACATCCTCGTTTTCTTTTGATTTGTGTAAACTTGCATGCTTATCTACTGACGGCACTGCGAATATGGTTGGCAGATATAATGGCGTTACTGCCAAGTTACGAAAAAAATAGAAAACTCGCATCCAAATTCATCATTTGCACATTTTCACTGCATTATTCATCAGCAAAAGTTGTGTTTAGAGATTTTAAAATTGCATCATGTGTTTAGCTTGGTCACAAAGATAGTGAACTATATCAGAGGTCGTGCTCTCAACTGCCGTCAGTTCAGCTAGTGGTTGAAAGATATGGATAATCAGTTCACCGATGTTTTACACATAAGTCTGCTGGTTGTGATGTCACAAAGTGCTGAAAAGATTCTATTTAATGAGACAAGAAATAATTATGCTTTTGGAGATGAAAGGTCAAAACACAGATGAAATAAAAGTTGGCTCCAGGATCTGGCTTTTGTTGTGGATATTACTGCAAAATTAACTGGTCTTAATTTGAAATTACAAGGTAAAAAGAAATTCATCACTCAGTTGTATGATGACATCCAGTGGTTCATTAGAAATCTAAGCTTATGGAAGTCACAGTTGTCAAATGAAAATTTAGATCCTTTCCCTACGTGTTAAGAGCTGAAAAACACTGCCAATACTGCTTCTGTACTTAGCTTTGCTAAGTATGACAGTCACCTGGAATTGTTGTCAAAGGAATTTCAGGAAAGATCTTGTGATTTCTCATCTTTTGAACATCAGTTTGCATTATTCTCACCACTATTCACCTTTGATGTTGCCAAGGCAAAAAATACCTGCAGATGGAACTATTGGAAATGCAGTCAGATTCTACATCCAGTGCAAAGTATTTTGAAGTGGGGATACGTGGGTTCTTTTAATACCTTCCTGAAAAGTTAAAAAACTTCAGAAAGTTTGCCACAAAGATTATGGCAATGTTTGGATCTACCTAAGTGTGTGAACAGTTATTTTCCTTCATTAAATTAACAAAACCTTTTCAGAGAACAAGGCTGACTGATCAAAGTCGGAATTGTACAGACATTTCAGCCAGACATACCAAAAATTGTCAACAAAAAGAGGTGTCAAGCCTCAGGACTAAACACTAAAAATGGTTGAATAGTAGCAAATAAATGTACAATTTTGAACTGTTGTAATTTTTGTACAATGTATGTTGCTGTTGCAAGCTGCAAGTATATGTTACCATTTAAAATTTTTTTTTTTTTTTCGAACAACTTCATTACTTTGTAATGCTGCTAAAACATTTGTATGTACATTATATGTTCCTAAATTCTGAGTTCAAATCCCGCCGAGGTTGACTTTGCCTTTCATCCTTACGGGGTCGATAAAATAAAGTACTAGTAATGCACTGGATAATTGCTGGCCTTGTGTCTAAAGTAGAAAGAATGATATGTTCCTAAATTTAAGAAACAAATTTTTCTGTAATAAATTTTATTAAATGACTTTAATAAGTTGTAATGTGCACAATTAGTTCACGTGTGTGGCCCTCAGACAACACATAGGTGACCCATGCGGACCTTGGGGGATCCTCAGTTTCCGATGACCGCCGTAATATATTTTATCCGATGTCGAAATGACTCGCCAAATTGGTCGCTTATAGGGGGGGGGGGATTACGCCATAATTCTTGCCATAAATCTTGGATTAAATGCTAGCTTTTAATAGCATATCTTAGAAAATATGTACATCCTTTGAAATATTCCCTTCAGTTCAAGATTTTATATTTAATTTTTCAATAGCACAAACGCATCAGACGTACTTTAATTATATAGTGCTATACATCAATCGACCATTGCCTAAATAGCACCAACTTCCTTACTGTGGTCAAATAAATCAACTGTACTGATATAACTTAACATTCTCTCTCTCTCTCTCTCTCTCTCTCTCTCTCTCTCTCTCTCTCTCTCTCTCTCTCTCCCCCCTCTCTCTCTCTCTCATTTCTCTCTCTCTCTCCCCCTCTCTCTCTCTCTATCTCTCTCCCTCCCGTTCTACCTCTCTCTCTCTATATATATATATATCCAAAATTAAATTAAGGGTGTCATGTGTATATATATATATACACACACATGTCTGGGATCCATGAAACTGTTTTTCTCGTCAGGAGCTTTTCCCAAACCTTAGCCTATATTTTCTCCGTGTATATGTCTCTCCTTCTTCCTCTATATTCCCCCTCTTTCTCTCAGTGTCTCTCTCTCTCACTCATTCTACCTCGCTCTTTATATATAAATATGTATATATGAGTGTGTGTGCGTGTGATGAAGATGATCCGATGAGTACACAGGTGGAACTCGATTGTAACAAGTCTATTCACTTAGTCATATTAAAGAATATCTATCTATCTACCCATATATAATGTCTCCCCCTATTGGGGAAAATCGATTAATTTTTAAATTGCATTTGTGATAGTATTTTACACGTTTTTATTATATGTAAACTTCCCCCTTTGTATTGTCCCCTTCTTTTGTGCCCCTGTGGCTAATAAAGAAACATATCTATTTATCTATATATTCATCACTCTCTTTCTCTCTCTCTCTCTCTCTCTCTCTCTCTCTCTCTCTCTATATATATATATATATATATATATATGTGTGTGTGTGTGTGTGTGTGTGTGTGTGTGTGTGTGTGTGTGTGTGTGTGCGTGCGCGTGTGTGTGTGTTTGTGTGTGTCTATGTATGTATCAGTGTGTGTGTGTGTCCGTGTGTGTATGTACCGAACTAAACCCCCGCCCCCCCCTAACATTGCTTATGCGTTTGTAATTTTTCCTTCCACAATTAAATAATCCTTTCACTTACCCCTTTCTCCTTATTCCTGTTCATCCCTTTCTCTAAGCCACTCTCCTCTCATACTTCCCCTCCCTTCCACCGTCTATGCTATGTATTCACACATATCCAATCGCATAAACAGACACCTCAATCAGACATGTTGAGCATACACATACAAATACATAACAAAAGGAAATACTTACACAGATTCAGACACACAATAGACAGAAATATACACACTCACCGGCAAGCATATATAGATATATAACAGAAAGAGAAACACAAATAGAGTCATACATACAAATCCATCTTGTCATCTCGGTGCCATTCAATTCATTACATCATTAACTGTCAACCATATCACGTACTGTTTCAATTGACAGTGATTACCAGAACAGGTTTCCCTCATGACCCCTAGCAAGAAGTGTTATAATAGTAAGGGTCACTGACCATCCACGTGATGGTGTCACACTGTGGAGGGTCCAACACTTAAAATATGTCCTTCACGAAAATGAAATTAGAGCAGCCGAGCGTCTGGTATTTCTGAGTGTGTATGTGCGTGTGTCTCTGTGTGTGTATGTATGTGTGTATGTATGTGTATGTGTATGTATGTGTGTATGTGTGTGTGCATGTATTTATGTCTGTGTGTGTGTGTGTGTGTGTGTGTGTGTGTGTATGTGTATGTATGTGTGTATGTGTGTGTATGTGTGAGTGCGTATGTGTTTCTGTGTGTGTGTGCATGTATGTGTGTGTGTGTGTGTGTGTGTGTGTGTGTGTGTGTGTGTGTGTGTGTGTGTGTGTGTGTGTGTGAGTCTGTGTATATGTATGTGTGTGTATGTGTATGTGTGTGTGTGTGTCTGTGTATATGTCTGTGTGTGAGTGTGTGTATGTGTAATGGCGTGTGGGTGAAGGATCAGTGATGGGGCTGTTTACAGCAATGGAATTCTATTTTTAAGTAGACCTTGAAATAAAAGCAAGCAAGCAAATCGATAATTAAATTAATTGTTAATCAAGCAGATCTTATTTGTAGCTGGATGTGGGTGTATATGTGTGATGGCGTGTGGCCTTACACTTAGCTTCTTCACGTTACGATCTAATGTTATGAGTTCGATTCCCGGTGGTGCATTGTGTCCTTCAGCAAGAGACTTTATTTCACGCTTTTCTGGTCGACTCACATAGAAAAACGATTTGTACTTCTAAGTTAGAAAAACAGCCTTGACACACACTCTGTCACGCTTAATCTTCCTCAGAACTACTTACTATATGGGTGTATGTGTCTTGGGAATTACCAGCCACTTACAAGATGATTTAACGAGCAGTGTATTTGTTTATTGAACAGATGAAACATTCATTCCATACACACACACACACACACACACACACACACACACACACACACACACGCCCACACACACACGCCCACACACACACACACACAATTATATATATATATATATATATATATATATATATAAAGTATTTCCGAAGAAAAAGCAAAGGAAAAGATAGTGCTCTGTGTAA
>OZ024740.1:232932355-232982355 GCA_964016885.1 Eledone cirrhosa
ATATAAGTACGTCATTAAAAAGGCTCCACTTTCCAGACACCAACGTCGCTACAATGTTGGAAGCAGTCATGTTGGCAACCGAAGACTCGTATTTGCTCCCACCTATACCTTCCGTGTGCCCACTTGAATAAAGGGAGTAAAGAACTGGTGGTATTTCACTATTGCAGATGTGCATAACTTCACCATATATATTGGAGATTTAATCTCTCCGTGTCATTCACCATTGAAAGCAATGTTTTTGTTCTCAAGAACTGGCCACGCTAAATTAATATCTCAAATAGCAGCTAAGGCAATTTGTGTTAATTAATATGCTAACAAAAATGAAACAAATATGTAAATTATATTCTAGATGTAAGATGTAATGAATCACTACCTCACCAGATCCGAACACAGACGAGTGGTACTCCCACTGTCATTACCTCCATCTCACTCGCCCTCCCAATCTTTCTGTATTATGAGCAAATGTCACGTGCTGGCCTCTCCGCGGTCCCGGTGGATAGAATGGAGAAGGCATTTTCCCGGAGGATGGTAAGGGAGATGCGCTGGAAGAGCCATTCCATCTCGCGAGGGTCACACCTGCGGCTAGCCAGCCCAGAGCCTATGATGGTAAGTAGAAAGGTAGACCTGGGGTTGAGGACACCAGAAGTCTCCATTGCAAGGGGCTCTACTGCAAACCTGTCGGAGGGCGACCAATAATTCTGTTGACATATGCCCACATGCGGCTTTAAAATGTTTTGGTTTGTAACACCACAGATCATTTTGTCATAGTGAGTTGTGATGGAACATTTTACGTTCAACATTCACATAATAACTCTGTGTGGCATATGTTTCGGTTTTATTTCACATTCATTTGCTCCATGATATTACCAACGTATATGCCGTTACCTAGAGGAATGACCCTCATTGGCAGATAAATATACCCATCATTTTTTCACGTCCTTTCGATCAAAAGGGCTATTTACATTCAACTTCCAAATCCAACGCAAAATCAGCAGTGATTCTATGAAAAGAGACTTCGAAAACGACGCGGAATGGTATCATGTCCATCTTATCTTCTTCAACAGCTAAAGTACTCAAACACGGCACATATCATTACCGCAACCCTACTAGACCAGAACAACAGACAACTACAGCTAAAATCCCCAAGATTGCTTCAAATGGTCATTTTCATCATCAATAAGTATATTTCCTGGCAAACACCCATCCTCAACATAGCAATTACTTTATCATAAGGATTGCAGTTTCTCTCCCGTTGTAGACAAATATTTCCATCCCCATCAACTCTCTGTGAAGCTCGAGAGCACTGTTTTCACATCTTGGATGGTGCTGTTGCTATCACTCATAGAGCGATTCCAGGTAGCATAAAAATACTTGATGAACATATAGCTCACAAATATCTGACCTACTTTCTCTGATATTTCTCTCGCTACTACGTTGACATTTGTTCAACATAGTGGCTGCCATTTTCAATCAGACTCTTACGACTATCTTCATCAAGCCCTAAACTCACTCATAATGGGCTTTTTATCAAGCTTCTGCACTAAACACTGCAATCCATAATTCATTTCTTGCTACGGTTGTCTCAGACGTCAGAGGTCTTTCTTGCAGCTATCGAATTATAACAGTTTATGAGGATCATTAACTGCAGTAATCTTACATGTATTGAAGGGCTTCGAAAGGCAATCGGCTACACCACATTTTCCAGACTGAATCGATAAGAAATGATCATGCTAACACCGATATACACATTATAGCGTAACCTCATACATAAGTATTATTTATACACAGACATTCGTTTATATCTTTTATGTCTGTATATGCATGAAAATAAAATATATTTGTGTGTGCGTGTATAGTAGAAAGTACGTAATGACACAGTTTGAAATCTTACTATCATCTTCAACATCTACTACAACAACAACAAACACCACTAATATTACTACTAGTACCACTACTTATTTATTGCGTGTGATAATTCCTCTTTTGACTATCTCTATCGTTCCCTTTTCTATATCGTACATAATTACAGTATGGCATACCCCTAACACTCACAGACACATACTCACACTCACACACACTCATATATATCATACACACATATACATAGATATTCACTAACCAAACAATCAGACTTTGTATAGACAAGTATTTAAGTGACATTACTAAATATGAAATAAATATAGAAAATTATATATAAATATAATTAGGTTAAAAGATAAAAATCAGATGGAACCATATTTTATTTATATTATATTATTCCTATTATATATTTGGCAATTTTACTTTTTTTCTTTCTTTTTCTGTTGAAATATTTTGTGTAATGACCTGCTGACACATTTGTGTACAACCTTGAATGAATTTAGATGTTTAACTGGTTAACTGTGACCTTGTTTGAAATGTGTACTCCCTCCTTATTGTCCTCTATATTCTGAAGTCGTCTTCGTTTTACTTGTATACACGAGAATATTTATTTTTAAGTTTCCATCACTCTTGCGTGGTACTTTCAGCAAGTGTCTACTGTAACTTCGAGCCAGTTAATACCTTTCGAAATTTGGTAGACAGAAAGTGTGCAGTAGTCCGAATATAAATAAATAAATATGTATATAAATAGGGAGGCACAAAGCAGTCTTTGTTTACAAACGGCTAGTGAATTTGAAAATTAGATAGTAACATGTGCTTACGCCATATTGGACTAAATAGAATTAGTCTGTTAGTTGGGATTTTAATAAAACCTCTGAATGGAAAAAAAAGGGTGAGTATTGACATGTATGGGACACGAACCCACGTCTTTGGTTTGCCGGACCAATGTGTTACCAGTGTTTTTTTTTAAATCTATGAACATGCATTTGCTCTGGACTATTGGGAGTATTTATGGATGAGAAAACCTAAACACTAGTGACATGCAGGAACACTATTCTGATCATACTCTTTTGAGCCTGAAATGTTTACGAATCAGCAAACTGTAAGGATCCCATTGACCAATGTGTCTTCTCCACAATTTGACGGAGATATAGCTGCTATTTCAAACACGTGGGGTGACAAAAAAAGCCCTTTTATTGACCAAATAATTGTATAACAAATACAATGGAAATGGTTTTGCGTAGGTCATTATTAGTTGGAAATGTTGTGGTGATGATTTTGTATAGAGGGTGCTGTTTGATCCTGTATATAGGCGTGAATGTCCCAAATATGGTTCATTTTCAATATATGTATATATATAAATATATAAATATATGTGTGTGTGTGTGTGTGTGTGTGTGTGTGTGTGTGTGTGTGTGTGTGTGTGTGTGTGTGTGTGTGTGTGTGTGTGTGTGTGTGTGTGTGTGTGTGTGTGTGTGTGTGTGTGTGTGTGTGTGTGTGTGTGTGGGTGTGGGGGTGTGTGTATATATATATAAATAATCCAGTTTGTTATGCAGGAGTTATTTCCCGATATTGGTCTTGAGATGGGCAAGAGTCGATACAGTTCGGCACCATTTACGTCGCAGGTGAACTGAGGATGTGAAGAGCTGGGACAATTACTGCGAACAATGTTGTTCGACGCTCTAGCAATTCTGCACATCCAAGATTCTGTGCAAGTACTTTATTTAACAGACATCGAAAGGATGAAAAGTAAAATGGCATCGGCGAAATTTGAAAGCAAACTCTAAGATTTCATTTCATTATTGAGCAAAGCAAGGGCAGTGGATTGGCAGTATCAGTAGAGTCGGACATCATACATTTCAGCATAGAGTTACGGCCCTTTATGATCTGAGTTCAAATGACGCAGAGGTTAACTTTGCCTTTCATCTTTACGGGGTCGATAAAATAAAGTACCAGTCACGCACTGGGGTCGATTTAATCGACTTACCCCCCCCCCCAATTGCTGGCCTTGTGCCTATATAAGAACCCATTATTGAGCAAAGCAAAGACGGTAGTACAAATTGAGAGGAAATTAGTTACTTAGTAATTGAGCAAACATATTAGAAAATGTTCCTTCGTTTGGTTTCGTGGTAGTATCAAATGTCCGAGGGATCTTTAATAAAGATGTTTTCCTTAATAATATTATTGTCCTCCATTCGATCGTATGGATCAGGTCAATAATTCATTTTATTGTTCAACACAAAATTCTGATCTAATTTAACTGGAGGTTTATCGACGTCTTCATTGGGAATAGACAAATAGAAAATGAATATGGAACCATATTTCCTGAAAAAACATTTTCATATGTAAAGGAGAGAAAACTGGTTACCATGAAATTTCTCGTAAAACGTCTGCAAATCTTGTATTTACTCTTAACGGCAAGACAATTATTCTTCTTTTGCTGTAAACAGTATGTTTTTTGAAATCCCATGGGTATTATTGAAGAAACCCCAACGATGACGACAACAACAACAGTGACTGCAAAAACAACAACAACAACAACAACTACATCAACAGAGGACGGCAGCAACAACAACAACAACAACAACATCAACAGCGGCAGTACTAGCAACAACAACAGTGGCAGTAGCAACAGCAACGGCACCACCACCACAACCACCACCACCAACAACAACAACAGCAACAGCAACGGCAGCAACAACAAAAACAACAACGACATCAACATCAACAGCGACAGCAACAACAACAACAAAGACAGCGACAAGAACTACAAATACAAAATAATAAAATAGTAACAATAACAAACAATAACATTAGTAAAAGAAGTACCAAAAATAAGTGACAATCCCTTTTATTGACCTCATTCGAAGAGAAATATTCCAAGAGAATAGCCAAAATCTTCTCTGGGGAAAAAGAATAACAGTGTTAGCTAAAGATGTAGATATATATATGGGGGAGTGTGTGTCTGTGTGTAAGTTGATGTTTGTGTACTTGTGTGTGTATCTATCTCCCTCAATATATATATATATATATATATATATATATATATATATATATATATATATATATACATATATTCACATACGAATACTTGTATATATGTATGTGTGTATGTGTGTGTGAGTGTTTGTGTACTTGTGTGTGCATCTGTCTCTCTAAATATATATATATTCATTCACACATTCATATATATGTGTATGTGTGTGTGTGTGTGTGTTTGATGTGTCTCAGTGTGAGTGTTTGTGTATATGTGTGTGCATTTATGCGTGTCTGTGTGGAAGTGTGGAAGTGTGGATTTCTGACTATGTGTGTATGTATATATATTTACTTTTGGCCGAGTCGTAACATTTTATGTTGGGTAAGAATCTCTGACCTAACAAATTTTATCATAAACATTACAGGCTCTATTATTAACTCATATGAACATCACACACATGTATATAAAGATAGTTCGATTATTAATAGATCGTTCCTTGAGCTGATCGACAGTGAAACATATGTAATATGTAATAAATATGTATCTGATGCAACACTGATTCTTAGTTCCTTTATATATTAATACTATATATATATATACATATATATTAGTCTTCACATTTATTATTACTATATTTATATATATATATATATATGAAAAAAGTTTGTCCTTCATCAGTGATCTTCCAACCATCATAGGCATTTCATCGCTTTAAAGACCATATACCTCCGGTTGGTGGGAGCAACGGCTAAAAAAAGTCGTTGGGACACGTAAATAAAGGGGACGCGAGGGTAAACAAACAAAATGGTGAAGCAACAGAAAGTGAGGAAGAAAGAGACAAGTCCCAGATTTCTATAAATTTAAATTCGGTGAAATCGTGAACGAGAGAATAAAGACCATCAAACCTGGTTGAAATGTGAGCAAGGAAGGAATTTCGCACAGGTCTAACGGGAGGAAGCAGGGGTCTGGTCTGCGAATTCGGTAAACATAAGTTCTGTGAAACCATAGACGAGAGAGAGAAAAAATTCCGACCAGCTTGGCCGAGAGTGCGAGAGAAAAGAATTACTCACAGGTCAAACTGGAAGAAAGAGGAGGAGGAGAGGTAGTGACAGAGAATGAGTGAGTGAAGGGTGAGGAAGAGGCTAAAAGAGCGTGAGCCTGCTAGAAAGGGTTGCTTCACCATTTTGTTTGTTTACCCTCGCGTCCCCTTTATTTACGTGTCCCAACGACTTTTTTTAGCCGTTGCTCGCACGAACCGGAGGTATATGGTCTTTAAAGCGATGAAATGCCTATGATGGTTGGAAGATCACTGATGAAGGACAAACTTTTTTCATATGTAACCCATTTGCAACTCCGCAGCGCCCTTATTATCATATTTACACATATGTTTTCCTCTGCTGCTACTTGTCTTTTTCGTTCTATGTATCTTTACCCTTTCTAGCAGTCTCTCTCTCAGTTAGCCTCTTCCTCACACTTCACTCACTCATTCTCTGTCACTACCTCTCCTCCTCCTCTTACTTCCCGTTTGACCTGTGAGTAATTCTTTTCTCTCGCACTCTCGGCCAAGCTGGTCGGAATGTTTTCTCTCTCTCGTCTACGATTTCACAGAACTTATGTTTACCGAATTCGCAGACGAGACCCATTCTTCCTCCCGTTAGACCTGTGCGAAATTCCTTCCTTGCTCATATTTCAACCAGGTTTGATGGTCTTTATTCTCTCGTTCACGATTTCACCGAATTTAAATTCATAGAAATCTGGGACTTGTCTCTTTCTTCCTCACTTTCTGTTGCTTCACCATTTTGTTTGTTTACCCTCGCGTCCCCTTTATTTACGTGTCCCAACGACTTTTTTTAGCCGTTGCTCGCACCAACCGGAGGTATATGGTCTTTAAAGCGATGAAATGCCTATGATGGTTGGAAGATCACTGATGAAGGACAAACTTTTTCATATGTAACCCATTTGCAACTCCGCAGTGCCTTATTATCATATATATATATATTTATATATATATATTTATATATATATATATATAACGAAGGAAATGTGGTAAGGAACCAGGTGGACCATAACGCACCAAAGTACTCAATACTTAGGGTAGTATAATGGGTAATAGGAACGAGTAGGACCCCGACGGCTGAGCTCAAGCCGTTTCGACGGCTAATTCTGGACTAGAATTAGCCGTCGAAACGGCTTGAGCTCAGCCGTCGGCGTCCTACTCGTTCCTATATATATATATATATATATATATATATGTCTGTGTGTGTGTGTGTGTGTGTGTGTGTGTGTGTGTGTGTGTGTGTGTGTGTGTGTGTGTGTGTGTGTGTATGTGTGTGTGTGTGTGTGTGTAAATGAAGTGATTCTGTCGGAAAAGTCCAGGAAAAAAGAGTGCTCTATGTAGGTAACAGAGCTTAATAGTTATGTAATAAACAACATCAGGCAATTATTTCATTTACCAGTGGCTTCTTAAAAGCAAAAAAATGTTGCTTTCAATCATCAGAATGAAAAAATCCTGGTGTATTTATTGGCGTTGGATTTTAAAAACAAAAATGCAATTTATATGAAAGTGAGGCTTACTTTCATATAGATTGCATTTTTGTTTTTAAATTCCAACGCCAATAAATACACCAGGATTTTTTCATTCTGATGATTGAAAGCAAAATTTTTGGGCTTTTAAGAAACCACTGGTAAATGAAATAATTGCCTTATGTTGTTTATTACATAACTATATATATATATATATATATATATATATATATATATATACATTTAGAAACACACAGATACATGCGGACACACACATATATACATGAATGCATCCGCACCCAACTGTGAGTTAAGGGTGCCAACTTCACCGATGTTGCTCAATGAATGACTGGGACAGACCAATTCAGTTTGAACCAGACTGAACCAGTATCAGAGTTAAAAATACATTATGAAGAGAGAAGAAACATTTAGATATAATTAGTAATAAAATGTATCATACCTAAACTGTTCCTAAATTCCTCGACTACGTAGTTTCGTGGCATAAACAAAAACAATATATCAAAGATATAGAGTCCTTGCGAGGTCTGCCGACTTATCAAGAGGATACCTCATTTTACTAGTCTCAAGAACGCGTCTACACGACGTGAGAAAGAATCCCAAAAGGCGGAGGGGGAGATAGTCACGCGATATAACGGTCGAGAAACAGAGCTAAGCCTCTTATAACCACGAAAAAAATACCACGGAGGCGGAGGGGGTATTCATATCGAGGCCGTAGAAGAGGTAGTGAAGAAGGCGAGAAGTATATATATATATATATATAAAATAAAGTTAAATAAATGTCAAATGATTAAAATTTAGCTTCGTTTATTACTGCTATATATATTTCAGTGACAGCCATCTTTGGCTGTGACCTCTTCAGGCAGTTTGAATTAGTATGGTATAGACAAGTACATATGTTGTTTAGGTATATGATATTGTCAATACTCTGATATGCCCAGTTCCTTGTTGGGTTGTTAATTCACTGGGGAACTGGAGTCATTGACAATATCATACACCTAAACAACATATGTACTTGTCTATACCATACTAATTCAAACTGCCTGAAGAGGTCACAGCCAAAGATGGCTGTCACTGAAATATATATAGCAGTAATAAACGAAGCTAAATTTTAATCATTTGACTTTTATTTAACTTTATTTTACACTACTCCGGAGTAACCAAACCAACCTGCGCACTTCGTCGAGTGCTCCAGCCTGCATACTGAGGTGTTGGTATACAACCAACATAAACTCAAAATCTCTATATATATATATATATATATATATATTGAAAATTGCAAACCTGACTGTCACCACACAATGTGAACCTGAAGATTGCGAAAGCATGAAAGTACTTGTTCAATTAATACTTAACATTTAATATTCTACCATACTATTTCATTCTAATGCCATTATAAATTTTAAAGGTTTGTAAATAAAACGAGTAAATCAGACAAAGTTGGAATTCTTTTTATTAATATAATCTTCTATACACAATCATACACACCCGTGTATATTTATCTATCTCTCTCTCTCTCTCTCTCTCTCTCTCTCTCTCTCTCTCTCTCTCTCTCTCTCTATATATATATATATATATATAGTAATAATAAATGTGAAGACTAAAATCCGAAGAGGGCTCGATAAGGATTATATATATAAAAACACGTAGAGCAAATATTTATTATAAGAACAGATTAAAGTTTAAGAAAAGAATCGCTGTTTTCACCCATATATATATATATACCCAATGATTGGGCCTTGGTTCAGTTGTGGATTTTTTGTCTAGTTTTGAGCTTTGCATGCAGTGGACGTTTGTCTGTTGGCTGTGAGTTACGTCCTGGTTTTACGTACATAAAACAATGCGGCAAAGCTTGCGTTTCAAAGCTTGCGTTTCCTCTGGCCCTTTACATCCTGGTTCAAATCTCACCAAGGTTAAGTTTGCCTCACGTTCTTAAGGGGTGGATTAATTAAAGTACGAGTCACGCACTGGGGGTCGATTTAATTAACTTTCTCCCTCTCCCCAAAATTGTTGGCCTTGTATCTAAATCAGAAACCATTACTTGTCTTGTTCTTTTAATAGAAGTTTGTTTGTTCTGCCTGCCACTACATGTAGATACCAAATATTGCCTTTGTTTCTGTTATTTCTCAGCGACAAACCGATTTAACCACCCAACCCGCCCCAAACAAAACATTTAGTCTTGATAAATACATTAATCATTGTCGAACTTAAAAAGATCCGTACATTACTTGTTATAAAATATAAAATGAAACACAAATCATAGGAAGAGCTTTTAGTGGTGATAGATATTGCAGACATTGCCAAATGTTG
Source organism: Eledone cirrhosa (assembly GCA_964016885.1). Lineage (NCBI taxonomy): Eukaryota > Metazoa > Mollusca > Cephalopoda > Octopoda > Eledonidae > Eledone > Eledone cirrhosa. The sequence goes on from OZ024740.1 coordinate 232,942,044, forward strand.
AGACTGTGTTCCTGTCAAATATTTGGTCAAGTAAGCTATTCGAAGCAGACAGATAATGTGATACGACGCCAGCCACCGCCCAGCCACATCCTAGGTTGTTGTCATCGGTCAGATTCGGCCGTGGTAATGAAAGACCAAAGGTAGGGGGGTGGAATTTCAAAGTCTAGAGAGAAAATGTCTCTACGTAGGTAATGAAGAAGGAAGAAAGAAAAAGAAAGAAAGAAAGAAAAATAAAGAAAGGTGTGGGAGGTATGCCATACAGAAACGCGGAGAAAAACGAATTTATAGAAAGTGGAAAAGATGCAGGTGTAGGAGAGTGAGTAAATGGGGGAGGGATTCAGAAGAATGATAGGCGAGAGCATGATAATAGACGGAATATAAGAAAAGCGAAAATGTGTATTTATGATATTGTCAGGAGACGAGGTTTCGATAACAGGGAACGACTGTTATACATATTTTAATGATTTTGTTTGTACAATGTACATCAGCCTAGACCACATGGCAGCGCCAAATTCAACATTGTATTTGAAATATTGACATAAGGCTATTTTGTAGACTGTGCTGAGTCCGGGATGAAAGCCACCCGACAATCTCCCTACATTTCTTTGCTGAGCATATATTCACAATGCGACAGGTCTTTGAGAAATCGTGGGAGTAGGTCCAAGAGGTTTATTCTTGCTTTGTATAACACGAAAATGCATACAATCGCTTTCCACGGGACCTGCTGTTGGAATGCGGCATCGATGTTCAGCTTCTAGTTACCTTTATATCTCTATACGAATTCCCGAGTATTTGTGTTCGGATAAATGGGGCTAAATCGAAACCATTAATGCGGAAGTCGGACACGGTCAAGGGTTCATACTGTCATTTCCCCCATTGGCAGTATAGGTAGAGGGTCGGACGCCATTCTTTGCAGCACAGTTACGTCCCTTTACGGACTGAGTTCAAATCCCACCGAGGTTAACTTTGCATTTCATCCTTACGGGGTCGATAAAATAAAGTACCAGTAATGCACTGGGTAATTGCTGGCCTTGTGCCATAAGTAGAAACAATTCTTTTTAGGAACAGAATTAGCATGCGCAGCCGGGTTGGAAGTGATATTACTTAACTCGACTGAGGATTATCACCGACATGTTTGATGGCAAGTGCTGCATGGCTGAAATAAAAAAAAAACAGTGCTGCGAAAACTGAAACACTCGTCCTCTCAAGGATGCCTGCGCAGTAAACACTACATGTGAATGGATTTCCACTGAAGCAAGTTATGAAGTTCAAAGTTTGTGTTTATGTCTTCAATTTCGTTCTATAATTAAGCTTCTTCAAAACATACCAGTTGAACACAAATCACGAGAATTATTATGCAGATTGTTTTACATTGGCACTTACATCGCATTCTGGAAAAAGGAGTATACTTTTATAAAAAGATATCCACTAGTCAGCTAAACATCAGACCCACTACTTTTTTGCATTTTCTACATTTTATAAAATTTCAATGATTTTTTTTTTTTTTTTTTTTTAGATTTTATACTCTTTAAATGGAGTTATGTCTAATCATTTCTTGGATAATCTATCAATTGTAGTTTATCATTTCGAGAACCTACTGTATTTGCGTTTAGTATTCACTGAACTCTTGAATCATTATTTTCATTCATGGCAGCCAATGTAAATTATTTACTAAGTGATTTTCCAACTACTATTTCGCAAAATAAGTTAGAAACATATGTAGGATTGTCATCTATATTTGTCTGAAAATATTTGTTCTGACGAACTTTACTTTTTATCGCCGTATAATTCTTTATATTTAACTCTTTCCTTCTCGTGTCGTTGAATATATTAACACTAGTGAATTTTTTGTCGATTTTGATTTAATTTTAATCTGGGAGTGGAACTACGTAATGTATTGTTATTTGTAAAGAAATCAACACGTAAATTCGTTTACTCTAACATTAAATTCATAGCATATGTAACAATGTAACTTTCTAAACAAGATTTGTTAAAAGCACGGTTTCGATTTAAATTAAGTTTAGGTTTCTTATACAGTTGAAAACCGTTCACATTTTCAAAACTATCTATCTATCTTTCAATCTATCTATTTCTCTCTCTCTCTCTCTCTCTCTCTCTCTCTCTCTCTCTCTCTCTCTCTATCTATGTCTCGATATATATATATATATATATATATATATATATATCTATATATATCTATCAGTCTGTCCATTTTTCTATGAGCCAACCTGTCTGATTCGGAAGACATATAAATAATTTGATAGAGAGATATCGGAATGTGTGCGTGTAAAAATAGGTTAGATAGATAGATAGATAGATAGATAGATAGATAGATAGTCAGACAAAGATATATATGTTTGTAGATAAGTAGTGAGATAAGGCGATATATGGATAGATAAGTAAATAAAAAAGTAAAGTTGATAGAAGTGGGCAGAGAAGTTAAGTGAAATGTCTGAGGTCCTGATTTAAAGAAAATCTAGCACTATGTCGGTCTTAACGAGTTGTGTGAACCGTCCATCAAAAAGGGCAGCCATCACGCAAGAAGACATTTCAAGAATGAACATCTTGTTAGCATTATGGAATTCCACTCGTGCTTGCCAATTAGTAGCTATCTCAGGTATCCATAGCAATTCTTCTACATCATTTACCAAACTCTAAATTCCTATTTTCCTACTTCTTGCTTCATTTACAACGAATTGATATATATATATATATATATATATATATATATATATATACATATATATATATATACATATACATATATATATATATACATATACATATATATATATATATACATATACATATATATATATATATATACATATACATATATATATACATATACATATATATATATATATACATATACATATATATATATATGTATGTATATATATACATGTATGTATATATATACATATGTATATATGTACATGTGTATGTATGTATGTATGTATGTACGTATGTATATATATATATATATATATATATATATATATATATATATACATCTCATTGGTTTACTTCAGTTTTTGTATCTTAATTTTTTTTATTTGTATTTGTTTATGGGCTTTAATCCACTTGTGAAGTGGTTTCTAGTTTATATATTAGTTTGGGTATTTTTTCTCCAAAATGTCTGACTAAATACACACGTGTTTTTCTCAAACAAATTTTTCCCGTTCCTTCCTCTTCCCCTTTATCTTTCTATTTAATCTTTCATTTCTTATTCTATCTTCTAATGAAGGACTAGTGTCCAAAACGTCAGGACACTTTTCCAAATATATCAAGCGTTAAACTAATACATTTCTTCTATAACTGTGTTGTTTGCTTTGTTATTTCTGTTATTTTTTCTACATGCACACACCGGCGCGTGCTCACAGATACACACACACAAATATATATATATATATATATATATATATATATATATATATATATAATTTAATTAGACAGTCCTATTGATTGATTAATTGTTTATGTTTGTGTGATAACTTCTGGTTGAGTGCTTAATTCGGTTTGTCTAAATGCTTCCTCTCTAAATATCCGATCATCTGTGGGCCGGACAGTTCCAAAATTCCCTCGCTAAATATGTAAATTATTTTTGAAAATTAATCTTTAAATTTGCCGCTTTACCTTTAAATTTTGTTCTTGAACTACGAGGAAAATGTTGATTACCCGAGAACTCTTTATATACATCATTAACTTTGCCTTTCATCCTTACGGGGTCGATAAAATAAAGTACCAGTAATGTACTGGGTAATTTCTGGCCTTGTGCCAATAGTAGAAACAATTATTTTGAGGCGGTGAATTGGCAGTATAGGTAGAGGGTCGGACACCATGCTTTCTAGCATAGTTACGTCCCTTTACAGTCTGAGTTCAAATCCCGCCGAGGTTAACTTTGCCTTTAATCCTTATGGGGTCGATAAAATAAAGTACCAGTAATGTACTGGGCTATTGCTGGTCTTGTGCCTAAAGTAGAAACAATTATGTTGGGGTAATTGCTGGCCTTGAGCCAAAAGTAGAAACAATTATTTTACCATAATGGCGTCGGATTGGTAGTATCGGTAGAGGGTTGGACGCCATGCTTTGACGCATTGAGTTACGGCCCTTGCCATTCTGAGTTCAAATCCCGCCGAGGTTAACTTTGACTTTCATCCTTACTGGGTTGATAAAATAAAATACCAGTATACACTGGGTAATTGCTGGCCTTGTGCCAAAAAGTAGAAACAAATATTTTACTATAATTTCCAGCATAGTTACGTCCCTTTACGTTCTGAGTTCAAATCCCGCCGAGATTAACTTTGCCTTTCATCCTTACGGGGTCGATAAAATAAAGTACCAGTATGCACTGGGTAATTGCTGGCCTTGTGCCAAAAGTAGAAATAATTAGTTTATCAGTATTCCTCATCATGTTGTTGATGATTTAGATGCTATTCTATCTATCTATCTATCTAATTTTCATAAAAATTTATAACAAATTGTTTTAACTATGGATGATAAGATTGAAGCTCTTCTCGCCATAAGTGGAAATGGGAGCGTTGAAATGAAAGTCACTATGGGAACAGGTAGTGACCGAGATAAATCACACCAAAGCAAAAGTATGGAAACACATACGGCACAACAAATATTGAACAAGAAAAAAAAACAACTTCACGAATGAACTCCACAACCACAAATCAAGCAATTGAGAACAACAAAAACAACAGCAACGACAACAATGACAACAACAACAGCAACCATAAAAAATCTTTTGCCACAATAAGCAAAGGAACTTTTACAAATATTGATATTTCCAATGCGAAGGAAATGATCAATGAACGAAAAAAAATATATTACCTTCGAGGAAAAGGGGGGATTTAAAATCACCTCTCCGCCACAAATCAAAGCCGACACTATGCGAAGGACTGTGATTTTTCGCCCGATTTTGAACAAACAAAAAAACGGCTTTCCTTGCTCGTCTTCAAAGAGGCACTGCCGGAAATACAATACATACAAAGGGCTAAACTATATGGAAGCATTTCGGTGCTCTTCAAAAGAGAGGCTCTTGTGAAAAAATACTCAGTGACCCCGGTCACTTCTGCCACACCCACCTTTTATCCTACATACATGGGAAAAAAGAACACAAAGAATAAACATCACCAATATACCACCCAACATTAACATCTGGTGGATTCTGGCAGGGTTCTTGGAGGGAGATGAAGACACAATACTGTCGATTCAAAAATCCACAAGAAACACATGGAACGGCACAAGGTTGAAAATTGTGGTCCAAATGAAACCGGACAGAATTTCCAAGATACCAGAAAGGGTGCCAGTAGATAATACCAATTACATCCACATTTCGGCAGAAGAAGGGAGGCCACATTGTTTTAAATGCGCGAGCACATCGCATTTAAAGGCCTCCTGTCCCTTCTTACGAACAAACACCACCACCCCCAAAAAGTACTTTTACCAACACCAACTCCAAAACCACAACAACAGCAACAACACATAAAACAAGCAAACACACAAAAGCAAACAACTGTTCAACCACAAACAACAGAAAAAACACAATCATTTCCCCTGAAAAACACACTCCACCCCATCCCACTCCATCCAACACTACCACAATCACACACACAAACACACCATCACCATAGAACATACCCCTCCCACACGCCCCTGATGACGATTCATCACCAGACGAAGCTACTTCTCCATCCCCAAGTGAAGATGAAGGAGAGCCTCGTAAATAGAAAAAAAAAAGAGACACCACAAAGCCACAAAAACAACAATCACCAACACAAACACACAACCACCAACACAAATAACAACACAAACACCAACACAAATAACAACACAAACACCAACACCACCCCAAACACAAATGCCCACCATAAAAAGAAAAAAAAAGAAAATGAAAAACAAACCAAAACAACACAACAACAAAAAAAAACAACAAAAAAACAAAAAACCTAATGGAGGTCATCTCCCTAGACCCCAAAGTAGAAACTGAGGGGAAAACTTTTGTAAAAGCAAACTCTCAAACACACCTAAAACTAATAAGGGTTTCGATAGAGAACTATCAGACATTGAAAGAACAGTTTTCACAGGACGTTGGCAACCCCTGCCAAAATCCAATAAACCGTGTCCTGTTGAAATGTTTCCCACCCCACTCAACACCCCCACCAGAACTGAAATGGAGATTGAACAACCCGATCTCCAGGAAACGAAAATGTAAGTGCACCTTTTCGTTCTTTTTGCCAACTCTTCTCCACCAACATGGCTGACTTACGAGTTGGAAGCGTGAATGTGCGTGGCTTAGGGATGCCCTGGAAACAGGGCCAACTTTTAAACGACCTGAGGTCACACGGTATAGATGTCATAGCCATCATCGAGTCCAGGATCCTCAACAGGCAGCAACTAACACCCATCTTCAATGACTTTGAGATCTACGCATCTCTCTCTCAGCCGGGAGGTGGAGGGGGAGTGACTGTCATGTTTCGGAAAAACCTGGATCTCGAAGTACAGCAAGTACACTTGGACCCGGAGGGTAGACTGGTAGTCCTAGACGTGAACAGTATTGGAGGTGGAGCCTTCAGACTGGTGGCCGTTTATGCCCCGACCGGTCAATCACAATCGCGGCCAGACTTCTTTAAGCGTCTGGAGTCTTTTCTAGGAAAGTCTCGCTCTTTGCTTTTAGTGGGGGACTGGAATGGTATCCTAGATGCACGATGGGACTATGTGGGAGCATGTCCCAGTAGAGCGTGGTGCAACAGCCTCAAAAATCTAATCGGCCAAATCCAACTGGCCGAGAGATATCGTCTAGATTTCCCAACTGCACCACAGTGGACGTGGGCAAACCGCAGAGGGACATCTAGATATGTTTTTCATTAGAGAAAAGGACAAGAAGATGTTAAGCTGTCCACAAATGCACATGGTAGCCTATTCAGTTCACAAACTAGTCGTCTGCATCGTCAATCGTGATACAATACATAGACAAGGACCCGGATACTGGAAGCTGAATGTGTCGTTGTTGGCACGAAAAGCCTACAGTAAACGGATAAGTAGATTAATTAAGCAAGAGTTGACGGGAGCCATCGTCAACAATAGATGGTGGTACTCTCTCAAGAGAGCAATTAAAGATAGGGTTTAGCAGAGAATTAGCTTTAGAGAAAAACAAATGAGAAACAGAACTAGTAGCCAAAGTAGAAGAGGCGCTTTGGAGTGGCAACGCAGCTAGAGTACTAGCATCGAGAACGGCACTGGACCAGTTCTACGACGCGAAACACGATGATGCGTGGTCAGAAGTAAATCACGTGCTCTAGGAAACGAGGGAGCGAAAGCTGTTAGCTGGGCCCGAGTGGCAGAGGCGAAAAGTGGCAACAAGTCCACGATTCGGTCTTTGAAAGACCAAAACGGACGCGTGTTACTTGACCCCAGGCAGATGTGCACGGCCTTTCAGCGGCACTTTGCGCGACTGTTTGAGCAGAATGAAGGTGCACCGAACGGGCAATGGACTTTGGTTCATACCTCGACGGCCTGCCGCATCTCTCGAGCATGGACGCCGAATTCTGCGAAAGACCGATCACAGCCACTGAGATACAGGACGCTCTAGACCGCTGCGGGAAACGCAAATCACCCGGTCTAGATGGTCTACCCTATGAGTTTTACATAGGCATGCCGGACTTGTTCTCTGGCGTACTCGAAGCCGTCTACTACAATTGGCAGCAGAACAGGACAATTCCCAGTTCTTCAGGCAAGGCCGTAGTAACGCTGATCAAGGAAAGACGAGAACAATGGGGACGAAATAAACAATTTCAGGCCCATAACTCTGCTCAACACAGAGTTAAAGATTTTGGCCAAGGTACTAGCAACGAGGCTGGCACTTGTCGTCGAAAATCTGGTAGGGAAAGCGCAAACGTGTGCAATGCCAACCATGTCCATACACGACAACCTCCACCTTCATGCGATACATCATAGAGAGGGTGGGGTGTAAACACGGCTTCGGTGGGGCCCTGATCAATTTAGATCAGTCTAAGGCATTCGATAGGGTCGACCATCGATACTTGGAAGCGGTTCTCAAGGCTGCCGGTTTCGGTCCCGCTTTCAGATGCTGGATCAAGGCGATGCACACCAGCATCTGCTCGAAGGTCAAGGTGAACGGCTACATATCGGAGCCATTCGCAATCACGCGTTCCATTTGACAGGATGCCCTCTCTCCTCTATTCTGTACGTATTGACTCTAGAGCCACTACTGTGGAAGTTGGAGCTTTTGCAGGACATCCCTTTAGAACCGGGACTGCGAAAAGCGGCGTCGGCTTATGCTGACGACGTGACGGTAATGGTGTCGAAAACCTCAGAAATCGAGGTAATCGGCAACCTACTACAGGAATACGAAAGGTTCACAGGAGCAACACTGAACCCGGACAAGTCTGTTAGTTTGCAACTCGGAACGTGGAGAGGAAAACCGATGCCGTCCTACAGCGTCGTCGGGCGCTGGACGGAAGGACCGGTGAAATTGCTCGGGGTCTGGTTCGGTCAAAACCTCCAGGTGGAGAAAAAATGGTATTAGCGCTCAGCCAGAAGTTGGCAGTGTGAAAACTGACTTTGAAATGTAGAGCGGAGGTGGCGAACACTTTCATAGCGTCCGTCATCTACTACCGCTTGACTGTCGTACCTTGTCCCCGTGAACAACTCGCCAAGATGGAACACATGCTCTTCCAGTTTCTGTGGAAGAAGCAGGCTCCGCTGGTGAGGAGATCCGTCTGCTGTCAGCACCCTTCCAACGTGGCTGATGATGCGCAAACATGCGCTGAGGCTGCGGCATCTCCAGGTATTCCTCACCGACCCCCAACCGGTCTGGGCACCGTTTGTGAGACAGGCTTTCCCACAGTTCGTCTCGCTGACGGAGCTGCAGTCCTGGGTGAAGAAAAGACCGAAAACGATGGGCGCCTGGCACATTGAATGCGCTCAGGCGCTCACAGTCCTCTGGCAAGCGGGCGAAGCAATCAGTGGAAACTCCACTTCGACATTCTATAGAGGGATTGTACGCTACAAGGGCGTCGAAGACGATGAGCTCACTAGTCTGTTTGGTAGGACTTTCCGCCCGGGACCTATGGACAACTTCCAGAGGTCCCTGGCCTGGCAGTGCTACCGAGGAGCTCTACCGGTTCGTGACAAGATCTACAGGCATGGACGCCCCGGCAGGGATCCTTCCAAGAGGACGTGTCCAAGATGCGAGCAGGACATTGAAACCGTCTTGCACGCAATTGTACACTGCCCGGGCGTAAGCGACCTGTGGAACTATGCAGAACAACTGCTGTCGCGTATGGGACAAATCCAGTTGACTGCCGAGTCCATAGTAAGGATCAAACCGCCAGCCTCTTTCAAAAACGAAAGAGAGGTGGTTTTCCTCTGTATAGTGGCTAAGGTGAAAGAGGTTATATGGTGGACGAGATTGAGAGGACTGAGGACAGATGCCTTTCTCTCCGGACAACAATTGATTCCCTTCTTTAAGTATCACTTTAGAAGGAGAATCAGAGTGGAGAGAGAGGCACTGCACCCCAGTAAATTTACTGAAAGGTGGGTGAATGAAGCGAAATGGCCTGAGTGATTGGCCTTCTCTGTTTTAAGCCTGTAGGTTAAAGAAGAGAGCAAAAGAAAGAAAGGAGCACTTGCACAACACGCTCCTGAAGTTGAGGGTTGTTCTATCAACGGGGTATTAAACAACCCATTTGTGGTGTCTCCCCCCTATTGGGGATTTCGATTGTTATAATTGTCTGTTTTATTTTTTTTTTCTACACGACTGTATGTAAAATCCCCGGCATGTGTCTTTGTATTGTCCCCTTTTCTTGTGTGCCCTTGTGGCAAATAAAGAAATATATCTATCTGTCTGTCTGTCTCTCTGTCTAACTATCTATCTATCTATCTATCTATCTATCTGCCCATCTCTTTGTCTAACTATCTAATAATCTATATATCTATTTATCCGTCTGTCTGTCCATTCACCAATCCATCTGCCTAGCTATCAGCCTATCTTTCTGTCTTCTCTTTCGCCACTATACTCACTCTGAATATCATTATTATCATCATCGCCCTTGTCGTTTTCTTGTGTAAGTCATTTTTATTTTCTGTTTTTCGTATTACTGGCGCCGTTTTTGTTTTTAAGCACTTCATTTTACTTATGTCTTTTATATATGAAAGCTCTTGGGAAACGCATACACGTCACGACTATTTCTACATTTCCCATCTCTTATAAATCTTCCTCGGGGAAGCTAAAGATCATGTTTTCCTGTAATGGAATGCTATTTTTTATGGCTGATAAAATATCATCTGTCACTTCCCCATTCCAGCTAAAATTATGGGATTATGATTAGTCCTTGAAAGGATACAACTCCTACATTGGACAGAGCAGCAAACATAACATAGGTATAGAAAAGTAGCTGGTTTACAGGTAAAGGATGATAGAACTGGTAAGACACCACTACATGAAAAAATGATAAAGTAGAAAATCAAACTTTCCAGTTGGTGTCTTCCTGTTTCTTCTACAACAACTACAACGGTACGCGATGGGGCCCCCACCCACAGCCACGGCAGACAGAATGGAGAAGGCGTTTCTCCTGGGGACGGCAAGGGAGACGCGCTGGAAAAGCCACTCCAACTCGCGGGCCTCACACCTGCGGCTGGTCAGCTCAGCGCCTATGGGGAAACGCCTTCTCCATTCTGTCCGCCGGGGCTGTGGGTGGGCCCCATCGCGTACCGTTGTATTTGTTGTAGAAGAAACAGGAAAACAACAACTGGAAAGTTTGATGTCTTAACAGTTCTATCATCCTTTACCTGTAAACCAGCTACTTTTCTATGACAATACATATATGTGTAACAATATATATGTTACATAACAATGATATTAATAAATGGAAACTATATTCATAGGTATATACAGAAATAGCAGTAAGTACAAAGTGAAAATGAGTTTTTTGTGGTCAGTCAAGCTGCCGGAAATAGGAAAGAAATTTCTTCAAATCATATCCTATATGTTAAAAAGGAAGGAGGTACTGGACAATGGATATTCCAAAGATGAGGTGGACTCAGTTCAAACGACGTAAATAATAAGTGTGCTCAATCAAAACTTACCTGGGGTTAAAACACCAACAGTAAATGACTATTCGTTTACTCGATACTGTTTATTTTCTTTATAGAATAATCAGAAGACTCTTCGATTTTACCGCAAGCGAAAGGATTTATTTCCAAGCCATGCTCGTAAGCCTCATTCTTTGTTCGGATGGCATCTTTAACCTCCTGATTGAACCAAGGAGTCCTCCCTCTGCCCGCTGCCAAACCAATCCGATTCCGTTCGCATCATATAACAGCTGAAGCAGAAACAGCCGAGCTGAACAATCTCCACTACCTTTCAACATCCTCAGTTTACATCGGGATCGCCGTTCCTTTCAGTCATTCCTTTATATGTCAGGTGGTCAGTGCCAACTTATGCATTGAAGTCTCCCATTAGGGTGTATATCCTAATCTTACCTACATGCAACTCAGCAGTGATTCTTCGAGGAAGGATCTGTATTCGAACTTTCTGTTTGGCGAATAAAATTACACCACCCTGAGAGACCATTCTTTCAGCCAAAAATTCATGGGTCGAATCCTCACACTCAATGGGATACAGTCCACAACACATTCCCATACATTTCAGCCGGGGACATGTGAGTATCCCCACTCCCTCAAGTGCTGTTATTTCTGGCCTTGTCAGTTCTGACGATCCCCAGTTCTCTCATCTTTGGATGGAGACGGTAATAATTTTTTCGAACAGACCCCCTCTACCTGAATTCAGACCCCGTACGCTGTTACCCTGCGCGAAGAACGATGCAGTATGAATGTTTTTATTGCAGCGAACCGTATTGCATTTTTTACTTGTTTTATTCGTGACAGTCACCAATTGGGTACTTTTCGCTGACCCGTGAATATTAGGCTTTCTTAGAAGGGGCCTTTACTCATCCCGTCGTAGCTACATCACAGAGTTGTGAGACTTTTCTTGGGAGCTAACAGTGCCACATATTGCTCCATCACCCATAGGAGTTTGCCACTGTTGGTTTGGGTTGCTTATTCGTCCGGCAGAAACCTCCTTGTAAGTCGTAGCAGAGACAGTAAAGGTGTCTCAATTTAATATATGCGAGAACTTTGGCGTTAATTTAGAATACGATTTTAGATCGGCAAATAAATTATTCTGGCAGACCAACCACCGGGTCCGAAAAAAAAGTACCCCTCTACGTCGGCTAACAGGAACGCATCTGGGGTTCATCTTTCTCCAGAGCAATACATCCTAGCGAAGTGGAAAGAATAATTTGCTGATAGCCTGAACCTGGTCACAACAACATATTCCGGTATACATGAGGTACATTTAGGAGTGAAGACTAAGCTCAAGTAGACTGAGACCACCAAAGCAATTAAAGAGCTCAAATGTGGCAAGAACGCTGGATGATGTTAAATGTTTTGAATAGAGAAGGTATTCCCCTGGCTGACTCCTCTTTGCCAGGTGATTTGGATATCTGAAAAGTCACCTATGCAATGGAAATTGGGAGTGCTAATCCCAATTTTCAAAATGGGGAACAAAATATTGCACTAATTAAACAAGGATCTTCTTACTAAGCCTTCCCAGTAAAGTCTATGCAACATGTCTGAAAAAGAGGAGTAAGGATATTATCGAGACCAAGCTGTGTGTTCAAATCTCGCTAAGGATAACTTTATCTCTCATTCTTCCTCAAGTCAATGATTTGAATTCCCAAAGAAATACTGGGATCAATTTACTGATTATAGAGTATATCTTAGATACGAATGGAATTAACAAATATTAAAATAAGACTACGGATATATCATTCGTTCAAAAAAATATTGATATAACTGATGAGAATGCTGAACGTAGAAACTGTACATAGATTCAAATAAATTATCTTGCAGTGTAACGTAAGCTCCTTTTATATCTTGCAGTATACCGTATAATCCTCACTGAAGTTGACCTTTTTATCACACTTTAGGAATCGATAAAAGAATTAGCAGTGAATTAAAAACTGTGGCTGTAATTAGTACCATACATTATCAATAGCGGTTTTAGGTGCCCATGTAGTCTCAAGCAGACATAAATGCATCCTTTGTCAACCATATTACACTTGACCTAGCGGAATATCGTGAATGTGACAGTGGGAAGATGAAGGGCTCTACCAACAACGTTCCGGTAATACATTTACCAACCATAACTTAATCTTGTTCAGATACGAATTCCGTGTGCAGAAAGCCAGAATAAATAATGCAACGCACTCTACTCGACACTCCAGCGAATTTGGCAATCGGCCCCCTTATATGGCTGTCAATTAATTTATTTAATCGGCTGCTCTCCTCCTTCCAAGTGTGCGGCATTGTACTATTCGATGTTTTATATACATACTACCTTTGTGCCTGTCAAATATAACGAAGTAAAAAAATTAAATATATATATTAATTCCTTGATTATAACATTCTGTGAAAAGATACTATAATCCTTGAGCTTTCCTCGACTTGCTCCCAATTGTTACTCCAAATATTGTCGTATTTCATTTTACATTAATTTAAATCAACTACAATTATTTTCTTCTGTATTTTCTTTAACCATCTGAAAATATGTATCTACTAGATTACAATGACTTTGTTCTATATATATATTTAAATATGAATTTACCTCTGCTATTGGAATTCGTGTTTTGGAGGGTCGGACGCCATGCTTAGCAGCATACAGTTACGGCCCTTTACGGTCTGAGTTAAAAAACCGCCGAGGAAAACTTTGCCTTTCATCCTTACGGGTTTGATAAAATTAAGCACCAGTAATGCACTGGGATAATTGCTGGCCTTGTGCCAAAAGTAGAAACAATTATTTTTCTTGGATTGAGAGAGATATATTGGTAAATATACATAAATAGATAACGATGGAGCTATATCACTCCCATAGATACAAGGTTAGATACATGGGTTGGATATATTGTTGTATAATTGTTATAATACCAATGGGTGGGTATATATTATTGTATAATTGTTATAATACCAATGGGTGGGTATATATTGTTGTATAATTGTTATAATACCAATGGGTGGGTATATATTGTTGTATAATTGTTATAATACCAATGGGTGGGTATATATTATTGCATAATTGTTATAATACCAATGGGTGGGTATATATTGTTGTATAATTGTTATAATACCAATGGGTGGGTATATATTGTTGTATAATTGTTATAATACCAATGGGTGGGTATATATTGTTGTATAATTGTTATAATACCAATGGGTGGGTATATATTATTGTATAATTGTTATAATACCAATGGGTGGGTATATATTATTGTATAATTGTTATAATACCAATGGGTGGGTATATATTGTTGTATAATTGTTATAATACCAATGGGTGGGTATATATTGTTGTATAATTGTTATAATACCAATGGGTGGGTATATATTGTTGTATAATTGTTATAATACCAATGGGTGGATATATATTATTGTATAATTGTTATAATACCAATGGGTGGGTATATATTGTTGTATAATTGTTATAATACCAATGGGTGGGTATATATTGTTGTATAATTGTTATAATACCAATGGGTGGGTATATATTGTTGTATAATTGTTATAATACCAATGGGTGGATATATATTGTTGTATAATTGTTATAATACCAATGGGTGGATATATATTGTTGTATAATTGTTATAATACCAATGGGTGGGTATATATTGTTGTATAATTGTTATAATACCAATGGGTGGATATATATTATTGTATAATTGTTATAATACCAATGGGTGGGTATATATTGTTGTAAAATTGTTATAATACCAATGGGTGGGTATATATTGTTGTATAATTGTTATAATACCAATGGGTGGGTATATATTGTTGTATAATTGTTATAATACCAATGGGTGGGTATATATTGTTGTATAATTGTTATAATACCAATGGGTGGGTATATATTGTTGTATAATTGTTATAATACCAACCCTTACACACACACACACACAAAAGCGTGATATGTTTTCTTATAATGATATTGTGCTGGATTCAAACATACTAACCTGTATTTCACTTAGAGTTTCGATGTCGATTTTATCTCCATTGATACTTTTCAATAGGAAAATGTTCGCGAAACAACGAAAAAAAGATATAGTAAGAAGTGATACTGAAACGGCACTTGTAATTATTTTATCGACCACTAAAGCGTGGAAGTCAAAACTAATTACTGTAATTTGATTTGTGACATCAAATATGTAGATGACTTTTTGTCAAAACCTAAAGCCCATGCTTCGAGGAATGGAAAAAGATATGGTGATTTGCATGCCATTCTTTAGTACATTACTAAGGAATGTAACGTGCCTTCAGCTTGGCAATGAAACCACGTATATTAACCAATCATTAGTCGTTCGCCTTTCCTTCTATTTCTCTAAACATATACTCATCAGATCCTCTGAATATGCTGTATTTATATATGTAAAGAAGAAAAAGGCAAATGGAAGCGAATTACAGTAAACTTATTTAAATAAATAAACGAAACCTAAACTCTTGATAAATAGTTAGAATAATTCAACTCCCACTGTGAAAAATAAACAGACGAAAACAAATGACATGGAACACATGTAGCGTACTGACCCTTCAACACAGAATGACGGGTGATTCGCAGTGGCCGCATTATATCGGTGTCCCGTTATATTTATTAAATCTATCTCTTTACAAGAAGGTAATGTAAAACGTGTGGACGGCTGAAAGCTGGAATGTCTGTTAGCAGATATTTGAACTTTAGATTAAAAGAAACAGAGATAAACATTAAAGTTAGGGACAAAATATTGTTTGCTTTATTGTTTTTGTCATTGAACTAATGGTGTTCTCTAGAGATTTAGAAGTGGGAAAATGTATTGAAAACAAGATGTGCAATTAGTATTTAATTGAGAATAAGTCTATCTTTGCACCAAAGCCACACCAGAAGATTTTTAGAACGCTCACAATTACACACCCACACGCAAGCATACACACACTCACTCACATGTGTGTGTGTATAAATGTGTGAGCGTTACGTATATGTTTCCAATATATGTATTTGTAAGAGTAGATGGGAATACTCTTTGTAATCTCTATTAGCAGTATAGAAAAACAAAATGAATATACATGTAACTCTAAAGTAACGCTTCTGCTGCTGCTGCTACTACTACTACTACTACTACTGCTGCTGCTACTGTTGCTGCTGCTGCTGCTGCTGCTGCTACTACTACTACTACTACTGCTGCTGCTACTACTACTACTACTACAACTACTACTACTGCTGCTGCTGCTGCTCTGCTGCTGCTGCTACTACTACTACTACTACTACTACTATAATGTCCCTATTGTTATTACTACAACTTTTGCTATTTTTATTCGTGTCACTTTGCAACCGCTTTATTCCAATCCATTAGTGGTTCATGTACATAAGGAATAAACCCCCGATAACGAACTGAGTTCAAACTGATTGAAAAATATTATTGATAGTGATATTTAAGGTATGAAATTACACCGTGAAGATGAGATCAATTGTCAGGAAAACTATAATCTTAATAGTAACAACTCATCTTACACATAAAGTGGTTCAATTTTGAAGCGAGTCTGAACTGCTACATTTTGTTGGTCAGACCACAATACACAGGGTGGGCCAGAATTATGACTCACTTGATTATTTATAGATCTATTAACACACAATGTTATAAAACAAATAATCTCACACATTGAACACACTTTTCCAAGCTTAGCAAAGGATGCGCAATGGTTAATCAAATTTAAAAAAAATAAATAAAATACCTGTGAGGCATATTAAGAAATAAAAATATAAATTAAGAAATCTGCTAAGCATATTAAGAAATAAAATAATAAATTAAAACAATACAATAACAATAAAATAAGCATGTTAAGAAATATAACTAACAAGCGAGTCATGAATTCTGGCCCACCCTGTAGAGGTTTACTCATTTCTAGTTATTGAAGTTCCCAAATTTAACTTACAAAGTGTAGTAGTTTATCATTGTGTCGGATTGTGTTGCTTTATTCAATACAGAATATATTTAAATATAAATGAGTCAAACTAAAATTAACAAACCAAAAATGAAAAGGAAAATGTAATGCGACATCTGGGCATTCAAAATATCTTTATGGATCTAAAATATTTAATTATAGTTGAGGAAACATTCTTGTCTAAACTCAGAACACCCATTATATCAAATTATACTAAATAAGATTAAACAGACGTTTTCACGACCGGGAAGGTCTTTTAGAATACATTTAAAAAAAAAAAACACTCCTTTCAATATATATTTATTGAAAATGACATTTGTCAAGTAATACGAAACGACTTTATACTAGAGATGCAGGCTTTCAAAATGAGAACCAACAACACGACGCATATTTATATAATATACGTTCATATACCACCAATTTTAGTAACAGGATTACACAGGTCAACTACACAAAATGAAACATATGCACTTTCTTCATAAAATATCATTTTGACCTATTATTTCCACCAGACACTATAAAACATGAATTAATCACTGCCAGGCAAAAAAAAAAAGAAAAAAAAAAAAAAAATTCTATATCTAAAATACACTAAAATACAGAAGGCCTGAAGGAAGCAGAATTCACTGACTAATAATAGCAACTTCTCGTACCAACAATGTCAAATTCCCAGAATCTGCACAAAAATATAACAATTCTCATCATCATCATTGCGACTACAGTTGAACATTCCTGACTAAGTCTCTCCAAAATTCACGATTTTCCCCACAAATTTCACATCGGAATGGTTTTTCCCCTGTGTGTGTTCGTAGATGAGTTTTTAAATTGCCACGTTGTGAGAAAACTTGTGGACAAAACAAACATCCAAATGGTCTCTCTCGAGGATGGGACCTGGTGTGGTTTTGGAAATTCGAGCAGGTTTTCCTGTACTGTGTCTTCCGTGAGCTGGTTCCCACAATAGTAGCCTGTATATAACATCCTCCTTACTTCTCCAGCAATGTCGTGTAAATCGTAACCGTCTTTGAGCAATTGTAGTCGTTATCTTGGGCAAGTTTACTTACATTTGTAATTTGTTGACACAAGTTTATAATTTGTCCAGCCATGAACACTTTAGTGTATGCCCCATCTTGTTTCTTCTCAAGTGCTTGCGCTAGGGTCCATGTACAGCAACCCAGACAGAACCGATGTTCTAACGAATGATATTTTGATTTTTCTGGATAGATTTTAAACACAAGAATTATTTCTAAGACACAACACAGATTCTCACAACTGCGTTCAACTGCTACTCCTAGACTGCTCTAGGCAGTACTGCAAATCGAACAGTTCATTGTCGGTTTCAGTACCGTATACTTTTTTCTATGAAATGAAGTTGCTAGTTCCTTTTCTAAACCTTCTCCATTCTGGATAACTGGATGCATTGGTTGGTCTCCCAAGACACTTCACATGGCTCAACGTAGCCGCTTCTGAAATAAGAGAGGGGGATAGAGAGATTATTTAGTAGAAAAATACTACAATACTGCAATAAGACTAACTTTTATCGAAAGGAATATCTCCTCTATCTATAACACTATTTTTAGGGAAGAGATTGTGCCAATGAATTTTGAAGACTAGCAAGATAGATATGGTTTATGCTTAACTAGAATTAATGTAGAATGATGCCTTAGGAGGAAAAAAAAAACACTTTCACAAAGACGAACAAATTAGGATAGGCTAAAGCTACTACATATCCCTCACATCACTCTTAAAAAGTAAGGTCATATTAGTATTAGATAATGTTATTGTAGATAAAAAGGGATTATCCCGGCTGGAATGCATTTGATAATAGGTCTACTCGAACAAGGTCAACATATGACTAAACAACAACAATATAGTAGTAGTAGTAGTAGTAGTAGTAGTAGTAGTAGTAGCAGCAGCAGCAGCAGCAGCAGCATAGCAGCAGCAGCAGCAATATTATTATTATTATTATTATTATTATTATTATTAGTAGTAGTAGTAGTAGTAGTAGTAGTAGCAACAGCAGCAGTAGTATGGGTGGTGGTGGAGATGTTTTTTTAGTACTGGCAGCACTGGTAATGATGAGAGTTAACTGGACGTTTAATGTAAAGTGCTTTGATTTTATATTTAACATTTCGTAGTATGCCCCTCCCTTCCCCCCACTCTGCCTACAGCATACTAATACTGCGGGTTTGAGTGTGGGGAGGGATGAGAATTGGGTAGTGATGGAGGTAGATCGCAGTTGACTGGTAACTGAGGAAACCCTATCCGATTGTCTATGGACAGCCAGACAGAACTGAGTCAAGTGGCTTTGGTAGGGGTAGGGAATAGTGACCGGAAATCTTTAGACATGTCCACGTTTTGGTTCAGCAGTGTCTGGTAAAAAGCTAATGAGGTGCCAACATATGTGTTGGGGGGAGAGAGATAGAAGATGTAGGGTCAAGGTTAAAATAAGGGTGATAGGAGAGGGTTTGGGAAGAAGAATTAGAAGTAAAACAATGAGGATTGTGTGTGAAGGGACAGAAAAGCAGAAGAAACTGTTGATGTCATAGAGTATGGAAGGAGATACAAAGGAGTAAATGTGTGTGAAAGAGAAAGATTGTGATAGAAAGAAACTATTCTTTTTCTGGCTTCATTCATTTGATAGTAGACATGCTGGGACATCACTTTTAAATGATTGAGACTATTATACCGACTCCAGTACTTATTTATCGAACCCCATTTGACTAACAGCTATCTTGCAGAACATAAACTAACAGTAAACATAAACACAGACGCGAGGACACACACAGTACATGACGATTATACCGACTCCAGTACTTATTTATCGAACCCCATTTGACTAACAGCTATCTTGCAGAACATAAACTAACAGTAAACATAAACACAGACGCGAGGACACACACAGTACATTTTAATTTTCGATCTATTCTTTCAGATGTTGGTGGTTTTGAGGAACATCTCACTTGAATTGAAAAAACTGAAGTGTTATGTTTTATTTACACGAATGATTTCAATATCATACAAGGGAAAGTAAGTTGGTTGGCAAAATACAAATGGAGTCCCAGGAGTTAACTGGAGTCCACATCAACTGGGGAAAAATTAGGTCTGCTTAAAATTCGGCATCTGGAAGAGCATGTCCTATGATAGAGGGTTCGGTCAATGCGTTTGTTTCGCACCGACAGTCTGCATGCGGTAACTGAGAAAAAGAGGCAAGTAGAATCATCAGATTATCTCTGAAGTGTTGGGAAGAAGACACTAATGTATACATCCTTCAGTGGTGCACTAAAATATAACAATTGTCCTTGTTTCCCAGGAAGCATCTGGCTAAACTAGAACGAATGTTCTCATGATTCTTACAGAAGGGGAACGTTCCGCTGGTCAAGAGATCCATCTCCTGTTACAGCCACTCCGGGGAAGTCATAGCTTTCCGGATGGAATGCTGTGCAAGTATGCGCTTGGTGACATGATAGCAGATATTTATGGAGTACGACAACATTTAAGATGTGTAGTCACAGTTTGTATCACATGTCTTTCCGTAACTCGTGTTCTCTTCGACCTCCAAATTTGGGTCAAGCACGGACACCAGTTGTCTGTTTGGCATCTAAAATGATGCTAGTTGCTTAATAGCTGTGTTCAGAATTCAATATATAGAATAGATTTTCAGGATATGGATGATGACAGCATGGGGGTGATTCTAGGTGTTGAGAATATGTTGAGTAGACGCTTTTGGAGAATTTCCAAATCGGAAAATATGGAAGAGTTTCATGAATCTTTGGTTTGGCTTTGCTATAGGGGTGTTTGTCAGTAAACATTAACAACAGACTCGATAGGTGTCATTAAATTGATAGTGCTTAGATTTATGACGACCAACTGTGCGCGATGGAATCGGGTATGGGTTAAATCTATCGTGAATATCGGCACACTCTTTAATTAGTAAGAAAAGGTAGGTAGTTTCCCTCTGTCTGGTGGCTATGGCGAAGGAAGGTGTATGTGATGGCCGCGATTGAAATGATTCAGGACAGCACTACCTTTCAGGTTATTAATACCCCATGAGCTACTTTACTTACGAATTGAAAAAATAATCTGAAGTAGAGAGAGGGGTGTTGTTTTCCAGTATATTATATGAGAAATTGGTGAAAGTGGCAGAATTGACGTGCGAAAATAGGATTATTTTAACGATGGTGAAACGAAATGCGAGGAAGCCTTTACTGTGTCAGGGTGATTTGAATTTTTGTATGAGTGTCCCGAATAAACCTATATAGTTTGTATGCCACCATCTCTAGGATTCTTTCTATTTGTTCCTTTGTTGTGTTATATTGTTTCTGCAATTCATTGTATATTAATTAATCTGCTTTCATTAGGCAGTAACGGAAGAGGGTCGGATGCCATGCTTTGACGCATAGAGTTACGGCTCTTGCCATTCTGAGTTCAAATCCCGCCGAGGTTAACTTTGCCTTTCATCCTTACGAGGTCGATAAAATAAAGTACCAGTAATGCACTGGATAATTGCTGGCCTTGTGTCAAAAGTGGAAACAATTATTATTGTTTATCGGAGGGTCGGATTGGCAGTATCGGTAGAGGGTTCGACGCCATGCTTTTCAGCATAGAGTTACGGCCCTTTACGATCTGTGTTCAAATACCGCTGAAGTTAAATTTGCCGTTCATCTTTACGGGGTCGATAAAATAAAGTACCAGTAATGCACTGGGATAATTGCTGACCTTGTGCCAAAAGTAGAAACAATTATTATCACGGCCCGTGTGAGTGGGCCTACTCTGACCATGCGCATATAAGCTGGCTAATTTGAGGAGGATATGGGTGCTCTCTCTGGGTGCCCTAGAAGTGCTGGGTGGTTCAGGATCGGCCGGGTACCTGAGTCACCTCTGGGTCGTCCATCTCCCTATTGGGGATTTATTTTGTTATATTTATGCATAGTTTATTTTATATATTATTTATATCTTCATTGTTAAATTAGTCTTCCCATTGCACACATTTACTCGAGCTTATTGTAAACCCCCACTGTCCCTGTCTTTGTATTGTCCCCTACATGTCGGCCCTTGTGGCCAATAAATGAAATCATTATTTGGATTGGCAGTATCGGTAGAGGGTCGGACGTCATGCTTTGACGAATAAAGTTACGGCTCTTTCCATTCTGAGTTCAAATCCCGCCGAGGTTAACTTTGCCTTTCATCCTTACGGGGTCGATAAAATAAAGTACCAGTAATGCATTGACTAATTGCTGGCCTTGTGCTAAAAGTAGAAAGAATTATTATTATCATTATTTCTGCTACCACTATTGTTGTTGTTGGGATTTGGTCCATAGATTGGAGGGTCAGTTTGGTGCGGTGTTATGTTGTCAGCACCCCTTTTGACTCCCCCTCCACCATAGACTGTAGATTTTCGGGGTTTTTCTTCATAGGAGACAGTTATGTTTGACAGTAACGTTAAGCAAAACTTCCAGAGAGTTCGGTACAAAAGGAGTTGGCAGTTCGGTTGGAAACGATTTGTGTCAGCTATATTAAATTAGGCTCTGGAACGGAGAAAGTTGCGAATAACATTGAATGAGACAGACATACAACACACACATACGCACACAAACGTACGCACAAGCACACACGCACATGTACCTTAACAAACATATTTGTGTGTGTGTAAAATGTATATAGTAATTTATTTGTGTGTATTGGTAAATGGAAATACACACACACATATATAAGCACATATATATATACACACACACGCACAAATACACGTGTGTGTGTGTGTGTCTCTGTGTGTGTGTGTGTGTGTGTGTGTGTGTGTGTGTGTGTGTGTGTGTGTGTGTGTATCCACATTCCGACACACAAATAAATTACGTTTCTTACGTTTTATACATGTGTATTTATTGCTTAAACTATTAACAGATAGGAACGATTGCATATACATACATATATTTGTGTGTGTCCATATAGTTATATATATATATATATATATATATATATGCATACATATATATGTATATAAATAAATAAATAAATAAATAAATATACATATATATATATATATATATATATATATATATATATATATATATATATATATATATATATACATACATATATATATATATAAGCTATTTGATCAAAGTTAAGAGTGCACATAAACATACGTAAGGCAAGAGCCAACACACAAGCACACTGACATAGGTTTTTATATATATATATATGGGTGTTAACCTAAAATAATTGTTATGGTGTTAAAGTACAACACAGTTGATTCTATAAAAAGAGACAACCACTAACAGATCCTACTATATAACTTTCAACCTCGACTATGACAACATCAACAGCAAAAATTAATAAACAAAATATACATTAATAATATAAACATTGCTCTAATAAATTTCAGCTTGTTGCTAGAACTGCTAAAAATGGCAGCCAAATCTCCCTCAAATCAAATGTAAAAAGGCCTTGAATGTGGAACAAAATTGCTTATGTGTCTCCTATCCGCATTCAAGTGGTCTGTCTGAAATGTTTTTCTATTTTTTTTTTTTTTGTGTGTAATGAAGATATTAGATATTCACATACTCCTCTTTAATTCATGGGACCTAGACAAATGTATTGATTGTACCCTCCTCTTATGAGCCCTTATCCTAAATATATCTAACCCGACAGGATGATTCCGGTGGAAATGTATTTAATGTTATGTTGATTTCGATTGATTCCAACAGGGAAAATAAACAGATGATTAGCCTCAGCAACAGTAATAATAAGAAAAATTCAGCAAAGGTGAAAAGAGGCATTAAATAAAAATCAATAAGAACCAACAAGGCCTCATTATTTATCTATAATTACTATTATTTGAAACGTGTGTTTGAAAAAAGAAAACTTAGAATGCCCATAATTGAAATGACTTACATCACAAACTCTGCTCACAAGAATGCCACCCGCAAAAAGTATAATAAATATTTCCACAACGCCACCACCAATAATTGTTTCTACAATTGGCACAAGGCTAGCAATTATCTCAGTGCATTACTGGTGCTTTATTATATCGACCCCTTAATGATGAAATGCAAAGTTAACCTCGGCGGGCTTTGAACCCAGACCGTAAAGGGCCATAACTCTATGATGCAAAGCATTGCGTCCGGACCTTTACTGATACTGCCAATCCACCAATAATTGTTTCTACTTTTGGCACAAGGCCAGCAAAAACCCAGTGTATTACTGGTACTTTATTTTATCGACCCCGTAAGGATGAAAGGCAAAGTCAACCTCGGCGGGATTTGAACTCAGAATGGCAAGGGCCGTAACTCTATGCGTCAAAGCATGGCGTCCGACCCTCTACCGATACTGCCAATCCACCCACCAATAATAATAACGAATCACTGTTGGAGTCTCTTCATGGTCAGCAATAACAGCCAAACATCTCTTAAAATACACCCCAAATTCTTGCAAAATGACGGACACATCTAGATACACTAAGACCGATAAAATGACAAGTTGTTAAAATCTACTCGATTAAACCTCACATGAGCTACAACAACAACAACAACCACGACAACAACAGAAGTAACAAAAACAAAATTAACCTTAGTATTAGCACAAGTTCACAAATTTTAAATTACTATGGCGGTGGATTGGCAGTATCGGTAGAGAGTCGGACACCATGCTTTGCAGCATAGAGTTACGGCCCTTTACGGTCTGATTTCAAATCCCGCCGAAGTTAACTTTGCCTGTCATCCTTACGGGGTCGATAAAATAAAGCACCTGTAATGTACTGAGGTCGATTTAATCGACTTTCCCCTCCCCCAAATTACTGGCCTTGTGCCTACACTAGAAATTATTATGATGTGGAACACTCGAATAAACTGTTACTAAAATCCCACTATGTTACTTTTAAGCAGGACTGTGGCAACGAGAGCAGCAAAAATTGAATAAATAAAATGTACATTAAAAATACGAAAGTAACCCCAGTAAATTCCAGCTGTTACTTGAACTATTGTAAATTTATAAATGGTAGCCAAATCGTCACTGGTATGTTTTAACAATTCCTGGAGTATAAATGACAAGAAGGGCCATTGCATTATTTAAATCTGCCTGCAAAGAGCCGCAAGCGCTCTAGTATTGATTTCTACTTTTGGCACAAGGCCAGCAATAACTCAGTGCATTACTGGTACTTTATTTTATCGACCCCGAAAGGCAAAGTTAACCTCGGCGGGATTTGAACTTAGACCCTAAAGGGCCGTAAATCTATGCTGCTAAGTATGGCGTGCGACCCTCTTCCGATACTGCCAATCCACCTAAATATTTAGTCATAATAGTACTTCTTTCTTTTTTCCTCCCAAATATAACAGATGAAAGGACATTACAAGAAAGAATTACAAATTGAGTATGATAAAGAAAAAAACAAAAAAAATACAAATACAAAAATGTATGTAAAAAGAAAGTTTGATGGACCTTCTTCGGATTTCGACGATGAATGTTCCAGCTCATGAAATTACCATTCAAGTGGCTGAGTAATCAACATATACACTTACCCATAATGCAGTTTTCAGGTAGATTCAGGAGAAGTTGTTTGGTAAGCTGGGGCTCTTTGAAATATATGTTCAGTCCATTCGACATGCTTATAAATGGTTTCCGTCTACTCAAGATCAATCTCAAGACTTGATTCTATCCTAAGCTACTGTAACACCTTTACTCAAGAGACCATGGAGTATTATTGAATCTGAGGGCGGTGGATTGGCAGTATCGGTAGAGGGCCGGACGCCATGCTTTCCAGCAATATTTACGTCCCTTTATGATCTGAGTTCAAATCCCGCCAAGGTTAACTTTGCCTTTCATCCTTACGGGGTCGATAAAATGTTAAAATAAAGTACCAGTAATGCACTGGGGAAATTTCTGGCATTGTGCCTAAAGTAGAAACAATTATTGAATCTGAAACATCATGATTGCAAAAGGTATGAAATTAAACATTTTAACATGGGGTCAGCCATTAAGGCCACAATTTGGAGATCGTCAACGCCAATACATAGCCAGTTAATTTTTCATTGAACCCTGAAATGCTGAAAGACAAAGCTGTAGATCCAACACTCTACAGATTATACCAGTAGTAATAATAATAATCATCTTACCTAACATAGGCACATTGCCACATCTTATTTGAAGGGTAAATTGAAACGATTATATCAAACCCTGTACATGATTGAAACTTTCTTTTATTCACATCAGAAAGATGGAAGTCAAATTTGGCTTTGGTGGGATTTGACCTCAACATAAAGCAAATATATGTTGTAAATCATTTTTATATCGTTACATTTAGCGTCATTTTCAATAGTAAAAACTAATCCAAACAAGAAACAAATAACGAAAACAAGAAATCACAACTACCACCACCAACAACAACTATAATAACAACAATAACAACAAAAGCAGCAGCAACAATAATAACACGAATAACAACAAGGAAGCAAGTAGCCATAACACTAAGAAGAACAAGTAAACCCTAATATAAACACCCTCATAGTCATCACAAAAACAACATCCATCACCGCCTTCTCCACAACTACCAACAATAATCATAACCTTCATCCCACCACTACAACAACCATTGCCGCCATCATCACCGCAACATCATAACCCCTAACAACAAAATCACAGACAAATCTCCACTGCTGAGACGGGGTCGTTACATAAAGGTGAAATAAATTTAGTTAGAATCATAATGATGTGTTGACAGTTGCAGGCTCCAAAGACCATCAGAATTGAGAAATATGGGGTTAGGTAGATTGGGGATTAAATATAGCGGCTAGGAAGGTAGTTTGGGGGTACAGGTTTAGGTGAAGAAGCGTAAGTTTAAAGAGTCAGAGGTGAGGTAAAGCTTGGGAACTGACTGGTTGATATACTGACGGTGATTATGATGATTGTAGTAAGGTTGATATTGATGACAGAGATGGTAGTGTTGGTGACAGTGAGGGTGGTGTTGGTGATGACGGTGGTATTGATGATAATGATGATTATTATAAATGGGGAAATGTTGGCCGGGAGAGTGGAGTCAATGCTAGTTGTGGTGGTGGTGGTGGGTATGGTGTCGGTAAAAGGGATGGTGATAGCGACAATGGTGTTGGTGATGATGGTGGTGATGGTGATGATGTTGATGCTCGTTGTGAAAAGAGGTAGTTGGGATAGCGTTGACAGCGACGATGGAAAATGTGGTGGTGGTAATGGTGGTAGATGTGAAAGCTGGTTAAAGCGGCAGGTGGTGTTGATGTTCAGCCCCAGATCAATTTGCACAGAAAGAGCAGACCTATGATCAAAGGCATTCCCATCATTGACCATCCCGCCTTTTGATTTATAGGTAGCGTCACAGAATGCCGTTACACAAAGAGTCCATTTCTAAGATAACGTTGTTTCTGAAGGTGAATGGCAATCTTAATTGTGGGGGATTCCTGGTGATTGTTTGGTGTTGTTGTTACTGATGATGGTAGTAGCTGGGCTACTGATAGTAATGAAGGGTGTAATAATTGTTTCTACGTTAGGCACAAGGCCAGCAAATTACCCAGTGTATTACTGGTACTTTATTTTATCGACCCCGTAAGGATGAAAGGCAAAGTTAACCTCGGCGGGATTTGAACTCAGAATGGCAAAGGCCGTAACTCTATAAGTCAAAGCATGGCGTCCGACCCTCTACCAACACTGCCAATCCAGTAATAATCATTTCCACTATAGGCACATTGTCAGCAATTTGGGGGGAGGGGAAAGTCGATTAAATCAACTCCAATGCATTACGGGTACTTTATTTTATAGCTTCCAGAGTATTTCTTCATGCATATCAACTACTTTGGGGTTTTTTTCGAATCGTTTTCTTTCTAACAAAGTCATATCATTTGATCGATAGATTTCTGTAATATCTCATATATAAATATTTTAACGGACAGTTGTATTGCTATGTTACGACTATCATCTACACAACGAAGCACACGTTATAAGCGATATATACAGTTTCATGTTCGCATGAATCGCCAATCTATTTCATTTGAAAGCATTTGAAAGCATTCTCATTGCTAGATTTGTTATCTCGAATCAAACCACTTTCAACTTTCAATAAATCGTTCCAAGATATATAAACATGTGTAGACATTTAATGATATATTTCTTCGATCAGCTCCCTAATTTTGATATTAATCATGCTTATCTTCAAGTCCACAGTTTTGTTTATTAAATGAATGGAGAACAGAAACAAATGGCGACAACTGACTGGCAAAGTGTCTAGCGTAGCACGCACGCATGCACGCACACACGCACTCACTCACTCACTCACTCACTCACTCACTCACTCACTCACTCACTCACTCACTCACTCACTCTCTCTCTCTCTCTCTCACTCACTCACTCACTCACTCACTCACTCACTCACTCACTCACTCACTCACTCACTCACTCACTCACTCACTCACTCACTCACTCACTCACTCACTCACTCACTCACTCTCTCTCTCTCTCTCTCTCTCTCTCTCTCTCTCTGGTTATATATATGTGTGTGTACATATATATTCCTATCTCTCTTTCCCTGTATGTATATATATAATATATATAGATAATATATATATAAGTGTAACACGGAGTTAGTATCACAGAGGGGTCCGACGAGCTTTTGATCCCAGAGTCGGGCTAGATCAATACAGATCGAACCATGAGCTGATCAGTAGCAAAACGCGCGTCCCCAACCAATAAACGTAATGAACGTATATATATATTTATATCTAATACAAGGACGAATGGTTACTCCTTCATTACGTTTATTGGTTGGGGACGCGCAGTTTTACTACTGATCAGCTCAAGTTCGATCTGTATCGATCTAGCCCAACTCTGGAATCAAAAGCTCGTCGGACCCCTCTGTGATACTAACTCCGCGTTACACTCCCTGTATATATATATATATATATATACATAAGAGAGAGAGAGAGAGAGAGAGAGAGAGAGAGAGAGAGAGAGAGTGCGTGTGTGTATTTGTAGAATGAGAGCAAATGTTTCGATAACGGAAAACCTCTCGTGATGTTCAAGCCCTCTCATAAGAAAAAAATTGATATTTATGTTCAGAGAAAATATTTATCTGCCAAGCCCATTCCCGATTACAGATGGGGGAAATTAATGGTGGACACCCTTTCCTACATATCATTACGAGTAGTAAATGAGCCAGGAGATAATCCGTCAGATAAGATGAGTAAAAAATCCCCTCTGACATCATATATTTGTATACTAGTTGGTAATTTTTGTTGACATACGTTCTTATTTGTGAGGGCACGTGGCTTAGAACTTAGATTATTTTGGCTCACCATCACATCATCAGTTTCAGTTCTATTCTCGGCGGGCATTGTTCCCTTGTACATGGCATTTCATATCATGTTGCTCAATATACCTGTAATTTATCAATATACCTGTATAGATGTATCTATGCCATGCAGTCTGTTTTTCTACGAGTATATGTCATGTTTATATAAATTTGAGTGTGTATATATATATATATATATATGTATATATATATATATATATATATATATATGTATATATATATATATACGTATATACATTCATATATACAGATACATACATACACATATATATATATATATATGTGTGTGTGTGTGTAAGTATGTATACGTACATACATACAAACGTACAGTAGTATGTATATACATACATGCACATATATATGTACGTATGAGTTTACCGAACATTTATTATAATGCTCGGTTTGTTTGTAAACAAACAGCCCGAATTAATAGCCGTACAGTGTTCGGTAACCATCGTTGCCATTTTGTTCAACACTGACAAAGGAACGTTGAACTAGTTTCTAACTTATTAGCTGTCATCAGCACAATAGACCTTCCTGTCAGTCGATTGAACGTTTGAAAGTATACACTTTCCTTATGTATATTAACGGCTGAGCAGCCTAATTTGCATATCGAGTGAGTTAGTCGACCGGGCGTACTGAAAACGATAAATGGAAGAAATGAAACTTCATTTCTCACTCTTAGTACGGCTGATACCTAAATGTAAGTATGTATACGTACATACATATATGTATACAGACGTACAGTACTATGTATATACATACATGCACACATATATATATATGTACGACATACATGTTGCAACTCTCTCTATATATCACACACACACACACACACACAAATGCATCTAAAGAGAGAAAGGGAGATGTACAGAGAGAGGTACAAGATAATCAGATAGAGACAGAGAGAGAGAATGGCGACGAACGCTGGTTCACACACATACACACACACAAACAAACACATATACATATATATAAGAGAGAGAGAGAGAGAGAGAGAGAGAGAGAGAGAGAGAGAGAGAGAGAGAGAGAGAGAGAGAGATCTGCGCGTTCTTTATTGTTCTCCATTCTGTAGAAGAAGAGAGAGAGAGGGGGTATGAGTGAGAGAGAGAGAGAAGGTATGAGAAAAAAGGGAGAGGGGTTTGAGAAAGAAAGAAAGTTTAAGCAAAGAATCGCTGCTTTCAACATTAACGGGATCTTCTGAAACTAATAAATTCAATCTGTGAACCCAGAATTAAATATTTCGAGAAACATTGCAACCGAAGGAAAACAGGAAGACGATATTTTGGTTCGTGAAGACGTTCCCTGGTAATGAACGGAGAAAAAGCGACGATAATACGTCGTTATCTGGAGCGCGAAGAACAATTTCATGCAAAGACGAGACTAAGTTTATGGTATAAAGAAGACTAATATTCTATTTAAAATAACCGAATGATTTCCAGCCCGGAGTTTAAGAATGATGTAAATAAAATTGTAAACGAAAATGACAGAGGTTATTAAAATAGTTGTTTCTACTTTTGGCACAAGGCCAGCAATTGCCAAGTACATTACTGGTACTTTATTTTATCAACCCCGTAAGGATGAAAGGCAAAGTTAACCTTGACGGATTTTAACTTTACCTTAAAATAGTAAAAGTAAATAGTGAAGATTTAGGCCAGAATATACGTATGCGCCGACGGACATACACATACATATACATACGCACACACAAATACATACACATGCGTGCGCATGTGTGTGTAAACTTTATACATTCCTAGAGTATTTTCACCAAACTTAAGACATAGGTTACTTTGTACTCCGGATGGTCATGGGCACTTTCATTTTTCCAGATATTGATTATAGGGCCTCCCGCAGATAACCCCCTTCAACCACTTCCTTGGAGTCGACTGAAGCACTGCAGTGCAATGCAACACAACGTCATAACTTCGGGAGTTCGCAAACGATTTTCACAAAACTTGACACATGGGCTACGTTTGTTCTACAGATGAATGTCAAAGGAACTTAACATTGTAACTTTAACACACCTACTGAGCGCCCCGAGCAACGCCGGGCTTTACTGCTCTAGGCGATAAAGTTGTGCAGACAGACAGTCGGGCTGATAGACAATGGAGGCATGCAGACAGACAGTCGTGCAGAGAGGTGGTGTAGGCGATAAAGTTGTGCAGACAGACAGTCGTGCAGAGAGGTGATATAGGCGATAAAATTGTGCAGACAGACAGTCGGGCTGATAGACAATGGAGGCATGCAGACAGACAGTCGTGCAGAGAGGTGATATAGGCGATAAAGTTGTGCAGACAGACAGTCGTACAGAGAGGTGATATAGGCGATAAAGTTGTGCAGACAGATAGTCGTTCAGAGAGGTGATAGGCGATGAAATTGCATTTTTTGTTTTGTTTTTCATGTCCATCCAATTTCTTTGTTTCAAAATAACTGATAGTTTGGTTACGCTGAGACAAGTGTTGCAGTGTTTACATTTTCGATTTTTGTTAATAGATTACCAGTGTAGTTTTTATTCCCAGCATCCTCTTTTGTTTTAACATTCGAGTTATGGTTATGTTTACTTAAGTTCATAAGGCATACTGTTGGTTGAGGGAATATTAATAAAAAGTACCACATGAAAGTCTACACTGTAGGCTCTACAGTTTTTAAGCCAAGAAAGGAACTTAACATTGTAACTTTAACACAGCTACTGAGCAGCCGCGTGCAACGCCGGGCTTTACTGCTAGTATATATATATATATATATTATTCAAAATATTAATAAATGAAAAATATTCTCATAACCAAAATTTTATTATATATATTTCAAAGGTACAATGGTGTTTCTGTAAGTTTTCATCAGATAAAATATATGAGAGATTGGATATGCGACGTACCGCCAAGGTTTTGATTATTCAATTTCACTACAGGAATAATATTAAATATTCCTCCAAAATACTGTCTAATCTATTGTAAAATTGTAATCGTTGAATAATCAACGAATCATATAAACTTTAGTCATATATATATATATATATATATATATATATATATATATACACATAATATACACACACATATATATATATATACACATAATACATATATATATATATATATATATATATATATAGTAGAAAAATCGAGAATCGGAATATCGGCCCACGAAATCACGATAAACAATATCCGACATGTGTGGCAGAGGGCTCAATAATTTGGATAAATCAGAGCTATAACCATCGTTAAATTACCAACACATAGAGATTATGCCTAAAATCACCCGTGCAGCCGAAAAAGAACGACCAGGAAGATTCGGGTCACTCAAATAAAATATCAAAAAATTAATAAATTAAATGAATGTAAAAAACTCACCCGGACCCGCTAGAAAGGTGTTAAATCTAGCTTCTTGAGTTTCTGCAATTCCTTAATCCAATCACTATCAGCCCACATAAAAAATATATAAGACTTCTAGAGAAGGGGTGGACCCGAACAGCTTTCTCAACGGGATTTCGTCCGACAATAAGGAGGGGACCTATAGCCAAAAACGCACATGGTACTCAGCAAGGGAGATAACCCCTATATTAGCGAAAGAATTCGGTGATGTGCAAATTATGTAAGAATACAAAATATCACATATCGAATCAGAGTGCTCGACAGACGTGTTAAAATAAACAGGATATATATATATATATATATATATATATATATATATATATATATATATATATATATATATATATATATATATATATATATATATATATATATATATGTATATATATATATATATATGTATATATATTATGTCAGGTCACCAGTTGGTGCTACTGGTAACATGTATCCCAGTACAACCTGTCTCATGGTCGGGTCGTTGGCGACTAAACTGGCAACCCCACAAAGGTTTCTTGGTGAGGAGGGTGACTTTGGACATCCTGCAGGACTAAAAACAAAACCTGTCAAAGGGCAAAGGAGCTCTTAAGAGTCAATGGCCATCCAAAATCACCGGGAGAGATGACCCCTTAGCCTTTGTCAAGGCAGAATTCTAGGAGAAGGAAAACTCTGATATAACACCTGCAACCCTGATGGTATCCAATGATGTTGACTTGTTCTTCTTTTTGGTAAATATCATCTTGGTTAAGAGAGTGGGACTGGCTTTGTGCAGTGCCTTTGCTCACTATAAAAGCTTCACGGCACAGGCATTGCTTTATATCTGGAGATCTCTCTGCACTTGTCCTCACATGGTACCATGGGCCCAGCACTATGTGTCAATAATTGTCACAAGTGTAGTGTTTGTACCAGAGTTTTCAAGTCGCTGGCTGGACTAAAAAGTCACACTCGTTCAGCGCATCAGTAGGGGTTCTCCTACATGGATATAAAGTAGTGGCCGTACTCGAAAACGAGTTGGCAGCCACCATATATATATATATATGTATGTTTATGTGTGTATATATATATATATGTATATATGTGTGTGTGTGAATGTTTCTGTTGACACCTGGAATACAACTTAAGAGAAATATGACAATAATGATTTGATAGGCACCCAATATTTTGAACTGGTTTATAGATTTCTCTTGGCTTTGTCACTCTAAGTAGAGCTTTAAAGAATTAGCTTTTAAAGAATTTCACTTTTCTTTAAATCCATCAACCATGACCGACCCCCAACCATCTTATAGACACCTGAGATATAGGCATTGTTAACTTAAGAGAAACTTAAAAATAAGGAGTGGCACCCCTTTCTGAACTTGTTTATAGAATTCTTTCTGCCTTTGTCACTCTAAATATAAATTATAGCCTTAAAGAATTAGCTTTTAATGAATTCCCTTTTCTTTCAACCAATGATCCCCACGCATCCCACTCCCCACCCTCTCCTACCACCCGAAAAGATATAAATACCACAACATTTATTTTTGGAAAGCCAGATTCCTGATGATTTCTAAAGAATGAAACAGTTCTAGTCCTGTAGAATCTCATCTATATTAAAACTGTTATACTCTGCTATGTATTGAGTACCTTACTTACTGTGGTTACCTCCGATTCAACCCGGAATAACGTATATATATATATATATATATATATACACATATATAGAGAGAAGAAACATTTAGATATAATTAGTAATAAAATGTATCATACCTAAACTGCTCCTAAATTCCTCGACTACGTAGTTTCGTGGCATAAACAAAAACAATATATCATAAAGATATAGAGTACCTACGAGGTCTGCCGACTTATCAAGAGGATACCTCATTTTACTAGTCTCAAGAACGCGTCTACACGACGTGAGAAAGAATCCCAAAAGGCGGAGGGGGAGATAGTCACGCGATATAACGGTCGAGAAACAGAGCTAAGCCTCTTATAACCACGAAGAAAATACTACGGAGGCGGAGGGGGTATTCATATCGAGGCCGCAGAAGAGGTGGTGAAGAAGGCTAGAAGTATGAGTAATGGAAGCTTTCCAGTTGTCCCCACACTTCAAAGATTGCTCGACAAGAGGCTTAGCTCTGTTTCTCGACCGTTATATCGCGTGACTATCTCCCCCTCCGCCTTTTGGGATTCTTTCTCACGTCGTGTAGACGCGTTCTTGAGACTAGTAAAATGAGGTATCCTCTTGATAAGTCGGCAGACCTCGCAGGGACTCTATATCTTTATGATATATTGTTTTTGTTTATGCCACGAAACTACGTAGTCGAGGAATTTAGGAGCAGTTTAGGTATGATACATTTTATTACTAATTATATCTAAATGTTTCTTCTCTCTTCATAATGTATTTTTAACTCTGATACTGGTTCAGTCTGGTTCAACTGAATTGGTCTGTCCCGGTCATTCATTGAGCAACATCGGTGAAGTTGGCACCCTTAACTCACAGTTGGGTGCGGATGCATTCATGTATATATGTGTGTGTCCGCATGTATCTGTGTGTTTCTAAATATATTGTTATATATATATATATATATATATATATATGGCGCCATACAAAACTGTTCCCAGATGAGAGTGAATGAGGAAGGGACCAATACTGTCTCGTGCCGGGTGTAAAGACAGAAGGCAGGGGCGGACAGGTCAATGTCCTGCCACTGCCACTAGAAATAGCAGCAGTTCAAACGACCAAAATGTTATCTCAAACTTAGGGGACATTAATAAAAATAAATTACGTGTAAGAAATACATATAGGGATACAAGTATTATCAAACCGTATGCCAATGTGGTTCTATGGAATTTGAAACGCGCAGTAAGGGTACATATAGTAAATACAGCGAACTTTTTAAAATTTATTTTAAAACTTCTTCTCTATTTGCTAAACCGTGATTTTATATATATATATATATATATATATATATATATATATATATATATATATATATATATATATATATATATATATATATATATATATACATATATATATATATATATACATATACACACACACACATATATATAGTACGTGTAAAAAATACATATAGGGATACAAGTATTATCCAACCGTATGCCAATGTGGTTCTATGGGATTTGAAACGCGCGGTAAGGGTACATATATATATATATAAACATTTTGAACACAGATATCTATATATCTCTCTTTATTATATTGAATTATATATATTACACAGCCCGGAACATTTTTTCTGAGTTTCTGACTCAATTTATACTTTTGATATATATATATATATATATATACCTGTATGTATCCAGAAGGCAAACAGAAGTAATAAGGTAAACGCCACAATAGAATGAAGAAATATATCATTTGTTTTACGGTTGATATAGTAGGAAAAGTGTGTTAATGTTTCTAACGCTAATGTTTCACCTGAAAATAGAATGAGAAATTGTTCTGTTCTACACCATCGTGGAATTGGACAGAACAAGATGGTGTAAAAGAGAAAAAAAGGAGAAATGAAAATAAGAAATTAGTATCTAAGGAGGTCAGAGAATGTGTGACAAAAGAGCTTTGACAATAAACAAATAAACAAGCATACGGTTATCAAACCAATCAACTGGAAATTTGAAACAAGTTGAAGTGAAAACCGATAAATGCGTGTGTTTTACTGGTAGCATGGCCCTCCCAAAGTATAACAATATAAGTTCCAACGCACGGTTTTAGATAAGAAATCTTGCAATAGAAATACAAAAACGAAGTATACACACTCACACACACACACACACACACACATATATATATATATATATATATATATATATATATATATATATATATATACTTATACGTATCTATGTATTTATATATATATTTCATATATGGTTATATAATGTAAATAACTAACCTTTGTATATACAGTACGTATAAACATTTACATTATATATTTGCAAGTATATATATATATATATATATATATATATATATATATATATATATATATATATATATATATATATATATATATATATATATATATATATAAATAACCGTATATGTGTTTATGTGTATATATTTCATCTAGACCCGTTACGATGTTCAACAGACTGAGTTTATTTATAGTAATGTGAGGACACTTAACTTCTATAATTTATTGAGAAGAAATTAAAGATGATTATTTAACTAGTGAAAATGATACCAGAGAACATGTGTCTTAGTATGACAATTTGTGGCGTATACACACACACATGTACACACACACATATATATATTGCGCGTGTGTGCTGGTGTTTGTGTATGTATGAATATATATATATAATATACATATGTGTGTGTGTGTGTGTGTGTGTATGTGTGTGTGTGTATGTATGTATGCGTGCATGTATATTCATGTTTAGATGTATATATCAATCCTGCTGGTACTACTATTACAAATTGTCCTATATACGCCCGTACGTTCACACACACACACACACACACACACACACACACACACATATATATATATATATATATATATATATATATATATATATATATATATATATATATATATATATATATGTATATACATATACATATACATATATATACATGTATATACATATATACATATATATACATTTATATATGTGTGTGTGTGTATATATATACATATATATATATATATATATATACTCATACACTCTAAAATTATACTTCAACATATATGTATCTTTTACTAAGTAGATTGACCAAAGTAATTTAATGAAGCCACTTTTCCCGACACTTATAATAATTTATTTATTTGCCTGGTTAGTTTGGTTTAAATTTGCACCTTAGACACTCCAGATAATATTCTAATATTCTATCGGCAATGGGCCAGGTTTTGGTTTAACCTTAGAACAAAAATATCATTTTCCCTCTCACATGTCTGATTGTGTGGTGAAGTCTGGTGCACTGTCACTCATCACAGTTCTTTTGACAGAGAACCGTATGGGGTTGATATCTGCTTTCAAACATGGTGCAGACAGGTGCTGAAAAAGTCACCCTAGGATGTAACAAAGTTGTTGAGCTGATGAGTGGATAAATAATGAGGTAAGTACAACGAGAAATAAAAATGATGTTAATAATTAATCATTCAAAATCATCCTAAATTCTGTTGAGAATAACTTAAGTTAATACAGTTATTTCAATACATTTTATAGTTACGTATGTATGTATGTATGTATGTATGTATGTATGTATGTATGTATGTATGTATGTATGTATGTATGTATGTATGTATGTATGTATTTTGGTATGTATGTGTGCATGTATGTATGGGTGGAAAAGGGCGGAAGAACTCATATGAATCAACAGCCATCCAACAATGTGTAAATATGTATATACATATGTACATAAGTATGTATATGTATATATATATATGTAAATGCATGTGTGCATATGTGCGAGGACATAGAAATAACCGTCCTGGATACCCGATCAGGTGGTTAAACCACTGGGAGTGAAGGACCCCTAGCCTTAGTCAGGACATTCTTCTAGTAGAAGGTAACTACTGGCTCAGTGCACAGTATTTCTTCACTTAAAAAAAAATCTTCACACACAGGCATTGCACGATAGAATTAATCAATAATTATTAATAATTGTTTCTATTTTAGGCACAAGGCCAGCAATTTACCAGTACATTACTGGTACTTCATTTTATCGACCCCGTAAGGATGAAAGGCAAAGTTAACCTCGGCTGGATTTGAACTCAGATCATAAAGGGACGTAACTCTATGCTTCAAAGCATGGTGTCCGACTCTCTACCGATACTACCAATCCACCGCCCTAATTATTAATAATGTTATATCGTTCATTGGCCATACTCGATAACGAGGGTGCAGCCATCATCTATGTATGTATGCATGCATCCATGTATGTATGTTCTCTCTCTATCTCTAAATTTTGATTTTTTTTTAACCAAGATGATAAACAAAAAGAAATTGTCATCGTCTTTTGTGCAAACCTTCATCCTTTGAATTGTATGAATATTTTACAGATTTTTAATTTTCCAGATATTGCAGCCAATTACGACTTATAAATTAAGGTGCCACCTTCTTTCTCCACAAATCCAAGTTTAATTATGGTTTGGTTCAAGTAGGTTGGTATATGAAGTGATGCTCTTCTAATAACGGGTACGAAGCTGAACGTGTATCTTGGATACTGGATCTGAAAACTCCTCATCAATGGTTTGACTATATCCAACTTTTCTTACATTTTTCTTATTACATCGACATCAAATGGGCAATTGACATACTTATAATATATATAGTCGCATACAACAACACCAGATCGGTTGTGCTAAATTTGTACGCG
The DNA here is from genome assembly GCA_964016885.1 of Eledone cirrhosa. NCBI lineage: Eukaryota > Metazoa > Mollusca > Cephalopoda > Octopoda > Eledonidae > Eledone > Eledone cirrhosa. The sequence goes on from OZ024740.1 coordinate 232,981,129, forward strand.
GTTTTTATTTTGGGTTCCACCATTATTGCTTTGAGAAATCAATCTTAACATAATCCTTCCTATTTGATTTTTCCCCTCTTCCGCAATGCATTCCAGCTCGTACTAGCCATCACATCATGCCGCATGGGGAGGTAGTAATATTTCTTCCCACTTAACAATAATGCGGCTAATATATTTGGTCTTTATATTGCACGGCCCACATTATTGTCAACTGATGAAAAAATCCATCCATTCTCCGCCCATCCCCAGAAACAAAGATTTTTCGATTTTTCTTCAAACGATACAAACAGTACAGATTAAAGGGCACCAGTGACCTGAGGGCTAAGCGAGACTTTTTAATTGCTCTAGTGACCTCATTCCTATTTAGGTGGAGATTGCCGTTCTTTCGAATCACTCCGGTCCACGTCAGGCTGTCAGATGAAACATGTGCAATGAAGTTTACTCTTAACTACATCTTACTCTTCGGGATGTATTTGTATTCCGACACACTCTTTGTTGCATACACTTGCATAAGCTTCAAGACCAAATACTTTCCTCCCAATGGGATCCAGTCCATATCAAATCCTGACGTGCAGTGCCCTGAGAGTAGCTCCACTCCACAGCCAGCTATGCAGTCATTTCTGGCACCACACATGAATAGTGGAGTTTCCATCTCCCAGCCAAATCTACAGTACCAGAGCCACAGAATTTGTTGAGGAAACTCCGATTATATTTAATCTTTAGCATTTCGCCTCCTCCACTAATCCCCGCTCCTTAGCTGTAAGGGTTGTAAAGTTCCAGTTACCAATGGTCAATCAACTTTCGCCTACATCCAGACGCCTGGGATCCCAAAATACATAACCTTATGCGTCCACCCCACAACTCCAAGGTCGCATATCCCTCGCCAATTCCTATAGCGTTGGATAGAGAGTGCAATATATTTTCCTAACAAGGTCTTCTAAATGAGGCCTAGATGTATCCCTTATTACCCTGCGCGAACGATGATACGGTATAAATGTTTTATTGCATCTAACCATAATGTAGTTTTTGGTTGTCTTATTCGCGCCAGTCACCAATTTGGTACTTTTCTGATACCCGCGAAGTCTAGCCTTTACTCACTTCGTCGTAGCTACATCACTGGATTCCTTGGAGCTATTACTTGCTTGATTGTCCGGCAGTAGTCCGCTTATATACACTTTACCTTCATACCTGGTGACCGTATTGTTAGAACGTACTTTAAGTAGGTGA
>OZ024740.1:232984855-232989855 GCA_964016885.1 Eledone cirrhosa
AGTGAGAGCTTATTGCAGAATTTAGTATAAGTAGATTTCAAGGGACAATGCTGACTTGCATTACATTGGATTGCATATGTTCACAATTAATACTTAGCGTGGCAATAAAGTCCCTAGAATAAGTCTTTAAATGAAAATTCACAACATATTGAAACTAAAATTCATTTATTCTGCAAAACATAATCTCCATTGAATGAGACAGTGCTTACGCAAAGCATTTTACTCTTTCTGGAACCGTTCTTCGGCTATTGTCGAAATCAAAGCAACGCATTATCCACCTCCTCTTCTAATGAAGTGAAAACAAATTTAATTTTTTATATTCCAGTAACATGTGCAATGCAATGCAATGATTGTTTTGGTTCTGCATCAATGATACTTTGAATGAGTTAAACGTTGTCATGAATAGTGGTTGTGCAAGGACTGCCAGAACGAGGAACATCAATAAGTGATGATCTTCTGCCATCTTTGAATTGTTTCACCCAATGAGAAATGGTTGAATTTGTGGAAACGTTGTTAATTCCACTCTCCTTCAATTGTGAAATAATATTTGTTGCTGATTTGCCTCGTTTCCATTCAATGGAAACATATACTCTAAAATGTTCTTGACTTAAATCCATTTGATGAGAGTACTATAAACCCACAAGATCGACAACAAAATAATTATGCATGGGCCTGTGACAAAATACAGCATTCATACAGAATATCACACATGTACAACAGAGTTCAAATTTCAACTAATATTAACTACAATTACTGCTATATACGACACACAGCCTACTATTCTAAAGATTTTATTGCCACGCCATATAGAGTCTATATGGGATTTAGACAGCATATGTATGTGTGTAACAAATGTCTACGCCTGTGGGAGCTGTGCATGTGTAACCACTCTGTAAGTGCGTGAAAAACTGCAATTGTCCGAAGGTTGAGGGTATGTGTCACTATGCATTAGTTATTATCCTGGTGTGTGAAAAATTTCACTTTTTAATAAAATGTGTGTGCGAGAGGACAGGGATTACACAGATAGTTAAAATTTGTGGACTTGTGCTACTTTTTAAGTATCTTTCATCTTTTGCCTCTACACAACTGACACGCCATCGAGTTATTTGAATAAATTCGAGATCTTTCCATGATTCGCCATTTGATGGAGAAATTTAGGTTGCTATAATTAAGATCCCAAGCGTGACTAGCGGGCTTAGTTTTTTAAATCTTTTGTACATATATCTGATTTTCGTCTCAAGGTGTAGAAAGAGGTTTGTAAATCTATCTTACATAGATCATGGGCTCCTGATGTTGGTTTGGTTGAGTCGCAGTGACCTCAGCAATGTATATCACGGAGGGCACGTTGCATACGCTGTCTAGGACTCCTGTCTCTGATCTTCTACCTGAGCAATCTGGTGTATATGAAATAATGGAGTTACTAGTTATGTAATACCTAAATATTCTAGTACAGGAGTATTCTATTGTAACCGTTTATCTGCTAAATATATTTCTATACATATGGCCTACAGCGAGATATTTGTCTATACGAGCAAATATTTATTTCCACCTTTGGACTTAATATTTAGTAAGAAGAGGTGCACTATTGTAGAAGGGGGCTGTTTTATTAAAATATGCTTATTTGAAGAAACGTTAGATATTCTCTCATATATTTTAACTACTAAGTTCCTGGGGATTATAGGTGGGTGAAATAAATGTCCCTTAACACTAGATTAGAACAAGAAACTCCTTCAGTGCTGATCAACTATTGATAAGCAAAACAACTCCATTGAGATTCATATACGATTACTACTCACATAATTGGGACGCTACTACTGCAATAAAACCAAACATTCTGGACTGCATCTGAAATAGGTCATGAGGCTGATTAGTAAATATATTTTCAAAACTGTCACAGAATATAAAACACAAACACGATTTACCACCTTTTTGTCTCATACATCGCTAATACGAACCCTTATCTTTAACTAGCGAGCTACATATTTGCATCCCTAATGTGTCGCTCGCTCCTCACCTCATCAAGCCTGCAGTGTCATATTAAGCCTAAGTCTCATATAAAGCAATTTGGGCATCGCTCTCCTTGGAATTCCATGATCGTTTATAATTTTCCTATCGACATATAGCGATTGACAAAAAACATTTCGATAGAACAACAGCCGGGTTTATTCCTCCAGTCTATGAGTGATATCTACAATAGTCTAACCCCTATCTATCTATCTATCTATCTATCTATCTATCTATCTATCTATCTATCTATCTATCTATCTATCTATCTAAATTCTAAACAAAAATGTATGAGTCCCTTAAGCTGCATTTTGGATAACGTTTTCTATCAAAGTACTGTGAGTACCAACGTATATGCATACTTAACAATAGTAATCTGTAACATTACGATTTACATACATTTATGCCAACGAAGACTTCGCTTCCCTCTCTTTATAAGTTTAACAAATGAGTACTGGAATCCATATAAGCACCAACCATCCTCGAAGATGCTAAGCAGGCGTTGTCGAAGGAAAACGACTGAAAACAATAAATTATTTAAAAAAAAAAAAAAAAAATTTGTGTGCGTATACATATATATATATATATCTATACACAGGGAGAAAAAGACGATTATTAGGAAGAAAAATATATTTTTTCCTTTTATTTTGTTCTCTTTTTTCTGGGTTAGAAAATGTTTAAAACAAAATATTTTACTTGACGTGTGAAGTGTTAAGGTATTAGTTAATTTATTTATTAATTAACAATAGCATTTATTTATTTATTTATTTATTTAATAATTGTCTATTACCGGTTTCAGCATTTTATGCATTATCAAGGGGAGGAATTTGTATTGGTATAAAATGCTGGAGAGAAAATAATGTGATGTTAAGGAAATGGGAAAGAAAGAATAATATTATTTACAAACAAGGTTTTTGAAGTAAAAAGAAAAAAAAAGGGGTGATGTGGAACATGATAAGGTAATGGGAAAGAAAGAATAATATTATTTACAGGCATAGTTCTTGAGGATAAGCAGTTCAAAATGTATTATTATGGCAAGAGCGCTTGGTTGGTCCATAATGGAGGCAAATAGTAGTCTGGGGTTTGATATGATTTCCCTTTTTAGAGAGTTAATATGCAGGGAGAGGTAATTCAAGGTGGTCAGACAGGGGAGAGAGAAATGAGATTAGGTAGGGTGTGAGGGAGGTAACTCTTTAGAGAACATAGGAATTGTTCGTTCCAGTTTTTAGTTTAGTCCGAAGTTTAGTCCATTAAGTAGAGGTTGGAATTTGTTAATGAAGTACGTTTCCTTATTGGTACGATGGATGAAAGAAGCGTTGTCTATAAATTTGTAAATGGAGAAAATTTTAAAGTTTGGATGTTGATTAGGTGTACAATTGGCGATATGTTCACTAAAAGCAATCTTTCTGTATTCCTGTATTTTGATTTGTGATACGTCATACGTTATCGGAGGTTGTTTTTTGTCTGTCCTATGTAGTGCTCTCGACAACCTGAGCAGGTCAAAACATAGATTAGGTTTTCAGATGCACATGTAAAGTTGTATTTAACTGTGAAATGTTGTCCTTGTTTAAAATGGAACGTTGAACCTTCTATTAGATTTATGCATATACCACAGTTGGGCCTTCCGCATTTTTTTACTGTAGAGTTCATTGTGAGGGTTGGTTGGATTTTGGCTTGTGTGAGGATGTTTTTTATGGATTTAGATTGTCTTTTGCTCTTTATGATGTTGTGTGTTTGGAGGATTGTGTTCATTCTTGGGTCTCTTTTTAGTAAAGGAATATTCTGGAGGATGATGTCGAATGCCTCATTGTTGAGAGGGTTGTGTGTGGAGATGTATGGTAGAGTTTTCTGTTGCGGTTCATTCCTGGGTTTGGGGTGCCTGAGTTCCCGGATGTTGAGTTTTAGGGCACGTTGGAATCCATTGTTGATTATGGATGGTGGGTAGTTTCTGCTGATAAGTGTGTTCTTTAATTCTTCTAGTCGTGTGTAGCATGTGTATTTATCTGAAACTATTGTGCAGATCCTTCTGGCTAGGTTATAAGAAATTGCAATTTTGGCATGGCGAGGGTGGCACGAGTTAAATGGAAGATATTGTTTGGAGTCTGTGGGTTTGTAGTATATGTCTGTTTCTATTTTGTTGTTTGTTTTCTTGATGAGGATGTAGAGGATAGGGAGTTGTTCAAATTATAAGTTTTGTGTTGAGTCCATTTAGAAGGGTTTTAAACTCAATCAGACTTTCTATACTCTTATGCCAGAGATGAAGCAGTCGTTCAGATATCTCTTCCAGTTTTTTCCATGTGTAGGTAGAAGTTGTTGCTGTATTTGTCTAGAACTTTCGGTAGAGAGTGGTTTCCAAATATCCCATAACAAGTTTGGCGTATGAGGGGGCTACTTTCGTGAAGATGGTAGTCCCAGATTTCTGTCTGTAGTATTTGGCATCGAATTCGAAGAAGTTGTTTTCCAAGATGAATTTGAGTCCCTCCAACATAAATTCTTTAGGGATGCGCTGTGGAAGTTCACTAGGGAAATGTTCAAGCCAGAATTGTATTGCCTCTATACCTAGGTTGTGTGGGATATTGGAATATAGATTGATGACATCAAAGGTTACTAGTAGGGTATGTTCATTATTAAGTTTTCTTGGGAGGTGGTTGAGCATGTCAAGGGCGTCCCTTATGAAGCTTTGTATGTGTTTTAGGAAAGGTTTAAGCAGAATATCTAGGAAGTTGCTTAGGCGGTGGGATTCACATGTGGTACCTGCTATTATGGGTCTTAATTTAAGGTCATCAGGGTGGGGGGGGGGTATATTGATGTAAATGTCTGTGGCTTGCTTGCAGGCCCTGCCTATTACTTCGCTTTTGTGTGTCTTTGGGATACCGTAGAAAAGCTGGTTCTGCTTTTGAAATTGGTGATGTAGTTGTATTCCTTGTCGATAAGACCTTCTTTGTCAAGGGTTGTTAGGGATTTTTATATATATATATATATAAACACAATTTATT
>OZ024740.1:232999855-233007355 GCA_964016885.1 Eledone cirrhosa
AAAATAGAAATGGCTTCTACAGGGCTAGAACTGTTTCATTCGACGGAAATCATCACGCTTTCCTGGTGATATCCTTATTTCCTTCGAATGAAACATTTCTAGTCATGTAGGAGCCATTTCTTACATATATATATATATATATATATATATATATATATATATATATATATATATATATATATATATATATATATACGGGATAACAAGTTATCGTAATAGGTAATCCACTTAGATGTAGTCCAGTTAGAGTACTCCGTGTTGTGGATGGTATTAACGTATGGCTTAGTTTGACTCAACAAGACGTTTCCACAGTGATGCAGCGAGTTCACGGTGATTTCTATGCAGGTTATAATTGGAGTAATAATAATTCAAGAAAGAAGTATTGGCTATACAATAAAGTCTTTATTCACATTGCTGACAATTGTTTCTTCGATTTGGTATGTCTAGAGTTCGCTACTCGCTTGATGTTGCGACAATCGATCTCCAATACTTTGCTTATACCTAATCGTTTCATCAGAGCGTGCGGAAACGATTAGGTATAAACAAAGTATTGGAGATCGATTGTCGCAACATCAAGCGAGTAGCGAACTCTAGAAGAAACAATTGTCAGCAATGTGAATAAAGCCCTTATTGTATAGCCAACCATGTCACTCTTCTTTCTTGAATTATATATATATATATATATATATATATATATATATATATATATATATATATTTCTGTTCCAGAAAAGCAGGTTCGGGCTACATTCGCTAGTTCCGCGAGAAAAATACCGTTTAAATTGCAATGGAATATCTTAACCAGCTTTAAACATTACACAGGGGTACTCCATCATTGCACATTTTGCTCCAAAGAAACAATACGCTCGGATGGTAAAAATACTTTGCTAATATTATATGCACATACACAAACGCAATTACACTTTTCACATCGGTTTTAACACAGGCGCTAACAGACATAGTACGGAATACATACCTAAGATTATGAACTACAAGGCAACCCCGCTATAATAACACGCATACAGCCTTACATAAAATACACTAATACATCAAACCATAACCATTTCTGCAGACTACCGCTTACCAAAGATAAATATATGTATCAGACAACCAATCACCAATATGAACCCTCTTCTACGCTAGCTAACGAAATACCCAATAAAGCTAAACTCTATACTATACGCCTATAATAGAAATCTAATAATACACACAAACAAATAATTTATTAACCAGTGAAAAATACCCCAGTTAGGTGCACCAACAAAATACCCAGCATATGGCACCCACAAAAAATCAATAACCTTTTGTACTTATAAAAAAAAAATCATATTCTTTTTGTACTCAACAAAGAACCAACAAATATAGACAATATCCAGCAGATAAGATACAACTCTGTAAGCACACCAACATCACAACACCAGAGACTTTTAATATACCACTTTGATTGGAGTCTTGCAAAACAAACACTACCTTACCATCCACCCCTACTTCCATAACAATAACTTTTAAACATACTAACTGTATGTCTGTCTTATCATAGCATTTAGAGATGTTATATTTGCTGCATGAAGATACAATTGAAACTAACCAACAACAACGACAACAATACCTGAGTTTCAAGCAAAAATTTATCCAAACCCACCCGAAATCTCATCCTATTCTTTTATGTTAAACGAGCAGACCCCCCACCCCCTTCGGGTGGTTTTCTGCTAGCCTGTGTAGTGTGCATATTGATATTATACGCAAGTAAATATACATGTAGATATGATACATCAAATAATATCCCTAATTGACAATACACACAGAAATTGAACGAAGACTGCGTTACACTGTCTTATGTAATCAGTAACGTAATCCATTGACGGAAATATATGACTGTTTATTTAAGCGATCGCTAACCGAAAGTGTTGACATTTGAACATTTTAAAGAAGTGAATCTTAAAATAGGCGACAACATTATTTATATTTTAATGCGGTGACTTGGCAGAATCGTTAGAGGGTCTGACGCCATGCTTTGCCGCATAGAGTTACGACCCTTTCCATTCTGAGTTCAAATCCCGCCGAGGTTAACTTTGCCTTTCATCCTTACGGGGTCGATAAAATAAAGTACCAGTAATGCACTGGGTAATTGCTGGCCTTGTGCCTAAAGTAGAAACAATTATTTATATTTAATCAAGTATAACGAAATTTAGTAAATAAATTATATAATATTCACCAAATCCCGCCAAGGTTAACTTTGCCATCCTTACGGGGTCGATAAAATAAAGTACCAGTAATGTACTGAGTACATTGCTGGCCTTGTGCCAAAAGTAGATATAATTATTTATTCAAAGTAATCCAACTTATTTTACAAACGGAATAACAAATATATATTCTGGACGCTGTCCCGCACTCCACCCTTTATTATAGGCTAGATTGTAATTGTATTTTGTAAAACTTTTTTTTTCTTTCTGTAAATTTTGGTTTACTACTAGTATGATAACGTCCTCTTTGTTATTCTGTCATATACGTGTGCGAGCATGTCTGTTATAGTATATTGAAAATGAAGAGATAGAAAAAATATATGCAAAGCTGAGCATTATATACTTTGTTATTTGTAGTAATCAGTAATCCGTGTTTATCTTGCGTTTATCTCGGTGCCGGCATTTACTGCTGAGATGTCAAACTTGAGAGCGATAGAAACAAGCTGAAGGATGTCTGATATCAATTTGAGATTCGATTGTATGCCTTCTTAATGACAAATTCAAGTATCCATGACTGCAATGTTGAAATATCATATCTATTTTTAATGCATTTATAGCATATATTAATATATTTAAGCACTTATGCTCGTGCGTGTGTATGCGCGGGTGCGTATGTGGGTGTGCATAACAGACATACATTTTGTTCTCACATTAAATGAGAGAAGTGGGTAATGGAGTGAGAACAAACTTAACAACATTGCCTCAGCAGCATTTCTCACCAGCGCCTCGCAGACATGAGAGTGAAAGCATTGCCGCAGAGAACAGCCAGCGATACTCACTGCACCAGCTATTCTACCCCGTGGCAATCCGTCTCCAAACATAATGCAATAATAACAATTTGGCGGAGAAAAACGGCAGACTGGTAATCGAGGATAGCGAAGCTCTCAATGGTGAATTGTAGAAATAATGCTAAGCATTTCAAACCTGAATCTGTGTGACATAAGGAATATTACAACGATGGACCGTTGTACCAAATTATAGGTGCAAGTTATTCAAAGCTGTTCCACATTGGCTCCATCAACTCAATTTCAGCCACAAAGTCTTGCGTCAACCCAATGCTATGATAAGATACACTTGCCAAATATACATACATGCATACACACTATTGTAAATATATAAACTTTTACATACCATCGTTATTACAAACCACGTGTCATTCAGTGCTACATATCAGAGTAGCTTACTCGACAGCAATGCCTGGATGAGACAATGGGGGAAGCCTTGTATAATCACCTGGCTTGCTTTAAATTGCAGGCAATTTTACACTGAGTCAGACTATATTACTTAAAATATAACACATAGGACAATGTAATTTAGAGAACATAAATGTCTCTACTTTTGGCACAAGGCCAACAATTACCCAGTACATTACTGGTACTTTATTTTATGGACCCCGGAAGGATTAAAGGCATAGTTAACCTCGGCGGGATTTGAACTCAGATCGTAAAGGGACGTAACTACGCTGGAAAGCATGTCTGACCCTCTACCAATACTGTCAATTCACCGCCCTAAATTTAGAGAACATAATGCCAGAAATTAAGATACAATGATCATAGTAACTATTCCTTAGATTATAGGTTTGTTCAATCAGATATGACTTAGTGTTTAACAAAAACAGTTACAAACTGAACTATTACAAAAAATGTCAATTGAACAACACTTTTGTCTCACACAGAGAGATATGTAATAGTTTCAAACATTTACCCAGTGGATATCAGCTAGCCAAAGTGGAAGTGAAACCTATGAAGTTACACACAATTATTTCTACATTGTTATAACAGACTGCACACAACACTTTAATAATTATATTCTTTAGCGCTGTGGATGGGTAGAATCGTTGAAGCATCGAACGAAGTCTTGTGATATTCAGTTGGAACCATTTACATTCCTAGTTCCAATCCCATTGAGATCGAAGTTGAATTTGATCTCAATATTCTAGATCACGTAGCAGTCAAGTATTATCATTAACATAATAGGTAGTTCCCCCTCACCCTGCTGAATATCTGTCCTTGTGCTTATTTAAGGAATCATTATTTATGATTTTACCATTACATACATATATGTACACACTCACCGAGGTAATATGCGCACAAACCTATAGAACCTTTTATCGCCTGCAGTAGAATCGGTTTTTCTAGTTTGATGAGAGCTTGCTTCGTTTTTCTTGTTCGGTGGAACTTGTAAGACAAAAGTTATTTTCCAGACTATAACACTCTTTCGAACTCCGAGGACATGCATGGCTTTCAAAATGTTTATTTATAAACATACCGTATATCTTTAGATATACGAAATACCCATACATATATATGTTTATATTTCTTTTTGCATTCAATTTGTAATTAATTAAAAGAAACTGATATTCATGTTGTGCATGATACAAATTGGGTTGCTGATGTTTCCTCCTCCAATAACAGCCCCCTTTTTCATCAATATCATCTTTGGCTTTGGCTGCTCATTCATCATCAATAATAACGCCTCCACCAGTGCCATCGCCACGGCCAACACACACAACCAACCCCTCCACAATCACTACCACCACAATCATCTTTCTGTGAAATGGTGAGAGGGGTAGTTATGTAGAATAACAATGATGACAGAACATCTATGGGTTAGAGCGATACATCGGGTGGTTAGCGGGTTGATATGAGGATGAGGAGGAGGGGGAGGAGGCGGAGAGGGGGTGATCATAATAATTTGAGGGAAGGTGGTGATTGTTGGGTTGATGATGGTGGCAGTAGTGCTGATGCAGATTATGATATGTTGATGAAGATGATTTGGAAGAAGAAGAAGAAGAAGAAGAAGAAGAAGGAAAAGAATAATAATAATAAGAAGAAGAAGAATAATGCGGAGGAGGAGGAGGAGTGATGGTGAATGATATGGAGAGGAGGGGGGGGGGGGTAGAAGAAGGAGAAGAAGAAGAACAACAGCAACAACAGCAACAACAGCAACAACAAGAACAACACAAACAGCAACAAGAACAACAGCAACAGCATTAACAGCAAAACCAACAAAAGTAAGAGCAAAAATACCAAACAAAAGCAACAGCAGCAGCAACAAGAAAAAAAGAAGATGACAATGAGGATGATGGAGATGGGGATGGGGATGGGGGTTATAAGAAAGGAGGAGAGATAAATATAGAGTTGCTGAAGAGGAGTTGTTGTATTGATGAGACGAAAGGAAGTGTGAGGGGGGAGGGGGTCTTGAGTTAGGGTTAGAAGTGTTGATGACAAGTGATGGATAAAGGTTTGTGGTGGTGATGGTGGTGGTGGTGGTGGTGGTGGTCGTGGTGATGGTGGGGAGGGGGTGGAGGGGGTGGAAGTTGTGGTGGTGGTAGTAGTTGTTGGTGGTGTCGGTGGTGATGGTGGTGGTAGCGTTGGTGGTGGTGGTGGTGGTAGTAGTTGGTGGGAGTAGTTGGTGGTGGTGGCGGTGGCGGTGATGGTGGTGGTAGTGGTGGTGGGTGGTGTTGATGGTGGGGAGGGGGTGGAAGTGGTGGTGATGGTGGTGGTGGTAGTAGTTGGTGGTGGTGTCGGTGGTGGTAGTGGTGGTGGTGGTGGAGGGCGGGAGGTGTAGGGTGGGGGCGTTGTAGGTGACAGCAGTGACGGGGAGATGGTTGCGATGATAAGAGGTGTGTATATTAATACCTTTCCCGACAATGGTAAGTGTTATTTGCCAAAGTTATCAAGATGTAAGATGGATGCTAGTTGATAAACATCGACATGAGGCCATCTGACATAAACCGTAGGTGGTTGGTTCTGACAATAACAGCAACAACAATGACGCCGGCAATGACAATAACAACATCAGCTGGGTTTCTGATTTAGACACAAGCCGAACAATTTGGGGCGAGGGGAATGTCGATTTAAATCGACTCCAGTACATTACTGGAGCTTTATTTTATCGACCCCGTAGGCATGAAAGGCAAAGCTAACCTCGGCGGAATTTGAACTCAGAGCGTAAAGGGCCATAACTCTATGCCACAAATCATATTGCCCGACGCTCTATTGATGCTGCCACTGATTTAGGTAAAAGCGAAACAATTTGGGGGAGGGGAAAGTCGATTAAATCGGCCCCAGTGCGTTACTGGTATTTTATTTCATCGACACCGCAAGGACGAAAAACTACACATAAACTTGTAAAGTTTCTCAAGCAACTGCTGCTAAGTTAAGCGTGTTAATTAGCCTCGGCTAAGTCCCTGATCTCAGAGGCTCAATATATCGCGTTGGATTCTGGCAGTGGTAGTTATGGTGGAGATTTGAGCACTGCCTATGAAGTCATGGATTACATAACGTGAGTTGTTTCGGGACGGTGCCTAACGCCCTATTGATGATTGGCCTGAGTTCTGTCGCTACGTGATGCTATGTTCTAATAATTGCTTCTACTTATGGCACAAGGCCAGCAATTACCCAGTACATTACTGGTACTTTATTTTATCGACCCCGTAAGGAGGAACGGCAAAGTTAACCTCGGCGGGATTTGAACTCAGTCCGTAAAGGGACGTAACTGTGCTGCAAAGCATAGCAAGTTCTGCTTGTTGATCTTTTCCATTTTCTTTTCAGCCACATTGTGAACTTGAAGTATCGCAATATCAATTAGAGTCCATTTTTTAGGGGGGGGGGGGGGGGGGGGGGTCACAACAATATCAGAGTGGTTTTCTTGCACTAATAATAATGATGATGATGATGATAATAATAATAATAATCGTTTCTTATATAGGCACAAGGGGCCAGCAATTTTGGGGTGGGGAAAGTTGATTAAATCGACCCCAGAGCGTGACTGGTACTTTATTTTATCGACTCCGTAAATATGAAATGCAAAGTTAACGTCGGTGGGATTTGAACTCAGATCATAAAGGGCCGTAACTCTATACTGCAAAGTATGGTGTCCGAGAGTAACGAACAAGCAGTAAGTACAAAGAGGAAGAACAACCTGAATGAAAAGGTCCTTCATGGCATCATTTTAAAGAAAACAGAATTCAGAGATCCAGGCCTTTCTTAAATAGCACTGCCACCCCCATCTATTCCAGGCCGACTAAGATATGCGAATATCTCATAATCGTCAAAATGATTCTGGTTAGTTTAACTACAAAGCAGTAATAATTGTTTTATAGGTTATCTAACAGTGTGAAAATAGAATACACTTACGGACCGATGTAAAACATGTCTCAAGAGACTCAGGAAATGAGACAATAATAATAATTGTTTCTACTTTAGGCACAAGGCCAGAAAATACCCAGTGCATTACTGGTACTTTATTTTATC
>OZ024740.1:233012355-233037355 GCA_964016885.1 Eledone cirrhosa
GTAGCCAAAATCCGAATGGTGATTAGATCGAGTCAGTCCCATACCGCTGTTCATTATTACATCTGGAAGTGCTCATATATATATATATATATGTATATATATATATATATACATATATATATATAAACATACATACATACCTACATATATATATATATGTATAGACAAATAGGAAGATAGATATACATATATGTGTGTGTGTGTGCGCGTGCGAATATGTGTATACGTACACAAACTTCATCCAACCCTGTCGGCCTTTTCATCTTGAAATGAAAGTCTTTATATTTACGCTTTATTTACCACTTTCATAGGCTTTTCATAAACGTACTGGTGGGCAGGCTTTCTCTCTTCAGTCGTACATTCCGCTTCAAGTGGTACTTGAAGAAATTGATGAGTATTTCTACCGGGAGGAATCACTCTGGTTTTAGCCCTTCTAGTCATGTCCACATTTTTACCAGAGCCACCAGGAAGAGGAAAACAGCATGCGTTATTTTGCCAAAAGAATGAATACTGATACACTGATCTGTCTTTCAAAACACAATAACAGCTGTTCAACGTAATTTCGAAAGTCAGTAAATGTTAATGGATGGGAGAAGATTTCATCTTACTCACATCATATTAAACACCTACTCCGCTCAACAGTTCTGTCATTTCCGAACAGACAACACTCCTCAGTAAAATGGTAACAATTAATAATCTTTAAACTGAAGTGTATCCGTAAAAGGTTATTGACCAATCTATTATTTGAGGAAAAATATGAATCCTGTGTGTATAATAGACGATTAACTTCTTCGATTTCATTTCATAAATAAAGCATTAAAAAACGTACGCTATAAGAGAATATAGGGAATCTTAGGGACCGCACCATGGAATGAGCCAATGGCATGCATGTGGATAACATTTTATAGTGGAAATAACTCCCAGAAGAGCTGGACAGCAGAAAATCATCAGAGAAACCCTCCCCCCTTGCAAGTATTTCGGCCCTTAGACTCTGGGAGCCGAAACTACATGTATAAAATATAATTCTCAAATAATTGAGATTACCCTGTTAAAACAAAAAATCTAGTAGTAATTTAGAGTAAATCTCTATAAACAGAAATAATTTCAATAAATTTAGCGTCAATTTCGTAAAATTAATTTAAATGCTCAGCAGAAATTCTGATCTTTATTTGATACTAGCTTAAAATAACCAGAGTGAGAATTATATATGCTTATTATATAGAAACATATTTGAGGGCGGTGGATTGGCAGTATCGGTAGAGGGTCGGACGCTTTATAATCTGAGTTCAAATCCCGCCGAGGTTAACTTTGCCTTTCATCCTTACGGGGGTCGATAAAATAAAGTACCAGTAATGCACTGGGTAATTGCTGGCCTTGTGCAAACAGTAGAAACAATTATATACAAACATATTGTATAAGCCTTCATATATGCCTCTACTCTGAGTCATCCTGTGTTAGTGCAACTACTAAATATACTAACTTGTGAAAGCAACACTCCCTGCAAATGAGCATAAAAACATTATTACAAAAATTCTATATGCCATCAGCATATGGTGTCTTTAGTAACGAGTGAGTACACATTACCGTAGAGGGATAACAATCCTGAACCGCTTCTATGCCACGCAGTTTCGGAGTTAGCTCAGCTTAAAATACTCTCGACGTGATTTCTGTATATGTATATTATAGATAAATATATAGATACGTATATGCTTTCATACAAATCTCTTCTGAATCACCTTGGAATCATACCATATGATTCCAGTTCCTCAGAGGAATAACAACACAACCAGGAGATGGACATATCGATGTATTGACGGAGTAAAACACACTCCAACAACATGTGTACCTGTCTTTTCCACACCAATTCGGACTGCCTGAAGAGGTCACAGCCAATGATGGCTGTCACCGAAATATACATAGCAGTATATCTATAATTTTACATATTTGAGTTAATTATTTTACATATATATATATATATATATATATACATATATATCATATAACATATATATAGAGAGATGCACACATACACACATATATATATATATGTTTGAGTGTGTGTGTGTGTGTGTGTGTGTGTGTGTGTGTGTGTGTGTGTGTGTGTGTGTGTGTGTCCTTGTTTGTTTGTTCGCGTGTGTCTCTGTATCCAGAGCTGTTGTGGAATGAGCAAAATCTAGGAGAAAATAAGAATGCTTAGCTGTAGACTGTCTTATATACCATATAGATTAATATGAATAAATACGATAGAGATAGATAAAGGGGTGAGAAGACAACGGGGGGGGTGTAGAATGAAGAGATTTACTTGTTGTATAGTCTTCTTTTAACTATGCTTTCTTCTTCTTTTTCTTCTTCTTCTTCTTCTTCTTCTTCTTCATTATTATTATTGTTACTTTTGTCATTGTTTTTGTTATTTCTGATGTTGTTTTCACAATCATGTTTATCACAATAATAATTGTTTCTATTTCGGCACAAGGCCAGCAATTAGCCAGTACATAACTGGTACTTTATTTTATCGACCCCGTAAGGATGAAAGGCAAAGTTAACATCGGCGGGATTTGAACTCAGAATGCCAAGGGCCGTAACTCTATAAGTCAAAGCATGGTGTCCGATCCTCTACCGATACTGCCAATCCACCGCCGTTCCTTATATAGGACCAAGGCTTACAATTTTGGTTGAAGAGAAGGTCGATTAATTCCACCCCAGTGCATTACCTGTTCTTTATTTCATCCTTACAGGGTCGTTAAAATATAGCCCCAGCAACGCACCTATGTCGATAAAGTCGACTTTACCCTCTTTACAATTGTTGGCCTTGTGCTTAAATCAGAGACCATTGGTTTTTATTGTGATAAACATCACTGTGAAAACAATAATAACAACAACAATATTATTGATAATAATTGTTTCTACTTTAGGCACAAGGCCAGCAATTACACAGTACATTACTGGTACTTTATTTTATCGACCCCGTAAGGTTGAAAGGCAAAGTTAACCTCGGCGGGATTTGAACTCAGATCATAAAGGGACGTAACTCTATGCTTCAAAGCATGGCGTCCGACTCTCTACCGATAGTGCCAATCCACCGCCCTTATTGATAATAATTGTTTCTACGTTAGGCACAAGGCCAGCAATTACCAAGTGTATTACTGGTACTTTATTTTATCGACCCCGTAAGGATGAAAGGCAAAGTTAACCTCGGCGGGATTTCAACTCAGAATGGCAAGGGCTGTAACTCTATGCGTCAAAGCATGGCGTCCGACCCTCTACCAATACTGCCAATCCACTTATTGATAATAATGAAGAAGATAAGAAGGGAAGAAAAGGAGGAAGGGAAGAAAAGGAGGAGGGGGAGAAGAAGAAGAAGAAGAAGAAGAAGAAGAAGAAGAAGAAGAAGAAGAAGAAGAAGAAGAAGAAGAAGAAAGAGGAAAAAAAGAAGAGGTTGATGATGACGATGATGATGATGATGAAGAAGAACTTCAATTACGTTAAACATGATCGTTGTCAATATCAAGTGTATATAAACCGTGGGTGGTGTAAGTTCAAGAGATTTATTGTGTTAGTGTATTCCTACCCCTCCTAGTGTTCCTCATCCTGAAAATCATCATATATATCATTGTCATCATCATCATCATCGCTATACATAACAACTACACCCCTATTCTACTCCTTCATCGTCGCCTCTCATTTCACCTCATCATCCTCATTATCATCAAAATCATCGGTCGTCGTCGTCGTCTGCTTTGTCCTCGTCCTCAACTTCATTGCGTCTTCTGCGGCAGCCGACTTGAAAACCAAACCAATGGAGACAAGATCATAATTTGGAGATGCTAAGACGGTTTAACAATTAGCAAACAGATGTGTATATGTAGTTTTGTACCAATTTTTGTTTTTATATGTTCACTTGTATGTTTACTTGTATGTGCCTATATGTGTGTGTGTGTGTGTGTGCTCGTGTAGGAATGAACGAAGGATGGGGGGGGGGGGGGGGGTGAGTGAGAGAAAGAGCGAAATGGCGAGAAAGAGAATGAGAACCAACTGCTGTGAGGTGGATATTCTTTCAATTAATTCGTGTCTTATTACTGGCCAATTTAAGGCAGGTGTAACACTTCACTTCTCTTCACTATGCACTCATCTTCCTTAGATGACCAATCAAATACGCTCTCCAGGGATGCTGAATCGTGCCGCAGGCATACTTCTCGTACTTAGTAATCTAAAATGACTTTCATTATAACGATAGGTTTTCAACAAAAAGATTTTACAAGCAAACAGACACATAAAATAGCAAGATATCATTGACGTATGAAAGCTAGGCGCAAGTTAGAATGTGTTGAAAATGTTTCTCTTACAATCTCGTGGTTCCGGATATACATGGTACATTAGACAGAGTCTTGTGCTACACCTTTGGGTTAACACCAATGCCTTATGAGTAAACTCACACACAAATATATATATATATATATATATATATATATATATATATATATATACATATATAGAGAGAGAGAGAAATATTAAAACAATGAAATTAAACAAAAAACGGTTAATTCATAGTAAAACTCATTATTTTACGATCGTAGTGAAGACGTATGTATATTTTCTTACTATGATATTTTGTAATATATTTTACATAGATCAATAATTGAATGGACATACGGGGTGCTACCCCCAGAAACGATCATAAAATAATGAGTTTTACTATGAATTAACCGTTTTTTGTTTAATTTCATTGTTTTAATATTTCTATTTTTGACTCTGTATCCAATGAATTATATCGTTGAAAATTTTGTATTTTAAACTTTGCTTCACGACATCTTCTACATACGGATTACATTGAGTTCTTCATACGGATTAGACCCTACCATTTTATCTGTATATATATATATATATATATATATATATATATATATATATATATACAGATAAATATATATATATACAAGTGGAAGGTTAGTAAAATCGAATTTATGGTGGTGGCCAAGAGAACGAGTTACAATTAGGTTTGCACAAAGCACTCAATAAGAATGTGTCGATGAATCGATAGGCTACCCCTTAGAGTAATTAACATACGTTAGAAGTGTGACAAATTGAAAACTGCGGCTAGGGGGCATAGCCACATAATTCACCAAAACAACGAAAATACAATCAGATATATCACAAAAAGGGAGCCCACAAGACAATAACATTAGAAAAATAATTCCTCATAGTTTCCCTTCATTAAAGTGCCTGCTAATCATTCCAGTGCATATGAGACACTAACAGAACAAAACAGGGTAACATAGGGTGAAGTTTGTCTTTCGACAAATTACACAAATATAGAAAAAAGTGCGACGAACCGGTGTGCATCAACTGAAAATGAAGTGATAAAAATACGGTGCGCAATGACACGAGACAAGGAGAAAAACATACATATAGGTTAACGGTTCGACTAAAACCGACCGATAAAATATGTATGGGAATGAAAAAGTACGTACTGTAGTTAATGTGATTGTCCCAAACCTCTTTAAGTTATTGCCCTGCGACTAATGCCTTTAAAGCAATATATATATATGGTCGAAACGGTCGGAGCTCAGCCGTTGGGGTCCTTACTATTTTCCTGTTACCCACTGTACTGCCCTAAGTATTGAGTACTCTGGTGTGTTATGGTTCGTCTGGTATCTTACCACACTCTCTTTGTTATATATGTATATATGTATGTATATATGTATGTATGTATGTATGTATGTATGTATGTATGTATGTATGTATGTACGTATGTATGTATGTATGTATGTATGTATGTATGTATGTATGTATGTATGTGTATGTGTGAGTGTGTAGAATACTCAGTAGCCTCTAGCATTTCTTACTCTCCATCTTCTTGCCTTCACCTCTCACTCCTTCTCTACTTGTATATCTATATTACTTATCTATTTTATGTGTGTAATATATGTCAGTGTATAACTAAATTTATAATATAGTTTAATAAGTCTATCTGAGTGCATACTAACTATCATCAGTCCATGTAAAAGAAAACCTTATACTGTAAATATAGAAAGATCCACTCGAGTGTATGTACGAGACCCCAAAATTAAAGAGCTGATGTAATTCCTAAAATGATAAAGCTGAATATTTTTAATACCGAATATATTCTAAAAAGTAAAATAAATTTGTAAATTATCTCAACTCACCCCCTAAGCTGGTTATGAAGTATACATAACAGATCGATTTCGTTTAGCTTCATACTACAATCATTCATCAATCAGAAATAGTTAACAGGTTAGCAGATCAATAGTTCCACCTATCACCTCGTTTCCCTTACCGTTAGATTTTTAATCTAGACTTGATTATTGGCAATAAATGTGTGTATATATATTTGTGTGGGTGTACATATGTGTGTATGTATGCGTGTATGTACGTGTGTGTATGTGTGTATGTATGTGTGTATATATATGTATGTACGTGTGTGTATGTGTGTATGTATGTGCATGTGTGTATGTGCATGCATGTGTGTGTGTGTACTCGTATACCTGCCTATTCCATGTTGAATTTATTTCATACAAGCTCTTCATAACAGATTAGACATTCTTTAAACACTATAGAAGATTCATAACCTTTACCTATAAACATAACCATACAATGTCGATCAAACATTAACATAACTCAAACATGTTAAATGTGCAAAATTTAATGTCTTTAAAATGAATAATATCCGCATAAAAAGAAATATACTTTGACTTTTTTTTATATATCTATTCATTTTATTTAACATATAAGTTTCAATGTCCAGCACCGAATCATCTCTTTAGTAACGGTTGTCGACATTGTTGATTTATAGAAAAAGATTTTACATTTATATAAAATAAAAATTACAAATGTGAGTTAGCTAGCATGTAAGCTCGTTCATTTCGTTCTTCAACATTGAAAATACTTATTAACATCTATTATGAGATTTATTTTATTAATCATAATAAATCGTCTTTGAAGTAGCTATTTTTCTTTAAAATAAAATTATGAAGCTATTCAGTAAAGCAAAGATTTATTCAGTTGCATCAGCTAGTTATCTAGAAATCCAATCGTAAAAGTATCCCAGTCTTTCAGATAAGATGTTTAACGTTTGCATTTCAATTGAAAGCGCACGAGCAGAGGTTGTTTAAATGTGGAAATATGAAATAAATATATCAACAATTCCAAGGAACCTTATCATAACTAGAAGTAATAATTAAACTTTACTACATGCATTAAATAATTTTCTCTCTCGTACCTCCATATCCATATATATATATATATATATATATATATATATATATATATATATATATATATATATATATATATAGTAATAATAATAAATTTGAAGGCTAAAATCCAAAGAGGTCTCGATAAGGATAAATATATATCAAATATATAAGAACCGTAGAGCAAATATTTATTAAAATAACAGATTAAAGTTTAAGCAAAGAATCGCTGCTTTCACCCTTAACGGATATATGTATATGTATATGTATATGTATATATATATATGTATATATATATGTATATATATGTATATGAAAAAAAAAAAATATATATACTCGATAGTATAGTGGTAAGTATCCCCTCCTGTCACACGGGAGACCGGGGTTCGATTCCCCACCGGGGAGGTACATATCATATATATATATATATATATATACAGTATTTACGTATCGAGAAAGAGAAAAAAAGGGGAGGATAGGTGATACATATAGTTATTTGCCAAGTAGCGTATGCCAAAGGTGCTCGATACTAGTGCCGGCAGTATTAAATATTCGAAGTGTTAATATTTAGTGGGCTAGAGAGTTAGCAGAGCGTAAGCACGTGGGAAAGTAAAAAATCGGAGAATAGACCGTTAAAACATGTTTATTTAAAACAGCACCTATAAGGAACACTTGTGATTATTTATGCCCTTGAGAAGCCCAACTGGGCGAAACGTACGTAGGTGCTGTTTTAAATAAACATGTTTTAACGGTCTATTCTCCGATTTTTTACTTTCCCACGTATATATATATATATTTCTACAGACTAAGGAGAAACAATTTGTATAAATTTTGACTGACTATTCTTCAAACTGATAATTTTATATAGCTCTGATTGATAATTATTTACTTAATTCATTCACTCATAGAGCGACACTGTTGAAGGTAGCCAACACTCATATATGTATCTGTGACTATGTTTATATACATATATGTCCTTATGAATTTATTCTATACTCCCTTACGGTTGAGTAAACCTTAGGCGGTAACTAACTACTTTTTCTAGCAATGAACCTACTTGCCATCCGGCCTACCTTTCACAACACTTCTATCTTGACCGCTAGCCACGTGATGTTTCTCATCCCTTTTGAATTCGTTACTAACGGCGATCACTTTAGAAACTTTGGTCCTAACTGAGGGAGTCTCTTGAAAAGCTCGGAGCCTCATGGACAATGCAACGATTAGAAATATCCACAAAGTACAAGTGAAATTATTGATAGTCGGGACTGGGTGAATTTTTGTTAAGGTCTATCTATATTTTTTTCTTCAAACTTACATTTTAGACTTTAATCGATTATTTTTCTAGTTAATTTCTACGGACTATTTTTCTAGTTAATTTCTATGAAGTATTTTTCTAGTTAATTTCTACGGACTATTTTTCTAGTTAATTTCTATGAAGTATTTTTCTAGTTAATTTCTACGGACTATTTTTCTAGTTAATTTCTATGGACTATTTTTCTAGTTAATTTCTACGGACTATTTTTCTAGTTAATTTCTATGGACTATTTTTCTAGTTAATTTCTATGGACTATTTTTGTAGTTAATTTCTACGGACTATTTTTCTAGTTAATTTCTACGGACTAGTTAATTTCTACGGAAAGACTAGGCATATTTTGTCTGACTGTTCCTCACAGAGGAAAATCGACAACATTTATCTATTATTTCTTCAAAGTTACATTTTAAACTTAGCTCTGTTTAATTGATTATTTATCAGGTTGATTTCTACGGACTAAGGAGAAAAAAATTGGATATGACTATTCTTCAAACTTATAATTTTACATATATATATATATATATATATATATATATATATATATATATATATATATAAAACAAAGAATGTCTGTCTGTCTGTCTGACTCCCTAAAACTCGAGAACAACCCAACCTATTGTTTTCAAACTTTACACATGTAATAGTTATGTCGTGTGAGTGTTTTGAGCAACAGATATTTCAAATTTTCAATGACCTAGGGACCGCATTAGACGATTTAACGATCATTCTCTATAATTCTTAGTCTTTCTCTTTTTAGATAGATACATAGCTATAACGTTGCGCCCTTATAATATCTGTCTGTATGTCATAAGGGCGCAACGTTATAGCTATGTATCTATCTAAAAAGAGAAAGACTAAGAATTAAAGAGAATGATCGTTAAATCGTCTAATGCGGTCCCTAGGTCATTGAAAATTTGAAATATCTTTTGCTCAAAACACTCACACGACATAACTATTACATGTGTAAAGTTTGAAAACAATAGGTTGGGTTGTTCTCGAGTTTTAGGGAGTCAGACAGACAGACAGACAGACATTCTTTGTTTTATATATATATAAGTAAACATTTCGAAAAACGTTACACACTATATATATACACACACTATATATACATATATACACGCACACACCGCGTCATAATGTCTGCATTACGACATTATGACGCGGTGTGTGCGTGTATATATGTATATATAGTGTGTGTATATATATAGTGTGTAACGTTTTTCGAAATGTTTACTTCTGCCATCACTGATTGATTTATTTAGTTTCAGAAGATTCCGTTATGGTTGAAAGCAGCGATTCTTTGCTTGAACTTTAATCTGTTATTTATATATATATATATATATATATATATATATATATATATATATATATATATATATATATATATATATATATATATATATATATATTTATATATAGATAGATAGATAGATAGATAGATAGATAGATAGATATATTTCTTTATTAGCCACAGGGGCACAAAAGAAGGGGACAAATACAAAGGGGGAAGTTTACATACAATAAAAACGTGTAAAATGTTATCACAGATGGAATTTAAAAGTTAGTCGATTTTCCCCAATAGAGGGAGACAGTTTATATGGGTAACACATACCCCCGAAAAAATGTGCAACCCTCATCTCCAGGAGTACGAAGAGCTTGTACTCCTTTCCTCTCCTCCTCCTTTTCCTCAATCTACAGATAGATAGATAGATAGATAGATAGATAGATAGATAGATAGATATAGATAGATATTTAAAAAATAGAGGTGTGGCACACGAGTTGTGATATATTAGTAAAAAGGAAAAGAAGATGCTGACAATGTTTTCCCAGTGAAATATAGTTTAATTAGGTATACGTATAAATTAGTAATAAGTATTAGTAAGTAATCAGTTTTAGTTTTAAAGTTTTTACCGTTGCGCATTTCATATGCTTTTCAAAAATAATTTTGATATAGAGTGCCCGTGATAAAAACTTTAAAACTAAAATTGATTACTAACCAATACTTATTACTAACTTATACTTCTTCCTAATTAAACTATTTTTCACTGGGAAAAAATTGTCAACATTTTTTTTTCCTTTTTACTAATATATATATATAATTATATATTCGTGTACAGATATTTTTACATACACAATAACAAAATATAAACAAAAGTATTTATTTCGCGATAAAGTATTAATTTTCTTCGCACGGAAAAAACCTGGTAATCTAGGACGAATTTTTTTTATAAGGCAAAATGTAGACACCATCCCGAGGCTGAGGTATTCCGTACTTCTCTGTACTGTTATATATATATATATAATTATATATTCGTAAACAGATATCTTTGCATAGACAATAACAAAATATAAACAAACGTATTTATTTCACGAGGCTCGATAAGAATAAATATATATCAAATATATAGAAACCCTAGAGCAAATCCCGAGCAACGCCGAGCCATCCTGCTAGTATATATATATATATATATATATATATATATATATATATATATAGTATTTACGTATCGAGAAGGAGGAAAAAAAGGGCGGATAGGTGATACATATAGTTATTTGCCAAGTAGCGTATGCCAAAGGTGCTCGATACTAGTGCCGGCAGTATTAAATATTCGAAGTGTTAATATTGCTGTTTTAAATAAACATGTTTTAACAGCCTATTCTCCGATGTTTTACTTTCCCACGTATATATATATATATATATGTAAGTATGCATGTATACGTACATACATATATGTATACAGACGTACAGTAGCATGCACATATATATATATATATATATATACATATATATATGCATACAGTTACACATACATATATGCACGTATCAGTTTAGCGGCGCTTATTATAACGTCGCTTTGTTCGTTTGTAAACAAACTGAACAGCCTGAATTTATGCCATACGGTGTTAAGGCAACCACGTCACCTTTTTGTTCAACACTGACACAGGAACGATGTACTAGTTTCAAGCTTGTTAGCTATCGTCAGTGTTGAACAAAAAGGTGACGTGGTTGCCTTAACACCGTATGGCATAAATTCAGGCTGTTCAGTTTGTTTACAAACGAACAAAGCGACGTTATAATAAGCGCCGCTAAACTGATACGTGCATATATGTATGTGTACCTGTATGCATATGTATATATATATGTATATATATATATATATGTGCATGCTACTGTACGTCTGTATACATATATGTATGTACGTATACATGCATACTTACATTTAAGTAAGTGCCATACTAAGAGTGAGAAATGAAATTTCGTTTTCATTTTGTTTCAATTTATCGTTTTCGGTATGCCTGACCGATTTAACTCACTCAATATGCAAATTAGGCTGCTCAGCCGTTAATTTTCATAAGGAAAGTATATACTTTCGAACGTTCAACTATCTGGCAGATGAGTAAACGGTGCTGATGATAGCTAACAAGCTTGAAACTAGTACATCGTTCCTGTGTCAGTGTTGAACAAAAAGGTGACGTGGTTGCCTTAACACCGTATGGCATAAATTCAGGCTGTTCAGTTTGTTTACAAACGAACAAAGCGACGTTATAATAAGCGCCGCTAAACTGATACGTGCATATATGTATGTGTACCTGTATGCATATGTATATATATATGTATATATATATATATATATGTGCATGCTACTGTACGTCTGTATACATATATGTATGTACGTATACATGCATACTTACATTTAAGTAAGTGCCATACTAAGAGTGAGAAATGAAATTTCGTTTTCATTTTGTTTCAATTTATATATATATATATATAAGATCTTATTTTTCGATACCTAAAAAAAGGTGATTTTTATCTGCAGAATGACCCCGGAATAAAAAAAACGGGTCTCTTGATGGAGGATATATGGGAGGGGTGGGTGGCTCTCGACCACTATGGCCCGGCCCTGATAGTATGTACGGTGGCTCTATTACTCCCCTGTGTGATCTTCTACCCGCACCTCGGACTCCTCCCATCGCGCTGTGCCACGTCAACATGGCCACATTTCTCACGATGGGCGTGAGTGAGAACAACTGCTACCTACGGAGCCGAAACCTCTAGCCGGCCCCACAGTGCACAAGCATGCAAACGGCGCACGCCCTGCACCCCTCTGTACCAATTCCACGGAGACTCGCTTGCACCATGAGGAGACCCGCGCATACCGACCTGGGTCCTGGAATCAACAGAATCGTCGTGGGTCTCGCAGCAGTAATGTGACGTGGTATAATCCCTCTACTCCAGGAGCCTCAGAACAAACGTACCAGGCCTGTTCTTCCAGGCCCTGGACGTGTGGTTTCCACACTCGCGTAGATACTGTAGACTATTCAACCGGCACACAGTGAACTTCTCCTTCTCCACCATGCCCAACAATGCGGAGATCATTGCATCCATCAAACGTAAAAAGCTGTAGCGATCAACTCTGGGTTTGAGATTCTCATTAATTTTATATTTCGAAGGTCCCATCTGTTCATCGATTTCGCAGGTGGACGCACCTCCGTGAGCTATCGACTCTGCCCTTCCACAATAGCCCCCGTTCTCGTCCCAGAGCACCAACACCCTTATTCTTGCATTTTGTGAGTGTATTTTTATGTTGTGTATATATGTATTTATTTGTAAGTGTGTATGTATAGATATGTATGTGTGAGTGAGGATGTGTATGTATGTATGTATGTATGTATGTATGTATGTATGTATGTGTGTGTATGTATATGTGTGTACATGTACAATTTTTACGTGTGAGAGAGTATGTGTGCGTAGATATTTTATGCACGTCTGTGTGTATGTGTCTGATCGTATATAGGAGGATATATTTCTTTATCTATTTACTAACAGCATAATCCAGCGTTGCCTGGGTAGGTAAAATAATAACGGCTTTGATGAAAATGTGTTGATCTTAGCGACTGCTTCTCGATGACTCATCTATGGCCACACACAGGCCATGCGGGGGAGGGTGGTGATAACCTCTATCACTGAGAAACGCGGGTGACTGACGAAGGGGCATGCTAGGGGAGGGAGTTTAGAATTTGAACGAAATCGGTTGAAAAATGTGGCAGCTAGAGCCGAAAAGGTGGAAATTTGAGCGAAAAGGTGGTATTTTCGAATATTTAGGCGGCTGCCACGCCGTTCCTTAAACAAAAAATCCAAAATGTAAAGCCACTTTAAGACGTGAAATAATCAGATCTAGTAGATTGATTAATATGGAGCTAGAGCCGAAACAGTGGAAATTTGAGTCTAAAAGTGGTATTTTTGAATATTTAAGCGGCTGCCATGCCGTCCCTGAACAACAAATGCCATTACAGGATGTGCAATGATAAATTCTATTTTACTTTAAAATTTGAACGAAATCGGTGGCAAAATGTGGGAGCTAGAACCAAAGATCTTATTTTTCGATACCTAAAAATGTTTATCTGCAGAATGACCGCGGAATAAAAAAAACGATACGCTGATATATAGAAAACACTCCCCAATGACTAATCTATGAGCCTGTAAAGTTTCATGAAAATCGGTCGTAAAATGTAGACACCTATATGTAATACACAGACACACACACACATACTTAATTTTCTATATATACAGATATCCGATTTGTTTGTTTTTGTTTTTGTTTATAACGGTTTTTTCTTGTAATGCTCGGGATAAATGCGTCCGTTGATCTAGGCCCATGATTGGTCATTCTATATGCTAATACTATCTGTCGGTCTCAAAATGAAATAAAGTGTCTTGCTCAAGGACAAAACGCATCGCCCCGTCCGGGAATCGAAATCACAATCACGCGATTGCGAATTCAGTTCTCTAACCACGCGCCTATAGATACCTACACACACACACACACACACACACACACACGCACGCACACACGCACGCACATACATACATACATACATACATACATACATACATATATATAATATATATATATATACATACCAATTATATCTGTATATATATATATATATATATACAGATATAATAGGTATGTATTATATTACACATAATGTACTTTATCGACACATGAGGGTTCAACAGTTTTCTCAGTCCATTTTGTATGGCTACGCTTTAAATGAAACGTTACTCCAGCGGCTGATTCAGGCATCAAGTCGCATTTAGTGCAGAAAGTAAGATTTTGAGGTGAGCAGGATGGAATGTTTGATCGGATTTTGTTTTTAAATTTTTGATCATGAAGATGAACCAGACTAGATTTTCAAAGATCTTCATACTTTCATAGCAGACAGTTCTTCATTTTCCACGGTCACTAGAGAGGACTTCAAAAGAAGTAAGGAGTGTGTACACAGATGTAAGATAGTATGTCAGTTTGTCTTTATAACTGAGTAAAGGTCTGCCTACATAACGTGCACCATTTTGAAGTTGACATTACATTTTGTTGCGCGGTCCTCTATCATCTATATGACCTGACCAGCCCATCTGAGTTGGGAGTGCATCATAATTGACTCAATCCCACCAATATTGCAGCTTGTGAACAGATCGGCATCGGAGATAGAGCGACGACGATGTTTGTGGACGACATCAAGCTTATGAACGTGGGTGCGATAAAGTGTATATGAGCCATATAAAATAATTCTCAGTACACTTTCACGATAAACTTCAACTTTCGTTTTCAGAGATATACCGCTGACAACCCATAGATGATGATATAATTTTCCAATGGCGATAGTTGCTTTAGAGACGCGATTGAGGATCTCTACTTCCAGGGATGCAGAAGCGCTGCACCTTGCTGCAAAAGTAAGTAAAGAAGTTCACATATTTGAGATCTTTCCCATTAACAGTAATGGGAACATGAAGGATCCTCGTGCTCTGGCTGTGCTTTCCCAGCACCCATGTGTCTAGGAGTGGTTGGCCTTGGGTAATGTATCACCTCAGTCTTTATAGTGCAGATTGTTAACCAAATGCCTTTTCAGAAAGTGAGAAGTGGTTCATCAATTCTTGTGCCTCTTCGAGGGATGTCGAAACAAGAGCATCATCATCAGTAAACAGTAAATCATGAATAACACTTCTTCGTGTAAGTATTTTAGCCTTAAAGCGTTGATGGTTCAATTACCTATCTGACGTACGTAATTCAAATCTCACACCAGTGTCTAAGCCGTCAAATTCATACTTGAGCTTTACAGAGAAAACAAAGTAAAGAGGACAAGAGCTATGACACAACCCTGCTTCTTACTATTGTGACACCAAAGGGCTCAGAGCATTCGCCATTTGACATATGTGATGCTTTCATGACCTCATAAATAGACATTATAACAGGTACCCTATTGTCAGGTATGCCAAGCTTTTTGAGGATTTCCCAGAGCTTTGTGATTCATAGTATTAAAGGCTTTGGTCAATTCTTCATAGGCCATAAACAGTTTCTGGTTCTTTTCAACAAGGGTTAAAAACATGTCAATAGTTCCCCGACTTGTGCGAAAACCACATTGGTTTTCAGGGTAGATATAAAGATATCTACAATAAGACTAAATATTTTAGCTTTAAGGTAGCTTGGATGTCATTTGCATCTAGCTGTGCGCTAATAGCTTTAGGATACAACGTGTTTTCTAGTCAAATTATACGTTATGGTACGTTGGGGTGGAGGAAAAGTTGTGGAGGCCAACTGAAAACGTGGCTTAGGACAGTGAGGCAAGACACTGAGATGATCTTAGGCCCACGCCTGTGTGGGGTTCGGCAATAGAACCGCGATTGGCTGACACTCATATCTTCGATAGCATCGGGCCGTCGTGCTTGGTCGGCCATCATTCAGGATACGGTAAATTCGTTGGACGGAACCGGCTCAACTGACCCAGGGTGAATGCCGTCACGCAGGCACGCACGTTATGGTAGTATAAGTAGCCAGATGAATGTTTTCACAGAGGTAGTAAACAAAAACGTTTAAAACATATGGTAGGACAGGCATACAAAGAAACTTTCTGGAACGACATGTTCATCGGTGCCTTGGCGCTGAAAGTAAGATAATGGAAAAATTTAGTGTTATGTCAAGTTTGCAGAAAAAAGGGGCTTGTTCGTCTATTAATTTGACCGATATTTCACCGAAATGCCATATGGAGTTAGTGATTCCTTCTATGTTTGTTTATTCCGTTTCTCTGTGCTGGCCATGAAAGATGATCACATACTTCAGAACGGTCAAGAAAGGTAAGTCTGGATTTCGTTAGTTAATTTTGCAACTCTCTGTTTGCGTGGGTGATCTTATTTATACACGTAGGTTTGTGCATATATGATTTTATTTTAAATATGTTTGGCATTCCTGTGTGTATATCAATTTATTTCTATGTAAATAATTATTTCTACTTTTGGCACAAGGCCAATTATCCCAGTGCATTACTGGTACTTTATTTTATCGACCCCGTAAGGATGAAAGGCAAAGTTAACCTCGGCGGGATTTGAACTCAGATCATAAAGGGCCGTAACTCTATGCTGCAAAGCATAGCGTCCGACCCTCTACCGATTTGTATGTAAACAATGACATTGAGGTTTATAAACTTTTGTCTCGGCCTTTGGTTATCGTATTTTTTTTTATCTCGTATTTGTGTTTTTCATCTTGGGTTACACAGTATCAAGGACATGATACAATATATTTTTTCCCTTACAGAGCCCTACCAAACGAATAAATACCACGCACACTAGCTAAATCACAACAAACAAAATGAATAAAATTAAATTCAAATGCATCCCACTATCAAGAGGTCAAAGAGGTCAAATTTCATTAGGTTAAAGTCAACCTTAATGTCTGATTCCTGTCGAGTTGTGGGTACCAAAAATGACAGTACCATGCATTCTGTAGTGCAATTAACACAATGCTAGCACCAAAATTCTTTAGTGATTAAAATCTCATATACAGGAAACGACATACACGTATGTATGTATGTATGTATGTATGTATGTATGTATGTATGTATGTATGTATGTATGTATGTATGTATGTACGTATGTATGTACGTATGTATGTATGTATGTATGTATGTATGTATGTATGTATGTATGTATGTATGTATGTATGTATCAATGTATGTATACGTGTGTAGGGGTGTGTGTTTATGTGTAATTATGTAGCGGTCCGGCAAAAGGATATCGATAACATAACATACGAAACAAATACTGTAATCTTGAATATGGCACCGTTGCATGGCCGCAGTCCAATAACTGAAACCAGTAAAAGAATAAAAGAACATAAGAATGACACCGGGTCTATAATATTCTCGGACATTTATCTGTTATGTGAGTGTAAATTTTGTCACGAATTAAGTATTGGGAGCATTCTGAATGGAAAGTTTTCAGAGGACATTTTCACCTTGCAACTAATAGTTGATGGCAATGTGTGGTATGAGGAATCACAGTAACCAGTGGCTGTGTGGCAATTCTGAAATGGACAAGTTTTATATCATGTTCCAGCTCACAGTCAAACTCAGTTTTATTTATGAGTAAAGATTAAGGGTCTGACAATAGTCATGATTGATGATTCTCTTTAATTTTCATGGAAAATGTTTTCTTATTTTCCGATTCATCTTATGAGTTAGAGGTTTGCCTGTTTCTGACAAAGAACAAAATACATTAGAAAGAGAGATAATCTTCCATCATTGTTTTACAACATGGGAAACGAGATGTGATACGAACTCACCAATCTACTCCCTATGTATTTTCTCTTTGCCATTGTGCCATTATATCTCCTCAATGGAGTAAGTACGTACTTGAAATTTTTACACTTGATCTCACTATATACTTTCCTCGTCGCGCACCACAACTCCCTACCGCTCCCTTCGTTGCTGACAGTCATATTTATTACCCTTACACACATTCTTATTGCATATTTGTTGTTGTTGTTCTTGTTGTTGTTCTTGTTGTTGTTCTTTTTTCTTTTAGTTGTAGTTGCTCTCCTTCCTGTTGGGGATTATGATCGTGATGACGACAACAATGATGGTGATAATAATAATGATGATGGTGATTATGATGAAGATTATGTTGAAGATGATAATAATCATAACCCGATGGTGCTGCTACTGATGATGATGATGATGATGATGATGATGATAGTAATTACCATGGTGATGATGTTAGTACAACTACTGCTGCCCATGATGCTTATTTAGGATGTTGTTATCGTCAATTCTGATTATCAAAATCCGAAATCGCCTTTTAAGAATGTTCCTTATCACTGAATATAATTCACTACAGGCTGTGTCTCTACGTCTCTCCTCCCAACGTATACTTCTATGACACCACCACTACCACTAGAACACCACCCCTATCGCCATGACACGAGCATTCCCACCATGACACTACTACTACGATGACGAACCCTATGGCAGACCTACTACAGTCCCGACACTACAACCAACGCCTGGCACCCATACTCCCATCATGGCACCACACCGCCGCCGAGTAGCACAAACTCTAGTACTATGACACCACCACCATATGGTACACCTAGTATCATTATGACATCCCCAATGCCGCCATATCGTGTCCCTAATACCATAACGCCATCATCATCGCTGACACTAATACTATCATAACATCACTAGAACGACTGCATCTAGGTTACAACTATGACTCTATCGCTTCCACTACACAATTATGACAGCGGCACCAATGTTAACAACATAGCTGGCTGCTATACCACAATTACCACAACGATGACCATGAATAAATGGTTCACATTCTATTACCACTACATTTACTACAACTATTCACACCATTACAAAGGCTAACATCCAGATTAAAGTTAGCATTGCTATAGGGACTGACACCACCACAACCGCCCCATTCTCCCCTACCAATAACAACAACAATAACCAAATGAGTCATTACAGGGCCGTTTCATCTGCTAGAAATAGCTACCAAATTTCCTTCTAACACTACTGATTTATAAAACTTAAGGCGCGTTGTATAATCTAATTTTAGATATGCTATTTGAAATATAGTCGGCATGGTTATGATTGGAACGCATTTGAAAATGAATTTGATCGATTCTTGTTAACCAGGTGTTTAATAATGACAATATCGACAATAGTAAAATATCATTCAGTCCAATACATCCAGTGTTAATCAAACACACATACATTCCAATCATTTCATACATATATGCACTAAAAGAGTAACACCTAATAACGAATGTACAGAGCCACACAAACACGTACATACAGGCCCATACATATATATATATATATAAACATACATTACAACCTAGTTCTTTTCACATAAATCCAGTGTTCAACGGAAACCAATTCGCTGCGATTCACTCGAAACAGTTCTTGAAATGATCTTATGACAGGTAATTTTGCCGTCGCTGTAATAACTTTTTATATATTTTTCAATGAACATTTTCGTTGTAAGAATGTTTACCGTTAGATATCTTTATCGTGATATCAAAAAAACAAAAAAAACAACAAAGGTGCCATGTGTTAACTTATAGTTTAATTCGTAATCAGCTTGTTAGAAACAAAGTACGGTTCTTATCATATTAGAAGAAAAATAACACGAGTTAATCAATGACTGATTTTAAATCTTCATTTACTGCAGAATCCTTTACGTTTTCCTTTTTTTTCTAATTCGACAATCAAGATATTTTGTCTTTAACACACATGCTAAGAACTCAACTGCAAGCTCAAGCAAGTCCAGTATATTTACTTTTTAATTTTATGGCAAGAATAAATTATGACGCGAATATATTACGGATTTTTTTTTATATGCAAGGAAAATGTTCACGGCAAAATTCTTATAACTATTAACCTTCTGCGGGACACTGGGAAATCAGTTTGCTCTTTAATGATTTGAAAAGGAGGAGTGGTGAAATGTAGCTGTGCACATGGGAATGCTTGCATATGTTCCGGCACAATCTTCAACCGCTTCAGCTTTTATCTGTTGTGTACCTCTAACTATATGTGCGATATTTTTTAGGTATAATTCCTTTTCACTTTCTTATTCACAATCTTATCCACCTCACACAGTAAAATAATCTGTAATTATAGCTATATATTGCTGTGGCTCTTTGCGATACTTGTCCTACCCATTTTCCTGTCCAATGTTATCAACTTTACTACCTCAAACATTTGACGTAGTTGCATCTCAATACTTAAGGTATTTGTATCGGCCTTCTATGTACATATGTAAGACAAAATCGACTCAGGCTGAATATCTGAAAACAAACGATAAAATATTATTAGGCATTTGTCTACTGCTCCATCGATTTTCCATTATATATAATTATATATGTGTGTGTGTATGTGTGCGTATACATATATATATATATATATATGATGTATATATATAAAGTGGGTATGTATGTTTACAAAACCATAAAATGCACGTGGGTTAGATTACGAAGTTAACATGTCGGAAGGGAATTGAGGTGGTTGAGGTAGAAAGCAAAAGTGGGAGAAGGTAATTGAAAGAAAAAGAAGAATTAGTGAAAGTTATGTTAGCAATTTATTGGTCCGAAAATAAGGTTGGCAGGCTTCGGAGATTTCCTTCCTAGTAGCTTTTTGTTTCTCCGAAGTCGCCCGCACGGAACACCGCTTGATAATAGATAGGTACTCTCATATGCTGCGCGTCATTTCCTACCTTTTAAATAGTGACAAAACCTCATAACAAAGTGAAGTATATGAAAGAGAAAAGAAAACAAATTATTAAAATGACTTTAAATAAATGATTATAAGAAAATAGTAAAATGTGGAAATACGTTGAGTTGGTCTCTACTATATGTAATCAATATGATTTTTTATTCTTTAAAATAATTGTTTCTAATTTAGGCACAAGGCCAGCAAATACCCAGTGCATTACTGGTACTTTATTTTATCGACCTCGTAAGGATGAAAGGTAAAGTCAACCTCGGTGGGATTTGAACTCAGATCGTAAAGGGACTTAACTATGCTGGAAAGCATTGTGTCCGACCCTCTACCGATACTGCCATGCTATAGTACAATTGAAAGACAGGGTAAGTTTGGCTGTCTCAAGTTACAAAGAAAATAATCCATACCTGAAAATTGAGAAAAGAGATATGAAATATGATAGCAACAATTCATTGAGCTGAGGATTTTGTGCAAAAATTATGTTCAGAATGTGAAACATCAACATTTTTATCAAATTATATTGAAATTTGAATTTTAGAATAATGTTACAATTTTAGACTGATCATAAAGACTGTTGAGACTTTTCGTTACATATACTACTAGTATTACTATCATTATAATAAAGAGATACTATAAAGAGATTATAATAAAGGGCGGTGGATTGGCAGTATCGGTAGAGGGTCGTACGCCATGCCTTGACGCATAGAGTTACTGTCCTTGCCATTCTGTGTTCAAATTCCACCGAGGTTAACTTGGCCTTTCATCCTTACAGGGTCGATAAAATAAAGTACCAGTAATGCACTGGTAATTGCTGGCCTTGTGCCAAACGTAGAAACAATTTTAATAAAGAGATACTATAAAGATGAGGCTAAAGGACTTTGCTATTATTAGGTTACAAATACATGTGCCTAGTTCCAATCTATCTTAGAGGGAATGTATATATTCAGGAATAAATATAACCACTAATAACGTTGGTTTTAAATGTTTTGTTGATTCTTCTGTTGCTTAGTTTCAAGTAATTCTTGATCAAGTACGTCTATCAGTAGAGCTATTTCAGTTGTGGTCAACTAGTGTTTTATTCAGAAATTCCATTTGTCTTATTCAAATAGCCATTTTAATCTTAACGTAATTATTCGACGTGTTTTTGTTAACAGTCGGATGAGATGTGAGGGAAAATATAGGACTGTTATTTCTGTAGATCGAGGAACCACGTAGAGGCTCTCCATTTCACCCGAACGCTTTGCTGATTATCTTGGCGTTTTTATACCCATGAATACAATTTATTCTTCATTTCATATATTTCGTATTTTTTGCTCTTTAATATTATCGCTGTTATTTACTCTACAGCTTCTGTTTTTATTGTTCCCATAATTATTTATAATTGTGAATTACTTTTGCTATTATGCGTTTTTTTCTATCAAGAATATATTAGTGAATTGAGTGTTGCTTTTGTTTTTTTTGTTTCTTTTTTCTCTTTTCTAATATTTTCCCACTCAAGGATCTCACGTAGTTTATACTTCTTTCAAGAACGGGAGGGTAGTTTCTTTCTTTCCTTCTGACACCGGTTTCCTCAATTGTTCAGACGGTACGTTTTTTTTTTTTTTTTTTTTTTTTTTTCCAGTTAAGACATTTAATGTGATTTAGGTTTTGAAAGTAGTATTTCTAAAATTTCTTTTTTGTTTGTTTATGACGCTATTTCTCTCATTCACTCACCCTCATCTATCATAGAACTATTCTTCAGTAATGTATCGCCACAACACACACAAAAAAGAAGAAATGTAAAAAATAACTTGGCATATTACAAACTATTTAATGCGATTTTTTAAAAATATATAAATAGTAACGTTTGAAAAAAGTGACAGTGGGTTCCTGTGAAATTACGTACATAAGCACACATCCGCACACACACACACACACACACACACACACACACACACACACACACACACACACACACCACACATATATATATATATATATATATATATATATGTGTGTGTGTGTATATATATATATATATATATATATATGTGTGTGTGTATATATATATATATTTATATATATATGTATATATGTGTGTATATATATATGTGTGTGTATATATATATATATATATATAAAATAAAATAAATAAATAAGTCAAATGTTTAAAATTTGGCTTCGTTTATTACTGCTATATATATTTCGGTGACAGCCATCTTTGGCTGTGACCTCCTCAGGCAGTCCGAATTAGTGTGGTAGAGACGAGTACACATGTTGTTGAGGTGTTTAACTTTTTCAATACTCTGATATGCCCAGTTCCTGATTGGGTTGTTATTTCACTGAGGAACTAGAAACATGTGATTCCAGTTCTATGTGTGTGTGTATATATATATATATATATATATATATATATATATACGCGCGTGTGTGTGTGTGTGTGTGTGTATATATATATATATAATAAGGGTTGACGGACCCAGCATATTTATCAATGCCAGTACCGGTTGTATCTCAGCGCACACAAAGGGCAATGTAAGATACATTACCAGAATTACCAGAGTATACACATAGTTATTTGCCTCAACACAACACACGTAAAACGCCTGCCTATAAGGTTCCCGGACTCGAGTTTCTGCCGCACTAATGCAGCAGTAAGGTGCACTGCACCATCTGTCTGCATATATTATGCAACAATGCACAATCGGCTGATGCGGCTTCATCAGCACGTATCGCCTAATCAATAACCAATCGATCGACATAATCCAAACACCAGCCCGTGCCGGTCATGATCGTTTGTGACAACCGACACACACACACACACACACACACACACACACACACACACACACACACACACACACACACACACACACACACACACACACACACACATATATATATATATATATATCTCGCGTCCCCTTTATTTACGTGTCCCAACGACTTTTTTTAGCCGTTGCTCGCACCAACAGGAGGTATATGGTCTTTAAAGCGATGAAATGCCTATGATGGTTGGAAGATCACTGATGAAGGACAAACTTTTTCATATGTAACCCATTTGCAACGCCGCAGCTCCATTATTATCATATTTACACATATATTTTTTCCACTGCTGCTACCCGTCTGTTTCCTTTTTTTTAATATTTACCCTTTCTAGCAGTCTCTCTCTCTGTTACCCTCTTCCTCACCCTTCACTCACTCATTCTCTGGCACTACCTCTCCTCCTCCTCTTTCTTCCCGTTTGACCTGTGTGTGATTCTTTTCTCTCTCACGCTGGCCAAGCTGGTATGAATTTTTTTCTCTCTCTCGTCTACGATTTCACAGAACTTATGTTTACCGAATTCGC
Source organism: Eledone cirrhosa (assembly GCA_964016885.1). Classification (NCBI taxonomy): domain Eukaryota; kingdom Metazoa; phylum Mollusca; class Cephalopoda; order Octopoda; family Eledonidae; genus Eledone; species Eledone cirrhosa. Next base: position 233,036,774 of record OZ024740.1, read on the forward strand.
AGACCAGACCCCTTCTTCCCCCCGTTAGACCTGTGCGAAATGCCTTCCTTGCTCACATTTCAAACAGGTTTGATGGTCTTTATTCTCTCGTTCACGATTTCACCGAATTTAAATTCATAGAAATCTGGGACTTTCTGTTGCTTAAACCATTTTGTTTGTTTACCCTCGCGTCCCCTTTATTTACGTGTCCCAACGACTTTTTTTAGCCGTTGCTCGCACCAACCGGAGGTATATGGTCTTTAAAGCGATGAAATGCCTATGATGGTTGGAAGATCACTGATGAAGGACAAACTTTTTCATATGTAACCCATTTGCAAAGCCGTAGCTCCATTATTATCATATTTACACACATATATATATATATATATATATATATATATATATATATATATATAAAGGATCGATCGACTTTCGTCAAATCGGACCGAGAAAACAATGTTTCCGTCGGTCTTTCCAATTGCTAATACTATCTATCGGTCGCAACTCCAGGTAGAAGGAGCAACGTGAAATAAAGTGTCTTGCTCAAGGACATAACGCATTACGGTCGGTCCAGGAATCGAGCTCACAACCTCACGATTGCGT
>OZ024740.1:233044855-233062355 GCA_964016885.1 Eledone cirrhosa
AAGAAAAATGAAAAATTAGACTTGAGTAAAAATACTGGGAATAAGGTTAGATAGGAAGGATAGAAAGTACGTGATGCTGTTAGTCTGGTACTGTAGATGTGTGTGTTTCTCTCTCTCTCTCTCTGTGTGTGGTGAAAGATAAATGAATGTTTCGTACATCCTACTGCATTTATATCTGTGCCTGTAACTGTCAATATCAATATAACCATTTTATGTCTCGTAACATCAGATACACACAAACATATATACATTCATACATACACAAACATACATACATACATACAAGTTTATGACATCACACCCTGAGGGATATCTCTATGCAATACAGGAACAAGAACTCCCTATCAAATATCTGCTGCACAAAAGACGAGGGCCATCAGCTGACAATAAATGTAGGCTATGTAAAACAAAGATCGAGGATGTAAGCCACATTGTTGCCAGCTGCGAAAGAATTTCATCTCGCTACTACCTCCCCATGAGACACGATGGGATAGCTAGAACTATCTGGAACGCACGTCGGAAAACAAAATTAACAACAAACGAGGAGGAATATATTGAGACAGATGGCACTAAGGAATACTGGTGGAACCTGAAGATAAAAACTGCCACCAAATTAAAGCACAACCGGCCTGATATTGTTGTTTGGGACCACACATTGAAAACGTGTTCTGTTGTGGAGATCAGCTGCCAACATGATGTAAACGTTGTCAGAAAAATACAGGAGAAGGAGGACATCTACGGACCATTGATGAGGAGTTTACAAATCCAGTATCCAAGATACACCTTTAGCTTCATACCCATCATTATTGGGGCTACGGGTTATATACCAACCCGTTTGGACCAAATTATGACTGAACTTGGATTTGCGGACAAAGAGCGCAGCTCCCTAATTCATAGTGTACAAAGGGCTGCGATAGCTGGCACCTTCAAAATTTGCAAAACATTCTTGCGATTCAAGGGATCTCAATTTCTTTTCTGTTACAAACTTGCCACCAGGAAGGTGGCCGGTCAAAAAATATACTCGAAATTAAGAGAAAGAGATAACATACATACATACATACATACATACATACATACATACATACATACATACATACATGCATGCATGCATGCATACATACATACATGGTGGCTGCCAACTCGTTTTCGAGTACGGCCACTACGTTATATCCATGTTGGAGAACTCCTACCGATGCGCTGAACGAGTGTGACTTTTTAGTCCAGCCAGCGACTTGAAAACTCTGGTACAAACACTACACTTGTGACAATTATTGACAATTATTGACATACATACATACATACATACATATATACATACATACATACATACATACATACATACATACATACATACATACATACATACATACATACATGATGGCTGCAAACTCTGCTAAGAGTATTGCAATCGCTTGTCAGATTACAGAAAATGGTGCGCTTTTAGGCTACGGTCAGCCACAAGAAATTGTAACATATCCTGAACAAGCAATGCGTGTGCTTTGAAGGTTTTTTTTTAAGTTGGGAAAGGCCTTGCACTCGACCAATGCCACTCTGTGCATTGAAAACACTACCTAAAAAGGAGAATTGGTCAACATCATCGGATGCTTCCAAAGCCGCAGGTTTTTTTGGGGAATTTCCCTCTCTTAGACAACAACTGGGGCCCTTTCACTCCCATACATACATACATACATACATACATACATACATACATACATACATACATACATACATACATACATACATCCATACTAGCTGCAAACTCGATCTCAAGTAATGCCATCGCTTGATACTTAACCATGAGCATCATGGACGTGGCTTTGTAATCCTGTTAGAGACTTGCATACGGTCAGTAATACCATGTATCGCAAATCTATGCATCGCAAAATATGTCACATATCAAGTGATGCCTGTGGTTGAAGCTTTTTCAAGTGAGGAAAGGCTTCGAACGGTGCCAATCCCACTCTCTGAACATCGAATGCATTTACCCAAAAAGTAGAACTGATCTACAGCATTGCATGAAGACAAGTCGCAGGTCTTATATCAGAGTGACCTCGCCCTGAGAGATGTCTTGATGCAGACTAGGAGTCTTTCGTTCCGCAAAAATTAATAAATGAAATGAAATAAATAAATAATTGTTTCTACTTTTGGCACAAGGCCAGCAATTATCACAGTGCACTACTGGTACTTTATTTTATCGACCCCGTAAGGATGAAAGGCAAAGTTAACCTCGGCGGGATTTGAACTCAGACCATAAAGGGCCGTAACTCTTTGCTGCAAAGCATGGCATCCAACCCTCTACCGATACTGCCAATCCACCGCCCTAAAATAAATAAATAATGACTTTATTGGATGCCCTTCTTGCAGCAATAGAGTGCACAGCAGCGACTGTCTGCATTTATTTTGCAACAATGCATAATCGGTGCATGTTACTTCATCAGCGGGTTTCGCCTAATCAATAACCAATGAAACGGTAAAATTCGATCCTAGTCCGTGTTGGCTATGAGAGTGAATGTGACGGTCACCACAGAAGTACATTAGCAACTGAAATCACTATACGTCATCACAATGCCGTCAACCGATTGGCTACAGGTTCAGAAATTTACGTGACGGTAGTAGACGAAATTCAAATAGTTCCGCTCCGCTGTAAGCATTCAGCTAACCTGTCTCAATCACAAATTAGCAGGCGAGTGAAAAATCGGTTATTAGAGAAAATCAGTCTCCAATCGCTGTACAATAGAATGGTAGCATTCGGCTCCAGTCTCCAAGTACCATGGCGAGAAATAGTGGGATTAGACAGCGAAATAGAGTTTTCACGATATATATATAAATATATATATACACGTAAGGTTTTTGTTAAGCAATTTACTAGTTGTATAATATAACTAGCAGTGGTATCCGGCGTTGCACGTGATAATGTATTTTGGACCGTGGGCCGCCAAAATACCTAATCTTGGAAAAACTGCCTGAACAATATGTAAAGAAAATAAACCGAATATTCTGATGGCTGGATAATCTTTAAGATTTTCCTCGATGAAGCAGGAAAAATGCATGTTTACACCTAATGCGGGCCCTAGGAGATCAAGAAAATGAATTTTTTTTACGTGCATAATATGCCTTGAAATTTCGGGAAAATCGGCTAGACGTAACGCCTCCAAAAAGCCCTAAAAAGCTGAAAAAATGAAGTTTTCACCTAGGCCATAAAAAAGTTGGATTTTCTTTGTTCGCGGTATGAAGAAGAGACTGACTAATACATAGTTACAATTTCAAGGAAATCGGTCTGACGTAACACCTAAAAAAAAAACCTAAAAAGCTTTATAAACTCAGTTTTTCACCTAATGCGGGCCCTAGGAGATCAAAAAGTTGAATATTTTTATGTGCATAAAACTCCCTGTAACATAAGTAATACACATGTAAAGTTTGAAAAAAATCGGTTGGGTACTTCTCGAGATTTACGGATTCACACTCACAGACACACACACACACGCACACACACGCACACACACACACGCACACACACACACACACACAGGCAGACATCCTCAGGGAAGTAACGTAATGCAGACAGTCAGACATACAGACAGATATTATAAGGACAGATATTATATGTATGTATCTATCTAAAGAGAGAAAGACTAAGAATTATAGGGAGAGATCGCTAAAACGCCTAATGCGATCCCTATGGTATTGAAAATTAGAAATTATTTTTGCTCAGAACACTCCCTGAAACATAAGTATTACATGTGTAAAGTTTGAAAACAGTCGGTTGGGTGGTTCTTGAGTTTTAGGGATTCATACTCACACACACACAGACAGACATCCTCAGTTTTATATATATAGATAATACAGTAGAAAGGCAACATTTTTTTCTGGTTAAAAAGAGACAGCAAAATATATATTATGTATAATTGCAGTTTTAAGTTTTCGCCTTGGTCAGACATAATTTATAACGATGAAATGAGTTGTATAACATAAACCACTCCCATGAGTAATAATGGTACAAATCGACTCAAATATATTCAATAGGGAGTGAAACCCATTCGTGTCACAAGGAATATCTCATTCACACATACAGCATGCATCTTAACTCTCGAAATTACGGTTTATTCACCATACCAATCATCGTCTAAATTATGAATTTATGATATAGTATGAAACACTAGAAACTTTGCTAATAAAACAGAGTTCATTTACCCCCTGCTAACTTTCTACTTCTATAAGTGGGGATAGTGTTGGAGGGGGAAGGATTGAACGGTGCTAAAAACAAGATGAAAATAAATAAAGAAAACCTACAAGCAATAACAATTTACAACTTACAACTGACTCCAATAAATGAGTCTATATAATACGAGAAATCTAAATGTTAAGAGAAACAACAAAACAAAAAACAAAAACAATTAAAGCAACCAAAGAAAGGCATATAAAAAGGGGAAAAAACATAGAAAATAATACAAATTAAATAAGGAAATAGTTATTATTTAAAAAACAGTAAACTGCTACTTCAAATCATAATGTTTAAGACTCGCGCTACTGAAGCAAATAAAACACTTACATTTCGCCTCTTGTAAAACAGAAAGGAAAAAGTAAACTGTCCTACAGGTCTGATAGTTCTGCATATGGAAAACATCAGAACCAATGAGTAGCAAAAAATATTTTAGCGTCACAGTAAACGACGTTATTTTGTACTTCTAATTTCTTTATTTCTTTGTTTTGTATTCATGTTGTTCGTACTGATGTTGTTTTTGGTAATGATAGTTACGTTGATGGTATTGTTGTTGTCGTCGTTATTGTTGTCTTTGTCCTCTTTTAGGTGCTTCATAAATTCGAGTTGTTATCAGTAATTCTGCACATAATAATAGGTAGAACCCAACTTCTGAAATAATTTATTTCTATAGAAATATTTTAAGTGGGATGTCCCTAACTTTCTCTTTTAAATGCTTGTGTATTTTCATATATTTATTCGTTCTGTGTGTGAGTATGTGTATGTTTTGTGTTTCGTGGAGAGAGGTCTACAACAAGCGACATGAGTGTATGTAGCTCTTCTTCAACGCGATTTTCCACTGGTCTATTAGCCGTTTATTTTGTCACACAGCCAAGCGTTCACCATGGTGTAGTTAATCACATAAAATGCTACGGAGACGGAGAAGGTGCGAGTCACCTATGTGTATTGCATGCTCTTTTGTGTAATGTGATTCAGTGTTGCTACTGTTGCTTGAATGAGGGGTTTGTCTGTAAAATTGTATAATGCCAGGAAACTAAAGGAATCTCCCAGAGACATTGGAAGACACTTCATCATGCAGTTTTGTGCGGTCAATTTATAGCACCATAAGAAGAGATTGGAAAAATTAACTGCTCAGTAAAGTAGGAGAGTATCATTGAGTATTCCTTTAAACTTCCTATAGGAAGATACACACAATTCGACCCCAGTCACATAATGTATCCAGGAACTATACTCGTGACAAGATAGCTTCATGATAATTATTGGGAGTGGCTTGATGACGTATTTATTGCATGTGTGGTCACTGAGAGACATTCACCGCCTTAAAGAAGGAATTCGTGTAGAATGTTATCAGACGATTTCATTGCCAATGCAAATTCATAGACATCCTTAACCAATAGCTCACACCACAGTTCTCGTTGATGTTGTGAGGGAGAGGCAAACGTATGAGTATTTAGTTGTAAAACAGGAACCAAATAAGATGGGGGTTTTTCTAGTATTCTTATTCCTCATTTGTGTTACCACACTGTTACATATGACATGTGTTGGCTGAAATAGATGTATGGTTAAGAACTTTGGCTCCTAACCACATAGACTTGGATTAAATCCCACTCTGTGGTACCATGCACAAATATCTTCTACCATATATTTCGTTTACTATAAAATATATGGAAGACAGAAACTGTAGAAACCCGTTGCATATATAAGGCCCCCATCGGTCATTGATGACCATGGTTTCGACTATGAAACGGTCTGTATAATTTATGATCAATATATCCTTTTATTCAAAAGAATACTCCCCGGAAAAGAATCACAGATTCTTCTAATATTGTTTATTCCAATGATTTTTAATGCCTTCTGTTGTTTAGGCTGTATTCGAAACCATGGTAGGGAGATGTTTATATAAGTAAGATAATTTATTTTTTTCTGTGTGACAGATTCCTAAAAATTTGCTTACGCTTGTATGGAATATTGCTTCTCTGGGGGCTATGTTATCTATATGTTTTATCCACCCATTGAAATGTTTAAATATTAGAGACTAAAAACCTTTTCATTAATATTTACTGTTCCTTAATTTATTGAGTTCTTTCAGACAGATTTTGACTGCTATTTCTAGCGTCATCATAAGCCTGTCGTATAGTCTTAGTGGTAAGGTTTTTGACTTACCATCATAATGTCGTAGGTTCGATTCCTGGGTTGTGTGTTGTGTTCTTGAGCAAAACACTTCATTTCACGTTGCTCCTGTATACTCAGCTGAAAATAAGTACCAGCAATAGCTGGGGGTTTAACCTTGCGATGGACTAGCGTCCTGTTCAAGGGAGAGTCTCGTACACTCAGTCGCTTCACGCCATGAATCCGGGATAAGCACCGGCCAAATGAGCCTTCTGGCTTAAGACAGGCTTCATATATATATATATATATATATATATATATATATATATATATATATATATATACTCACATCCACACATATATATATATATATATATATATATATATATACTCACATCCACACATATATATATATATATATATATACTCACATCCACACATACACACACACCACCTTCCGCCCTCCTCGCTCGGACCCCTGTCTCCCCTCCATCCACGCACCACCACCCACACACGCCTCACACCCTTTCACAACTTGTTTCATTTTTATTTTTGTACCCTCTTTTTAATTTATTTCCTCCCCTTCATTTCCCCCCATTTTAAGTATTTCCACCACTCCCCCTCACACACTCGGAACTCTTTTCCTTCCCACTTTTCTCCTGATGGCTTATGCCAAAAACGTGCCCCCTCCCACTCTCAAGCGTGAACCTAATACTAACACTTTGTACTGCACTCTTCGTTATTGTTTTTGTTTTCTCTTTTCTGTTTTAATGAATACGATTTTTGCTTGTCGAAGACAGAGCAACATGTGAAATCAATCACATTTCTCTATGAAGATACAAAAAGCTAGATTAATGAACCAAGTTGGGGTAACACACTTCTCTAAATACTTGCAGGCATGCTACATGGCAATACTCTCTTTCTACAGATATGAATTCTTAATATACATCAGTGGTTTAATACATCAAACGCTTAGTGCACCGTCATGGAAATAATAACAAATAGAATTATGTAAATTTATAGTGATGCCATATCTGATGGTTATATATATCATTTGGTTGTCTATTTCTTGGTGGAGTATGAATCGTGCATAGAGTTTCTGATGAAGATCACACTAGAGATCGAAATTTGAATCAAGCTTTTCAATCTACGAAGAAATACGTAAATAAGTCATGCGTACATGATGAGACATATAACAAAATGTGTTTACGTGGTAGCTTCGGTTTAAAACCTTCATTTTTCATACATATATGAATTTATATATATGTGTGTGTTTGTATATAGGAATGGGAACGAATAGACTCAGCTACGAGCACATGTTATATTACTCTATTTCTTTACATTTGTGTATGTAAGTATTTGTGTGTGTAAGGGGTGGGGTGGGGTGAAAACGTCCCAAAACCTGTATAAGGTAAATTCAAATATCCACATTTCCATGCATCATATAAAAAAAAGAAGAAACTTCACGAAAATACCATTAATATTCGGCTCCAGTATTCTGTATTTATTATTAGTTTCAACTTCTTGCCCCCTACTACGGCATGCTAAACTCAATTAAGACATAGTCTCAGTGGGATTGACAAACTGTGCTGAAGGCTAAACACTATAGATACCCTGCAAAGAACGAGTGCGATGAGGTATACTGTTTCATAATTACACAACTGCATTTCAAATAAGATAGTTCAATGGAGGTGTATGGGTACGTTTCTCAGAATTTTATTGTCCCTGCCTGATCATGCGTTTTTTTTTTTGCTGAAAGTATGATTATACGCGTCAATCTGTGCGTACATCTATCTATCTATCTATATATCTCAACATTTAGAAGAGGAACAAGCTTCAGCTGCTTGTAAGCAACTGAACACGCCTGACGTCACAAACGTTACATGTATCCACACACAGAAGGAAGTATGTGTAGTAAACACTAATACCACCACAACCAACTACAAAAACACATTAAATGAGAACAACAAAAACACAACAAAAGGAATCAGCGACAACACAAGGAATGAGACCATCATCACCACCAACAACCACAATAACAAAATTTCTTTTGCAGCATCAGTTGCTAAGCAACAGGACTTTAAATACTACTCCATGGACATTTCCCAAAAGTCCCAATATTTGGAAGAAGCTTCCAACAATGTGACGTTTGAGGGAGACACCCCACACATACACATACCCCCACAAGTAAGAGAAATGACACAGAAAAAGAAGTTAATTTATAGAACAGTTGACATCACTACCAAAAACCTCATAATGCTCCCAACAAGCACTATCGAAGCTGCACTAAAAGACATCAAGCCAGACGTGGCATACCTCCAAAGAGGTAAACACTATGGAAGTGTGTCAGTGCTCTTTCAGAGCGAAACTCTGGCACAAAAACACTCGGTTCACCCAATAAAAATGGATTAACACATCTTCTTTCCCACATACATGGGAAGAAGATCCTACAAAATAAAAATAACCAGGATCCCAGCAGAGGTCAACATATGGTGGATCCTACGCTGCATCCTGAAGAAGGATGAGGACACCCTCCTATCTGTAAACAGGACAGACCGGCTTAACTGGTTTGGAATCTGCATCGAGGTTCTGGTACAAATGAGGCCAGAGAGAGTTGAGAAAATACCGGACAGGATCGTCCTTGAGGAAGATGTCATCTCCATTTTAGTGGAGGGCAAAAGAACTCAGTGCCATAAGTGTGGGAAAACCACACACTTAAAGGTCTTTTGCCCTCTCTTAAACAAACCGAGGACAAACAAGGCGTTATTACCAACGCCAAAACCCCAACATCAACACTCCAAACCAAACACAACACAAACACATGCAACATCCACTCCCATACCACCACAGACCAGAGACAACCACACACAAAATCCCACTGAAAACCCCTCCATTGCCTCTTCCCCCCCCCCTGTCAAATACTTCCACAAACACCTGTACAAACACGCCGCCACACAACATACCCCTTCCATCTACCCCTGATTCAGAAGTCTCAGATACGGAAACCTCTACATCTCCAAGTGAGAATGAAGAGGAACCCCAAAAACCCAAATAACGAAAAAGACACAAAAAAGACACAAAAGCATCTACAGAAAACACGCACACACCCAACCCCACCATAAACACACCGCCACAAACGACAAACACACCAACAACACAATCACCACCAACACAACCAAACCCTTCACCAACAAAACAAACAACCACACCACCACAATCACAAACCCAACCACAAAAAGAAAACTACAGACAGAAACAGTACACATAAAAAGCAAAATACACTACACATACATAAAAACAAGAAACAAAGAACTGGTGGAAACTGTCCGAAAGGACCCCACAATACAAACGGAAGGGAAAACCTTCCCCACCAACGACCCACCCCCAAACCTCAAACTTATCAGGGTAACAACCCTACAGTATGAAACTTTAAAAGAGAACTTACCACATGATGTGGGCCCCCCTTGCCAAAAGCCCTTAACCGTGTCCTGCTAAAAGGATTCCCTCCCTCCCCAAACACCACCAATCTGGACATGGAGTTCGAACAACCCGACCTCCAGGAAACGAAAAGGTATGTGTTCCTGCCTTTTCTCTCCTTAACTCTTCTTCACCAACATGGCGACTATACATGCTTGATGTTTGAATGCACGTGGCCTGGGCATGTCCTGGAAACAGGGCCATCTTTTAAATGATCTCAGGTCACATTGTATAGATGTGATAGCCATCACCGAGTCCAGAATTCACAAGCAGCAGCTAACCCCCATGTTCGATGATTTTGAGATTTACGCATCTCTCTGTGAGCCAGGAGGTGGAGGGGGAGTTGCTGTTCTGTTTCGAAAAAACTTGGATCCCAAAATACAGACGATTCACTTGGACCCGGAGGGCAGCCTGGTGGTCCTGGACGTGAATGGTAGTGAAGGTGGAGCTTTCAGACTGGTGGCCGTATATGCCCCGACTAGGACATCGCGACCAGAGTTCTTCAAGTGTCTGGAACCATTCCTGGGAACGTCTCGCTCCTTAGTGTTAGCGGGGGACTGGAATGGCATCTTAGACGCACGTTGGGACTATGTAGGAGCTTGTGATAATAGAGGGGGGTGTAATAGCCTCAAAAATCTCATCAGACAATTCCAACTGGCTGATAGATATTGACTAGACTTCCCAAGTGTACCACTGTGGACGTGGAGCAACCGCACTGGGTCTTGTAGATCGTATTTAGATAGATTTTTAATTAGACAGAATGATAAGGAAACTTTAAGCTGTCCACAAATGCACATGGTTGCCTATTCAGACCACAAATTAGTCACCTGCGTAGTCAACCTTGATAGAATACATAGACAGGAATCCGGATACTGGAAGCTAAACATGTCGCTCCCGGCGCGTAAGGCCTACAGTAAACGGATTAGCACCTTAGTTAAGTGCCAGTTAACGGGGGCGATCGTCAACAACAGGTGGTGGAGCTCTCTCAAGAGAGCAATTAGAATAGGATCGATAGCATTTAGCAAGGAAGTAGCTTTAGAAAAAAACAAAACTGGAAAGGAACTGGTAGCTAAAATAGAAGAGGCACTTAGGAATGGCAGTACAGCTGACGTGCTAGCGGCGAGAACGGCACTAGACCAGTTCTTCAACGTGTAACACGAAGGTTGTATTGTCAGAAGTAGAACACGTGCTCTAAGAAACCAGGGAGCCAAAGCAGTTAGCTGGGCCCGAGTGGCAGAGGCGAAAAGTGGCAACAAATCCACAATTCGTTCTTTGCAAGACAAAGATGGACGCATTATACTTGAATCCAAGCAGATGTGCGCGGCCTTCCAGCGGCATTTTGCACAACTGTTCGGGCAAAGAGGTACATCGAGCGAGGTGATGGACTTCAGTTCCTACCTCGACGGCGTCCCGCGACTCTCGAGCACGGACGCGGAGAGCTGCGAAAGGCCGATCACAGCGGGCGAAATAGAAGATGCCCTAGGCCGCTGCGGGAAACGTAAATCACCCGGTTTAGATAATCTACCCTATGAGTTTTACATAGGCATGCCAAACTTGTTCTCTGGCATCCTCGAAGCGGTCTACTGCAATTGGAAGCAGAACGGGAGGATTCCCAGTTCTGTAGGCAGAGGCGTACTAACGCTGATCAGCAAAGATGAGTACAAGGGAGATAAGCAATTTCAGACACATAACTCTGCTCAACACAGAGTTAAAGATTTGGGCCAAGGTGTTAGTAGCAAGGCTGGCGCTTGTAGTCGAGAACCTGGTAGGGGAAGCCCAAACGTGTGCAATCCCGACCAGATCCATACACGACAACCTCCACCTCATGCGATACATCATAGAGAGGGTAGGGTGTAAACCTGGCTTTGGTGGGGCTCTGATCAATTTAGATCAGTCTAATGCATTTGATAGGGTCAACCATCAATACTTGGAAGCAGTTCTCATGGCGGCCGGCTTCGGTCCCGTCTTCAGAGGCTGGATCGCTGCCAAGCACACCAGCATCTGCTCGGCAGGCAAGGTGAATGGCTACCTATCAGAGCCATTCCAAATCATGCGTTCCATCCGTCAGGGATGCGCTCTCTCCTCCATTCTGTATGTACTGAGTCTCGAGCCGTTACTGTGGAAATTGGAGCTGTTGCAGGGCATCCCGATCGAACGAGGACTGCGGAAAGCAGCGTCGGCCTATGCCGACGACATAACCGTAATGGTGTCGGAAACCTCGGAAATCAGGGTAATCGGCAACCTATTACAGGAATACGAAACGTTGACAGGAGAAAGACTAAACCCAAACAAGTCTGTCGGTTTGCAACTCGGCATATGGAGAGCCAAACCCATGCCTTCCGACAGTGTCGTTGGACGCTGGACGGAAGGACCGGGGAAATTGCTTGAGGTCTGGTTCGGTCCAGACCTCCAGGTGGACAAGAACTGGAACGATGTCACGGCGAAGGTGTTTGCACTCACCCAGAAGTGGGCTGAGTGAAAACTCTCCTTGAAAGGCCGAGTGGAGGTGGCGAACACTTACATAACGTCCGTCATCTACTACCGCTTGACAGTCGTGCCTTACCCCTGCGAATACCTTACCAAAATGGAACGCCTTCTCTTCAAGTTCCTCTGGAAGAAACAGACTCTACTGGTGAGGAGATCCATCTGCTGTCAATACCCTTCTAACGGAGGGCTGGGCATGCCGTGGCTGATGATGCGCAAACATGCGCTGAGGCTACGCCATCTCCAGTTATTCCTGACCGGTGCACCGGTGTGGCTGTCGTTTGTGAGACAAGCTCTTCCACAACTCGTCTCACTAACACAGCTGCAGTCCTGGGTCAAGCGAAGACCGAAAATGGGTGCCTGGCACCTCGAGTGCCTACAGGCGCTCACAGCCCTCTACGAAGCGAAAACGGCAATTAGCGGACACTCCACTTCGATATTCTATAGGGGATTAGTGGAGGATAAGTGCGACGACATTCTCGGGGAAACTCTAGGCATCAAGGAGGACGAACTGACCAGTCTGTTCGGGAGGACTTTCCGTCCAGAGCCTATGGATAACTTCCAGAGGTCTCTGGCCTGGCAGTGCTACCGAGGAGCTCTACCAGTTCGAGACAAAATCTACAGGCACGGACGCCCTGGCAGAGATCCTGCCAAAAGGACCTGTCCAAGATGCGAGCAGGACATCGAAACCGTTCTGCACGCAATTGTTCAGTGCACAGGGGTGACCAACCTGTGGAATTATGTCGAACAGCTACTGTCAGGTGTGGGACGTGGGACGCATCCAGTTGTCAGCCGAGTCCATCGTGAGGATCACCCCGCCGCCTTCATTTAAGAAAGAGGTAATAAGAGGTTAAAAGGATTGAGGGAAAACACCTTTCTCTCCAGACAACAACTTATCCCCTTCTTTAAGTACCACTTCAGAAGGAAGGTGAGAGTGGAGAGAGAGGTGCTACACCCCAGTAAATTCGCTGAAAGGTGGGTGAATGTGACAAAAATGGCCCGAGTGAATGGGCCTTCTCTGTATATAAACCTGTAGGTTGAGGAAGATAAACAGAGGGAAGACAGGAACACCTACAAAACGTGTTCCTGGTGTTGAGGGTTGTTCTATCCACGGGGTGTAAAACAACTCTGCAGTAACGTTCCTCTCTACTGTGGATTTCAATTATTATTTTATTATATATCAGGGCGGTGGATTGGCAGTATCAGTAGAGGGTCGGACGCCATGCTTTCCAGCATAGTTACGTCCCTTTATGATCTGAGTTCAAATCCCGCCGAGGTTGACTTTGCCTTTCATCCTTACGGGGTCGATAAAATAAAGTACCAGTAATGCACTGGGTAATTGCTGGCCTTGTGCCTAAAGTAGAAACAATTATTTTATTATATATAGTTTATTGTTATTTATTAATGTTAAAGTTATTTTTATGTAAAATCCCCGCCGTCACGTCTTGTAATGTCCCATTTTTGTACGCCCCTGTGGCAAATAAAGAAAGATATCTATCTATGAAACTCTCTCTCTCGTTCTCTTTTTCTATTATATGTATATATATATATATATAAGTATGTAAAAGGTAACACACGCATATATATATATACATGTATACATGCGCGCACACACATATATGTTTATGTGCACACACACACACACAGGCATACATACATGTATATATATATATAATATATATATATATATATATATATATATATATATATATATATATATATATATATATATATATACATACATACATATATATATACAGTATATATATGTAAAAGTTCTATTTAAATTGTTGGGATACAACAAGCAAATATGTTTATAACTGATATAAAGCACTCAACAAATAATTGGAGTAAAAATACGATATTAACAAATGGAAACTATATTTATAAAACCATATTTATTCCATTATACATATTTCAAGGACACGAAGTTAAATTATGGTGTGCCTTCATCAGATAAAATATAATATAGAGCAGTTTTATAAATAAATATTGACATACCCTTAAAGAATGCAACCATTACTGTTGGAAGCTCCCGGATATATATATATATATATATGCACATTGAAAAGAAGACCAATTTTATTTTAATTACCGCATGTTTCTCCCACATCCTGAAAAATAAATACTATAATTAATTATTAGTTAATTAATTATATGAACAAATGATTGAATTCCTCAGAATTTGTAAAAAAAATATAATAAACATTTTTACCTCTTAGAATCATTTTGTACGACGAGGGGAATAAAGGCAGCCTTTACAAAAGCCCTCTTCGTGGGTTTGACAAAGTCCCAGATTTGTGATTGGTACGAATGAGACGACTGAAACTGAAACTACAATATGATGAGGAAAGCAATAAAAAAAAAATACTGCATCTTGCTTCACCCGGGTTAACAAGTGATGCGCTCAGGCCCTACGTAGAGGGGCCTGCGACCTGTGTTGATACACGCAAGGTGCCGGCTGTCAGAATGTTTTAGGGACTGGATCCCATTTGGAGGGAGAATTTGCCTCTTGAAGCTTAGGCTGAAAGATAGGTCTCGGTGGGTGGTTCAAGTTTATGCAAAAAAAAAACAAGAAAACGGAATATATGTCCTTCCTTAGTGAAGTCACAGCAGCGTTCGGTGTAGTTAAGACTGAGTCATACATCCTAATGGGAGACTTCAATGCATATGATGGCACTGAGCCCCTGACATGGAAAGGAGTGATTGGAAGGAAAGGCGGCTACGATCTAAATACGAATGGAGACGTTTTACTTGACTTCAGTTCTAGCAATGGACTCTCTATTATGAACACTTTTTTCCAGCACAAAGATCAATAATTGATTCAGTTATTGAATCTGATCTCTTTGATTATGTGCAGGATATTTGTTTTAAAAAAGGTGCCAAGCTATCAATCAGTCACCATCTAGTTATCTGCAATTTGAGGCCACCTAAATCCAAAGAAGCTCACAATACTTGCAGGTCCTATGGCGTCCTAGAGATTAAGGCGGGAAGCGTCGGCGGATAAGGAATTCAGGAGCAAATATGTAGCGACTATTGCATCCAAATTCAGTGAACTCCCTGATCAAACTGAGCACGTTGAAACAGTGTGGAGATTGTTCAGTTCAGCAGTGTCTGCTTTAGATGATTATATGCTGCGGTTGAAAGAGGTTTGGTATGGCAGCGGATGTTAGGAGGATACCTTGATTCAATCATGAGGTCAATGATGCCATCCGAGCAAAGAAGGAGAATTACAAATCTTGCCTTAGAAATACATCCTTCTTCTTGTACTTATGGTACAGGCAGGCACGAAGAATCGTAGCAGAGACAGAAAAGGCGTCCAAAGTTAAGACATGGGAGGACTTTGGAGTTAAGTTCAAATCCGACCTCAGATCAGCAAATAAAGTGTTCTGGCAGACCATCCGTCATAATAAGAAGTCCTCCACCACACCTACTATCAAGAACACGTCTGGAGTTCTCCACTCTTCAGAGAGGTGCATTCTTGTGAGATGGAGAGAATATTTTGCTAATCTCCTAAACCCAATCACAACAGCATATTTGAGTGTACACGAGGTGCATATGAGTGCAGTGATTAATCTCTCGGGGGCTGAGATCAGAAGAGCAGTTAAAGCGCTCAAATTTTTCAAGGCCGCTGGGGATGATGAAATCCGGACCGGGACGTTAAAAGCCCAAAGCGGAGAAGGCGTTCTCTGGCTGAATCATGTGAACAGGTCGGGCTGGATCTCAGGAAAGGCAATCGGAAGTAATAATCCCAATTTTCAAAAAGGGAGAAAAAGAGAGATTGTTCCAATTACAGAGGGATCTCTCTATTAAGCCTCCCCGGTAAATTCTATGCTAAGTGTCTGGCAAATAGATGCAAGGAGATTGTAGAGGACAAGCTAGCTAGTGAACAGTGTGGTTTTCTCTCCGGATGCAACTTAGTCGACCAAATATTCACACTGCGGCAGCTCTTCGAGAATTCGTGGGAGTATTGCCAAGAGGTATATTCTTATTTTGTTGATATTGTACTGGAATGTGACCGCGTTCCTCGGGATCGGCTGTAGAAAGTTCTACAGCAGTATGGAATCGAGGGTCAGCTCCTTGTTGCTCTGATTTTTCAATACGAATGCCCTAGTATTTTTGTTAAAATAAATGGTGCTAAATCAATACCGTCAGACTTCTCGAAGGGTGCGTACTCTCACCTCTTCTGTTCATCATTATTTACCCGAGGTTAACTTTGCCTTTCATCCTTACGGGGTCAATAAAATAAAGTACCAGTAATGTACTGGGTAATTGCTGGCCTTGTGCCAAAAGTAGAAACAATTATTTACATCAACAGGAGTGACATGCACAGCCTACTTAGATGTGGTATCAGTCGGCTGGAATTTGCAGACGACTTTGTGTTACTTAGCTCGACAGGAGATGATCACTGATGCCAGGTGCTGCATGGCTGGAATGAAAATCAGTGCTGCGAAAACTGAGACACTCGTCCTCTCAAGAAAGCCTGCGTAGTGCTCTCTACATGTGAATGGAGTTCCACTGAAGCGAGTGTAGAATTTCAAGTATCGCGGGGTCGTTTTCAGGAGTTATGGAAGACTGGAGGCTGTATTAAGGGCAAGATTTGTGCCAGCTTCAGCATTCGGTAATCAGAAGTGGGTAGGCGTAAAAGCCAAACTTGCTAACTTCAATTCGGTATTCGTGCTAAACTTTACCTAAGGTCAAGAACCTGGTGTAATGACCGAAAGAATACGATCGTGAATACAAGAAGAGATTGCCCGTTAGGGTATTTGGAATAGTGTGTAGATCAGAGATCAGAGATCAGAGAATGAATCCAGGTAGAGCCGCTACTTCTCCGAATTGAGTGATCACAGCTCCGATACTGTGGACATGTCGTTAGAATTTCTCCGGAAAATCTCGCTGGTCAGATCTTACGGGCGAAACCAATCGGTAGGAGATCGAAGGGTAGACCTCAAGGAAGATAGTTGGATAACATCCTTGAGCTTGTTTGGTCTCGCCTGGGAATCCAGCCGGATCAATTGAAGACGGTTGTTTCTGATAGGATCCGCTGGAAGGAGAATTTGAGGAGACTTCCCCACGACCTTTTCGGGAATAGGTGGGCGAAGAATATATATATATATATATATATATATATATATATATATGGGAGGTGTGAATGTATGTGTATACCCCTGCGAGCGTCGTAATATCTTTTATGAAAACACGACATAAAAA
>OZ024740.1:233067355-233089855 GCA_964016885.1 Eledone cirrhosa
ATATATATATTTATTTGGTTCCTTTACCGGTTTCGCTGTTGTTCTGCTTTTCAAAAGTAGAGTTGAGATGGAGGGTCTGTGGTTTTTCTCACATCTCACACACACACATATATATATATATATATATATATATATATATATATATATATATATATATATATATATATATATATATATATATATATATATATATATATATACATATATATATATATAAGTGTGGGTGTGTGCGTGCGTACGTGTGCGTCTGTGTGTTCATGTGTCTGTGAGTGGATGTGTGTATGTCTGTTTCTGTGTATACGATTGCAATGACACATTTTTTGCTGTTGTCACAAAGACATTGAGAAATAATTGTAGGAAATGTCTATGATAAGCAATCTACACAGGCACATACTTTACACGAATATGCACACACATTTACAAATATATAGATAAATGTACGTAGACACACACAGAAAAATATAGAGCGAGGCATTTGTGTGCGTGAATGTTTCAAGTTTAGATTCTTCTACAGATTGGACAACGAGACGAGAATATAGAGAAATGTATATATGGATTAAGAGATAGAAAGATAGGAAGACATATACAGAGATATGTATATAGATAATAATCTACATACGCACACATAAAGACATTTATGCGTGTTTGTATGTTAGTATATATGTTTGTTTCTTTTTCCGTTACTGCAAAGACCTTGCTGGAGCACGGCAACACATGTATAACACACACACACACACACACACACGCACTCA
This sequence comes from Eledone cirrhosa, assembly GCA_964016885.1. Taxonomy (NCBI): domain Eukaryota; kingdom Metazoa; phylum Mollusca; class Cephalopoda; order Octopoda; family Eledonidae; genus Eledone; species Eledone cirrhosa. Next base: position 233,068,108 of record OZ024740.1, read on the forward strand.
CACACACATATATATATATATAATATACACACACATATATATATATATATTCATTAAAATAACAGATCAAAGTTTAAGCAAAGAATCGCTGCTTTCACCCTTAACGGGATCTTCTGAAACTAAAAAAGTCAATCTTAACTTTGATCTGTTATTTTAATAAATATTTGCTCTACGGTTCTTATATATTTGATATATATTTATCCTTATTGAGCTCTCTTTGGATTTTAGTCTTCAAATTTATTATTATTACTATATATATATATATATATAGTAATAATAATAAGTATATATATATATATATATAATATAAGATCAAAAGATGGTTAAAAGAGTTCGCATTTCAAAATAATACTTGGAACTCTTTTAACCATCTTTTGATCTTTTATTATTTATACTCCAGTCCTACAAACTGTAGAGTGCTACTTATCCGATATTTGCATTGCTTTATTTTGCTACAATAAAACTCACCTCCTACATATATATATATATATCACACACACATATATATATACATATATAATATACATATATATATAAATAAATAAATAAATAAATATATATATATATATATTTATGTTTGTTGGTTCACCACTGGATAGAACTAGTCATTTCGTATGGTCAACCTTGATGTAATATTAGGGACAGCACTCGACGTAATGCAACTCACCAGTCTTCGTTTGTGTTGTTGATGGTGCGAGTACTTATAAAATAAGAAGAGGCTGGACTGGTGTAATTCCTTAAAGGTTTATTATACTATGAACATTTCAATGACAGGGTTCAGTATGAATCCGGTGACATCATCAGGTATTCGAAATTTAACAAAGGAATATAATCCATAGGGTTGAAAATGTAGAGTGACAAGAAGGTGACCACACATTTAGTAGTTTCTAGTTCGGTCGGCCGCCCTCAAGTCCGACCGAACGAGGGCGGCCGACCGAACTAGAAACTGTTAAATGTGTGGCCGCCTTCTTGTCACTCTGCCTTTTCAACCCCATAGATTATATTCCTTTGTTAAATTTAGAATACCTGATTATGTCACCGGATTCATACTGAACCCTGTCATTGAAATGTTCATAGTATAATAAATCTCCAAGGAATTACACCAGTCCAGCCTCCTGTTATTTTATAATATATATATATATATAAATGAATGAAAAATGGCGAGCTGTGTTGTTGCATTTATGTATAATAAATGAAGAATTAGAAATAGAAGCCAGGACTATCCGTCATCAGTTGTCTACTAGCCATCATAGGTATTTCTTCGCATTACAGACTATATACCTCCAGCTAGGGCGATACAATAACTAAATTAAGTTATTGGGATAAAAAGAGTTGCGTGGAGAAAGAGAGACATGTAAACAAACACGAATGGTGAGGCGACGTTTAAGGGAGGAAAAAATGAGAAAATCAAGTCAATGATTCATTTCGAACATAATAACGTGCGAATATTGACGAGAAGGCAAAGACACATCTTGGCCGTGCGAAAGTGAGCGAGGAAAGAATCTCGTACGGTGTGGGACGATGGAGGAAGTGAGAGAGAGGGTGAGTAGCAGATAGTGAGTGAGTTAAAGTGTGAGGAAGAGGCTAGCCGAAAGAGGGTGACTAGCAGAGGGGGTGAGTGAAAGTAAGAGGGAGAAGGAGAGAGAAGGGGGAGAGAGAAAGAGGATAGCAGTAAGGGAAGAGAAAATGACAGGACACAGCGAAGGGGAAAGCATATATATATATATATATATATACATATTAAAAAAGTGGTGCACATGACAAAAACAACGGAATAAAACAAGGAAAAAACCAAATGGCCCCTTCTCTTCAGTAAACCCCTGAAATCACTATAGTCTCGGTATATTAATGTTGATAGTATTCATTTCATTGCAAATTTTGAGCAACAAACAGTGAGACACAGAACAAATTGTGCCTTTCGGCGAATTACACATATAAGCTCGAAAAAATAAAGACAAAATGCTACAAACCAATATTCTTCCACTAAAAAGGAAAATATAGAAAGGTTGGGCGCGGTAGTTTAGTCAAAGAGAGAAACAAATGAAACTGGTTTTGACTTCTTTCTCCGGTGCGAAGACAAAGAGAAATGCCGGGGAGGCAGAAGAATGGAAAAATGAGAAAAAAATGATGAGAGGAAGACCGATATCGAGTGGTGTAAAATTAATTTTTAGATACGTGTTCAAAAAATCCGGGAGGCTAAGATCATATCGAATAGGAATAAAAGGAAAAGAAAACCGCACAAGACAAAGATAAAGGAAAAAAAAACAATGGAAAAATCTAGTCGCCTCTTTTCAGCCAACCTCTAGAGATCACTCTAGTTTGGCTTAATAATTGTTTCTACTTTAGGCACAAGGCCAGCAATTATCCCAGTGTATTACTGGTACTTTATTTTATCGACCCCGTAAGGATGAAAGGCACAGTTAACCTCGGCGAGATTTGAACTCAGACCATAAAGGGCCGTAACTCTTTGCTGCAAAGCATGGAGTCCGACCCTCTACCGATACTGCCAATCCACCGCCCTTAATAATTTGGCTTAATAATAATAGTTTGGCTTAATAATACTAGTTATTCCAGGCGGCGCGCGTATATGCACACTCCCTAATCTATCTATGCCGACTATCAGGTTACCTTATCAACAATGTAGAATACGCAAGAGACCGTGAGTGTTATATAAGTTTACCGGCAACAAATCTGATGGCCCATACATTAGCACATAGAAAACAAAGGACATAAAAACACTTGTACTTCTCTCAAAAAACATCTATCATCAGAGTACATAGTCAAGAATGGAAACATAGTTGCTCTTTCTCTATATAGATGATAAACACAACCACAAGAATATAGTCCGAACGTGGAAAGACCGAACTCCCACTGTCATCGCCCCCATCTCTCTCGCCCCCCTCATCTCTCTGTATGGTGAGCAAATGGGGTCCCACGTGCTGGCCTCCTTTACAGCCCGGCGTACAGAATGGAGAAGGTATGTCCCTGGGGAATGGTAAGGAACGTAGTAGTGACAACAGATCTGAATTACACGAGTCCAACTGGCTCTTGTGACCGGTCGCATCATGTTACGTTCTCATTGTCACAATTCTACCAATAGCTAGTCAAACAACAAAGTTCAATACGTAAGGACAAGACTCACCGATGTTATAACGAGGTTAATATTACGAAGTATATGGTAAAAAAAATGTGTTTGGTTTCGACCCTCTTGATTGACTGTACTCTACTATATTTCCTACTCGCATTCTTAATCACACATCTCACACTGCTTCATATGATCTATATAGTTCACACACGCGCGCACACACGCACACAAACACACACACACACACACATATATAAATATATTTGTGTATATATATACACACACATACATATATATATATATATATATATATATATATATATATATATATATATATATATATATATATATGTGTGTGTGTGTGTGCGTGAGTGTATGTGTGTGTGAGTGTATGTGTGTGTGTGAGTGAGTGTATGTGTGTGTGTGTATATACCCATATGCATGGGTGTTTGTAACAACTTGATGTGAGAGTAATATAATGTGATAGAAAGATAGAAATGTAGAAAGAAAAGAGCCCGTGAGAATGAGAGCGTGTCAATGGTTTATATTTATAGAGAGAGAAGGGGGGGATCGAGAAAGAGAGAGAAAGTGAGAGAGAGAGAATGAGAGAGAGAGAGAGAGAGAGAGAGAGAGAGAGAGAGAGAGAGAGAGAGAGAGAGAGAGAGAGAGAGAGAGAGAGAGAGAGAGAGAGAGAATCAAAGGGAATGAAATAGTGAGCTGTGAGAGTGACGGTCTGATGGCCAGAAATGAAGAGAAATACGCATGCGCAACCATTGCTGCTGGGATTAATGTATGTTTTGATAAATCATGAAAGTAATTTCACTTCTTTGTAGAAGGAATTCTGAGATTTTATCAGCAAACCTTGGAATTGAATGTTGAGAGTGAGTGGACTGTGAGTTAATATATGGTGGCATAATCAGACATATAACGAAATTGTGTATATATATATGTATATATGTATGTATGTATATATGTATATATGTATAAATGTATGTATGCCTGCGTGTGTGTATACATATATATATACTTACTCATGTCTATACATAATGTAATTAAGTATATTTGTGTGAATGCAAATGTGTATGTGAATGCAAAAAACGAATGAGTATATATAGAAAAAAAAAGAAACGAGAGAGTGTGAGCTGAATGGATGGACAGGCACTGAGTGGTAGAGAGAGGGAGAGAGAGAGACAGACAGACAGAGAGATAGAGAGATAGAGTAATAGATATCTTTCTTTATTTGCCACAGGGGCGTACAAAAATGGGACATTACAAGACGTGACGGCGGAGGTTTTACATAAAAATAACTTTAACATTAATAAATAACAATAAACTATATATAATAAAATAATAATTGAAATCCCCAGTAGGGGGAACGTTACTGCAGGGTTTTTTTAAAACCCCGTTGATAGAACAACCCTCAACACCAGCAACACGTTTTGTAGAGTGATAGATATATAGAGAGATAGATATGTTTCTTTATTAGCCACAGAGGCACAAAAGAAGGGGACAAATACAAAGGGGGAAGTTTACATACATTAAAAACGTGTTGAAAAGGATAGGCCCAAACTACCCACGCATATAAGAAGGCACAAATACAAATGCACACAGAAACACTACAGATGTGTGTGTATATCTGTGCGTTTGCAAGTGTTAACTGAACTCAGATGTACAAACGTAGGCCTGAACAGCGGTTGCATTTCCTTTCTGTGCATCGTTAACTGAGAGAACGACCAAACACAACTGAATTTCGGATGCCCGAATATACTTGGACTTACACATACATAAATTCACACTCACAGAGAGAAAGAGAGCGAGAGAGGGAGGGGGTGAAACGGATGGTATGTATAACAAAGTAGTATTAGTTTCACTCTTAGAGGAAAAAGAGAGAAATACATAGTCAACGAATTGGAAATTTGCCCTTCATCAGGAAAAGCACAAAGAAAATTTAAAAAATTATATATATATATATATATATATATATATATATATATATATATATAGATATAGATATATATATATATATACGATATTAAACAAATGGAAACTATATTTATAAAACCATATTTATTTCATTATATATATTTCAGGGATATCATATTAAAAATATGGTATGCCTTCCTCAGACAAAACACAATATATAAGCCGTTTTATAAATAAATTTGACATACCTTAAAATAATGCAACTTCCATTTAAAAAGTTGATTTGGTAGTCCACATTTATTTATTTATAAAACGGCTTATATATTGTATTTTGTCTGAGGAAGGCATACCATATTTTTAATATGATATCCCTGAAATATATATAATGAAATAAATATGGTTTTATAAATATAGTTTCCATTTGTTTAATATCGTATATATATATATATATCTATATATATATATATATATATATATATATATATATATATATATATATATATATATATATATATATATATATATATATATATATATATATATATATATATATATATATATATATATATATATATATATATATATATATATATATATATATATATATATATATATATATATATATATATATATATATATATATATATATATATATATATATATATATATATATATATATATATATATATATATATAAATATATATATATATATATATATATATATATATATATATAAATATATATATTGGTAGTATCGGTAGAGTCGGACACCATACTTTGCAGTATAGAGTTACGGTCCTTTACGGTCTGAGTTCAAATCCCACCGAGTTTAACTGTCCCTTTCATCCTTATGGAGTCGATAAAATAAACTACCACTGGGATAATTGGTGGCCTTGTGCCAAAAGTAGAAACTATTATTATTATTATTATTGTTATTGTTATTCCTTGAATCTCAGTCATTGATGTTGGTTAACTGGAAAGTCCGTTGGATTGAATATCAAGCCACTACCTGCAGCCTCAGATATTCAGGACGTATCGGAGGGTTCTTGCTGTTCCAAGCAAGCATGCCTTTTGAAGCGTTCCAAAAAGCGTGAAGGGGCCGATTTTCTTTAACCATCCCTGGAAACCTTTGGAGATAGTCCCCAGTGCGCCTATGACAATCGGGATCACTTTGACTTCATGGCAGTTCCAAATCCTTTTCACCTCCCACTTTAGGTCCTGGTATCGGTTAATTTTCTCCCTCTCCTTCTCTTGCACTCTCGTGTCGAACGGGCAGGCCACATCCACAATCAGGCACGATCTTTTTTCTTTGTCCACAACCACCAGGTCAGGTCTATTGTGTTCCAGTTTTTTGTCCGTCTGTATCCTAAAATCCCACAGCACCTTCACCTGACTGTTCTCCATCACCGCCTCTGGCCTATGCTCATACCATTTCTCAGAATGTGGTAGATTGTTTACTTTGCACAGGTGCCAGTGGATCACCCTGCCCATCACATCGTGTCTCCAGCCTTTATAGTGGGTCTGGGCTAGGTGTTTACACTCGGACACAATGTGAGCCACAGTTTCCTCTCTCTCTCCACAGATCCTGCACCGTGGGCTAGCCTCCTCCTTGTAGATATGGTGCTTCAACCACTTCGTTTTGAGGGCCTGCTCCTGCGCAGCCATTAGCATTCCTTCTGTAGCCTTTTTGAGGTCTCCTCTTCTCAACCAGTTCCATGTCTGTGGATCTCTAAATTCAGTTTTCTCAAAGAAGGTACTATGAAGGGATTTTCCCTTAAGGCTGCTCTTCCTCCTTGATGTTATTTCCTCCTTGGATATCCCCTGGCCTACTGTCCCCTCCTTCAGTACAGCTCTGAGCATTGGCTCCTTACTATAGGTCACGTATTTGTATAGGTTGTTTTTCTCCATCTGAACACAGTCCTCTATGCTGATAAGACCTCTTCCACCCTCAGATCTCCTTAGGTAGAGTCTATCGACATCACTCCTCTTGTGGAACATGTTGTAGATAGTCAATATCTTCCTAGTCTTCCTATCCATTTCTTTTTGTTCAGCAACATTCCATCTCAGAATTCCCGCACTGTACCTAATAATAGACACAGCTCGGGAATTTACTGCGCTTATGGCATTTCTGCTGTTCAGATGTGACTTCAATACGCTCCTTACTCTCCGAATGTATTCAGTTCTTAACAATTCCTTCATTTTTTTTTTCTTTATGCCATCAGCCTCCAGAACGCCCAAATACTTGTATCCTTCCTCAGAGTCAATTTCCTTTATCATCTCACCTGTTGGTATCTGGATCCCGTTACTTCTGCTCAACCTACCCCTCTTCATCACAATGACTCCACATTTACCAATACCAAACTGCATACATATATCACTGCTGAAAATACGGACAGTGTCAACAAGCACATCCAACTCCTTCTCACTTTTCCCGAAGAGCTTAAGATCGTCCATGAAGAGGAGGTGATTGATGGTAAGCTCTCCCCTTCCCAACTTGTATCCTGCTCTCACTTTTCGCAGCATAATGGTCAAGGGCATCAGGGCAAGGACAAACAACAGAGGGGACAGGCTATCTCCCTGGAAGATACCTCTCTTGATCTTCACGCTTCCCAAGGATACTCCAGTTGATGTCAACTCTGTCTCCCAGGACCCCATACTCCTGTCCAGCAACTGTCTGATGTTATCTGCCACCCTGAAGATCTCCAGGCTTTTGGTGATCCAGGAATGAGGCACCATGTCAAATGCCTTTCTGTAGTCTATCCATCCCATGGCAAGATCAGTGTGTCTCCTCCTGCAATTCCCCATTACCATCTTATCAATAAGCAACTGGTCCTTTGTACCACGTGACTTCTTTCGGCATCCTTTCTGTTCGTCCGGTAACATGTTGTTTGTGTGGAGGTGATGGTAGATTTCCTCAGACACAATGCTCGTCAACAGTTTCCACATTACGGGCAGACATGTGATAGGTCTATAGTTGGTAACATCATTACCCTTGATTCGGTCTTTCATTATCAGAACTGTGGAACCTTTTGTCAACCACTCTGGCACCTCACCCGACACCAAGCAGTCATTGAACCTGGCCGTCAGCTTCGGGTGGAGGGATGTTAAATGTTTAATCCAATACCCCTGCACACCATCTGGGCCTGGCGATTTCCAGTTGGTTAGTTTTTTGGCTTGCCCCTTAAGAGTTTCAACTGTGATACTCAAATCAGTCTGTTGTTGTGCCTGCTCACCGATCTCCCTCTGTACTGTCTCAATCCACCCTGCCTGGGCATTGTGTCTAACATCCTGCTCCCATATTCCTCTCCAGAATGTTTTAGCTTGTTCCGCCCCAGGGATCAAGTCGTTGCCTCTTTCTTTCCCCTCAAGCTGTCCAAACAGCATCTTCTGGTTGTTGTCGAACATGCGGTTCTGTTTATACTGACTGACTCTGTTCTCGTATCGCCTGATTTTGGCACTCTTTGCTACAATGCGTTGCTTCAATTCCTCTATGATAATATTTAGCTTTTTACTCCTAGTTTTGTATTTTATTTCCAGTCTATTTTTAGTGCCTATGTTTTTTAGTGTCCCATTCAGTAGTGACTCAAGCTTTCCTATGTCATTTCTCATTTCCCCGATTTGCCCACTCAGTCGCTTCTTCCACCACGGCTCTGCTCTTTCTTGTCTGTTGTTTCCTCTCGCTTTTATACCAAGTAGTTTCCTCACCGTATTTGCTGTTGCTTTGAGGATATTGTTGCACTGGTGAAGACTCCTCGCCTCAAGGTATGGGATGACTTTGTTTACCTTAGCTGTTGTTTCTTTTAACTTTTTCCTGTCTACAAATCTTAGGTTCATAGGTCTCCCACTATCATTGTTCAACTCATCTACCACTAAATTTAGGATGTCAACCGAATCTTGTCCTAGCCCGTCAGCATTCATCTCCTCAGTGGCCGTATCTCTGTTCCAGGTATTATTTATCTCAGTATTCAGATCATTGTCTGCTTCGGGTGGTTCCTCCGTTCTCAGGACCTCCTCACCTTCATTTCCCGCCGGCTCGCTTGTCTGGCATACTACACCCGCCATCTCCAAGCCATTCTCTCTGCTCAGTTCCTCCAGTTCCAGCTCGCTTATCCACCCATTAGTTCTTATTACCCGAGCCTGCCCGGCCAATTTTTGTTCATCTAATTTAAATAAACCAATCTCGTTCCAGATGTTATGCATCCGTCTCCTGTAGCCCCTCTCCTTGGGGTTACTTTTCAGGTAGCATTGCATAACAGTTCTATTCAATTCTTTCGTCCAGTTGGTTCTGGCCCCTTTCCTTCTTCTTCTTCCTCCAACATCAGCAGTATTTGGTTGACAGTCAGGTTCCTGCTGCTGAGCCAGGGGGCACCTGTTGGGTGAGAGTCTGTCACATGACGTTCTAGTCTCCATTTCACCGTTATTCGAACTGTTTATGTTCGATATTTAAACACTCTTATCGAGGATTGGCGAATGTATGTTTACATAGCCATCTGTGGATCCGCCATCCCACTTGGCCCTTGTGTGGCATTATCACCACGCTGTATACGAACACACATAAACAAACAAACACACGGGCAGAAAGGGCCCCAAAAATGAATAAGCATAAGTTTCATTGTAATGTAGTATTCGAATGTCTGACTTAGTTTTTGTTTTTTAAGTTTTACTTTTTCCCCCCTCTTCTCTGTCCGTCCGCTTGCTTCTCTCTTCATTATTATTATTATTATTATTATTATTATTATTATTATTATTTTTATTATTATTATTATTTGCATTTATCTTGCTTTATGTTTATACGAGTTATCACCAAGTCACAACCAGTGACCTCAAGAGACAACAAGGTCCGCCATGTTCAAGAAAGAACACACATATTCACACATGCATCCTTAGTGTTTAGACTTGTGATGTACTTATATTGACAGGATCTTCCTTAGTATATGGGCAGTTCCCATTAGTACTATCTTTTGTATTTCTCCTATACGCGGGTTTCCTGGGATTTGCGATAAGTAGTCGTTAGACCCCTTAGGTATCATTCCCAGAGCGCCTACAACCACTGGTATTGTTTTAGTTCTCAATTTCCACATTTTTCCAATTTCTATCTCCAGGTCCTTATACTTGCTCAATTTTTCAAATGTTTTTATAGATACATTCTTGTCTATTGGAACAGACATATCAATTAGCAGGCATACCCTCCTTTGAAAGTCCTTCAATATTATATCAGGTCTATTTGCATCTATTTTTCGGTCTGTTTGGATGCTAAAGTTCCACAAGATTGAGATGTGATCTTTTTCAAGTATGGGAGGTGGTTGATGCTCCCACCAATTCTTTTGATGGGGCAGGTCAAAATGCTTGCACATTATCCAATGTATGTATTGTGCAGCTCTGTCATGCCTGTTTAGGTATTCGGTTGGAGCTATAGGACTGCACATTGAAATTATATGGTCAATGGTCTCTGGTTGTTTTTTGCATACACGACATAATGGGCTGCACCCATTTTTTATTATGTTGGCTTGGTAATTTTTTGTTGGCAGACACTGATCTTGTGCGGATATAATCAGTCCTTCAGTCTCCGATTTCAGTCCAGAGGATGCCAACCACTGATGGGTTAAAGTTTTGTCAACATCAGGATTGTTAGCTCGCTCTGGGTATTTTCCATACAGAGGCTTTTCTTGCCATTTCTTAGCCAGTTTCTGTAGCAGTTCTTTCTTTGCAGTTACTTTTACCTGCTTTGCTTTTTCTGTGTTTTCCATTTCAGCAGTAAATGGGACTTCTGAAATTTGTAGTCCATTACTGTATCTTTGTGCATCTTTTGTAATGGAATATGATCTTTTGGTGCTTTCGTGTTTCAAAACGAGTTTGATCATCCAATCATGTGATTCCCTTAGATATGTGGATAATCCAATTGTTGCAGTTTTCAACGCAATGTCTAACTGGATTAACCCACGTCCTCCTTCTTTCCTAGGGAGATATATTCTATCTATGTCTGCCTTAGGGTGATGCATTCTGTGCATGGTTAAGAATTTTCGGATTTTTGTATCGAGCCTACGGATCTCTGTGCTTGACCAGTTGATGACATTGTAACTGTAGGTTACTACTGGTATGGCAAGCGTGTTTATGGCATCGATCCTATTCCTTGCATTCAATTCCGTTCTTAAGATTGCTCTGACTCTGCGGTAACATTCCTTCCTTATCCTTTCCCTCATTGTCGAGTGCTTGATTCCGTCTCCTTCACAAACACCTAGATATTTGTAAGTTTGTTCTTGATCAAGCTCTCTTATCACGTTCCCCCGATCAAGATTAATGTCTGAACTCTTCAGCAGCTTTCCTCTGGTGAACGTTGCTTTGGCGCATTTATCCAGTCCAAACTCCATTTTAATGTCATCACTGAACTGCTTCACAGTGGATAATAGCCCTTGCAATTGTTCATCATTTTTTGCAAATAGTTTCAGGTCATCCATGTAGAACAGGTGATTAATGGTTTTGTCATAGACTCTATATCCATGTTTTGTTTCATTGAGCATTTTACTTAATGGTATAAGTGCGATGCAGAATAAAAGCGGTGATAAAGAGTCACCCTGAAAAATTCCACAATTAATGTTAACTTCTCCAGCTTCCAGTGATTTTGTTTCACTATTCAAAAGGAGTGTCGTTCTCCATGTCCTCATACTGAATGACAAAAACCTCCTGATAACGGGGGATATTTTGAAAATCTCTAAACATTATTATTATTATTATTTTTATTATTATTATTATTATTATTATTATTGTTCTTTGAGTCTCAGTCATTGATGTTATTTAACTGGAAAGTTTGTTGAAATGAATATCAAGCCGCTACCTGCAGCCTCAGATATTCAGGACGTATCGGAGGGTTCTTGCTGTTCCTAGCAAGCATGCCTTTTGAAGTGTTCCAAAAAGCGGAGATGGACTAATCTTCTTTAACCATCCTTGGAAACTCTTTGAGATAGTACCTAGTGCGCCTTTGACAATCGGGACGACCTTGACTTCATGGCAGTTCCAAATCCTTTTTAACTCCCACTTTAAGTCCTGGTATCGGTTAATTTTCTCCCTCTCCTTTTCTTGCACTCTTATTATTTCAAGACGTGTTTCGCATCGCTCTTGTAAGTTTGTTCTATTTTCCCTGTTGAAATTTTGCATTAAAATTTTGATATAGTTTTGAAGTTAAATGACCAAATATCTTTGTGAGCTGGTTCATTTAACTCCGCTTGAAGCCGTTAGGGGCCAATCAGTGTTTGTTTTATATGGAAAGCACGGCCAACACCAAAGACATCACCACATCCATCCCCGCCACTGAAACAAGGGAAACGAAAAACTATTAAAACGAAAGCATACGAAAGCGAGAAAATAAATGATAACAATAACTACAAGACCATAACCACTACCAACAACAAGATCGGTAAGAACTACAACACTAAAAACAACATAGACAACGAAAAACAGCAAAAGAGCAACAACAAAAAGAACGACAACAACAACATCAACAAAAGGAGTACATTCGAGGTCACAGTAGCAAAAAAACTAAATGCTGTACGATTTTGACCTTAGAGATAAAAATGAACGTTTGGCCCAGGCGGAAAAATGTATTACGAGAGAGGAAAGCTGGGCCAATTTAAACGGCAGAGCTAATGGCAGCAAAGGAGAAGAAAACTCTCAAATATCGATGCAGATTGGTCAAATCTCAAAAGCCCTTTGTCCCCAACTGAAACCTGCAGGTGGCCGCAAACCTCCCTTTGCTGAAATCACAGGTCACGCAACGAGGGACAACACCAGAACCAATAACAGCAGCAGAAAAGCAAACAGCACCAACAGCAACAACAGCAGTTGTAACAACAACAGGAACAATTAAACCCCCACAGGAAGTCGCCTAAAAAAGCTCTCCTTCTCCCCCTCTTTGAAACACACAGGGAAAAATTCACACACCCGTAAACACACTCCCACTCCCCCCTGACACAGAGTCCCAGGGCACCAGTCCTCCACACCTCCAAGTTAAGATGAGGAGAAGCATCAAAAAGCTAAAAAGAACATAAAAGTAAACACAAAAAGATAAAGAGAAATTCAGCTACACACACACACACACACCAACAGGCACACAAACACACACCAACAGCAAACACAGACACACCCACAACAACACAAAAACAACAACCGTAAATAGCACCGACACAACCACAAATCATGCCAAACAAAAGAAAGCATACAGCCGCACTTCTTTAGGCGTCTGGATGCCTTTCTGGGTACGTCTGGCTTTCAGCTTCGGTGTCACACAGATTGCTTGATGGTCTCTCGGCTCTCAAAGAGGGATTTCAGTGGCATCGTCATTTTCGCAATAAACTGAAATCAGGACCATCGCTAGAGAATAGGTAATATGTCAAATAAGTGAAATGTCTTTTTATGTTAATGATAAGTAAAAAAAATAACTTGAATCAGCAGCGTTGAATCAACTGGGACGCTGTCATAATTGTTTCTACTTTTGGCACCAGGCCAGCAATTATCCCATTACTAGTACTTGGGACGCTGTCATAATGCAGCTGCCATTCTTGATATTGCACCTTCGTAACTATTCATTCTCATTCGAATTCATGATACACAACGCTACGTTATTCGAAGAAAACAGTCAACATGATCTTGAGTTCTCTTCGCAACGGTCGTGCTTGTTAATGCCTTCGGGACAGTGGATGACGCCACTGTGTAAAATGGGTTGCGCTTTCTGTGTCGTACACCTGCGTCCTACGGCCAGTTATCATGGCATGCAGGAAGTCAGGCTCTGTGTTGGCAGAATCCAGCCAATCGCAGACGAATGTAAAGAGGAAGTAGCGTAGCTCATAACGCACAGAGTGGCTGACGTTGATTGATGCAAGCAGCAAACTTGTTACTATCCATGCATGTGCATGAATGGAGGCGTTTCCGTTCTACACACATCTATCGTCTTAACGTCATTTATTTTCTCGGAAAAACAAAGTTGGATATTTTTTCGACAGACTTTATAGGTGCCTATATATATATATATATATATATATATATATATATATATATACATATATTAGAAAGTGAGGTTTTTTTTACAAAATGAAAAATAACCGAGGTGTCCTACACGAGTGAAAGTATGAAGAAAAAAAGATGAAATCGAAAATGCAACTGGAGTCTTATTTAAAAAAAATATATATATATTTATTTGGTTCCTTTACCGGTTTCGCAGTTCTTCTGCTTTGCAAAAGTAGAGTTGAGATGGAGGGTCTGTGGTTTTTCTCACATCTGGTTGGTCTCTGAATGGCACTTGTTTTATATGGAAAAAGTGGCTCGAAATGCCAGGTTTTTCGAGAAGTAATTTGATTGGTTGGTCAATAATTATAATAAATTTCGCGCCAGTTCGCGTTACAAAGTTCTTCAAACAAGGGGGGGGGGGGGGGGGGTCACAGGTTGTTTTTTCATATATGAGTGTTTGAATTTCTTTTTACTTGAAAAAAGGGGCTCACGAAGGCTTTTTTTTAATGAGCGTAATTTGATTAGTTATAAATGAAATTATGGCTGTCACGTGAACAAGTTTTCATTAAATTTTCGCGCCCTTATTTGGAAATCCATTCTGTAACCTTTTTAGAGAATTTTATGATAAGTAAAAGATAATTGTTTCTACTTTTGGCACAAGGCCAGCAAATACCCAGTTCATTACTGGTACTTTATTTTATCGACCCGGTAAGGATGAAAGGTAAATATATATATATTCATTAGTTAATCAAAACAAGACCACAAATTTCACAAGGAAGACATTAAAAGATTGTCAACATATTTTAGTTTGATGTAAGGTATGTAGAGAATAATAATAATAATAATATTAATAATATATATATATATACAGTGTGTGTATGTGTATGTGTGTGTGTGCGTGTGTGTGTGTGTGTGTGTGTGTGTGTGTGTGTGTGTGTGTGTGTGTGTGTGTGTGTGTGTGTGTGGTTGTGTGTTTGTGTGTGTGTGTGTGTGCGTGTGTGTGTGTGTGTTCCATTGACGCAATGTTTGGGCAATTGGGCTCTAAGCCTATGTGCGGTGATAGTAGGGCTGCGCCTCGCGGACAATGGCCGGCGACACCCGCTGCAACAGCCACCTCACCTCATGGGACTCCTTCCTCAGACGGGCCACCGACGTTCCGATCTTGCAACGGAGGAAAGCTCAACAGTACGGGGTCCAAGTAGCCTGAGGTCTCGACAGCGACTGGTACGAAGAGGAAGCGGCCGGACAATCACCGGTGTTTCTTTATCTTCCTTTCCTCCGCGGTACCGGACTTTGTGGCCGAAGCGATTAAGTTGGAGCCGGAGAACCTGTCATAATATGTGACGTCCCTGAGAAGAGGTTGATTCCATCGGGACGCTTGCTGTCTCCTCGGTCAAGGCCTGCTGGCTCCAGTTGTGATGGGGAGCCAGCTGCGTCCAGACTCCTCAACATGTCGTTGAGAGTGGCATGCCTGGGGAACCAGCCTGCGCTCTGGCGGCAAGACAATGGGTGCAGATCGAACTTGTCAACGACTGACCTGCAACGGCATTTATGTGGCTCACTTACGCGGAGGCCGAGGCGTTGGACTAGTCCGATGCGAGTGCACTCGTCGTCAAGAAGGGTACCGGTTGGCGAGGAGGGCACCTAATTGAGCCCTGCGCTGCTGTTTGGCTGTCAAGCAGAACTGAAGCAGGCAAGGCAGTGTTGGTCAAAGCCAGACTCGATCCACCTGACAGAAGATCTTTATTTGATGTCGTCCCAGCTACGCTGGACAGTTGTATAATGGGGGACAGAGAGTCCTTCGGCTGTCCAGTAGGCCAGAGCCCTTTCAAGCTCTGTGATTACGTCAGATTCGGCCGTATGGCTGAGAACCTCGATGACGAGAGTGTGACTGGAGGAGATTCAGGAGAGGTAGGTGGTTAGAGCCAGATCCGAAACTGATCGGAAGCCGAGGCTACCCAACCTCACTGTGAGCTTCGTTTGTTGCCACTCGGTGCTGTCAAAAGGTGTGTAGCTTATGCTCATTTAGATTATACCGTTCTTAATTAATATTTTACTACAATAATTATGATTTTATTCATTGTCATTAATTTACAAATTTAGATTTAATCGGAAATATATGTAATCGGTTCACGTTGAATACCAACTTGTTTTAACCATCAAAATTATTTGAATATAATTTACATTAATTAGTCTAAGATAGTGCTATCTGAATAAATTGATATCACTCAAAAACAAATTCCCGTCACAGAGGTCTGTCAGTTTCTTCCCCTTTCCATTTCCCCGCTCTTAATTTCTCTCCATCTATACCAGGCATGGGCAACCTTTTTCGAGAAGCGGGCCCACATTTAAAAAAAAAGAGCGGTAACTCAGGTTGTTTTGATTTGTTTCTTCAGAATTCGTACACATTGTTTTCCTTGATCGTAAAAATGGTAGAAAGATAAATTACGGCTGAAAAGTTGGGGTAAGAAAATCAGAAAGATTTCACTTAGGTGACTTTACGCGACCCATTCAGAAAACTTCACGGGCCGCAAATTGCACATGGCAGATCTATACATTTCCTAAAATGTTCTATGCTACTCCCTGTCGTTCCCGTCTACTATCACTTATTGTTTGGACTGCTTCCGCTACCTTCACTTCCTGTTCTATCTTCCCTTGACACTGACAGCACTAAGACAGCATTTCTTCCTTTAGAAACGTAACTTCCTATTTATGCGGTATGATTTTCTGCGCCTATAACGATTTCTAGAGGTCATTTCAGTTGAAATAATCTGACGTTGAAGAGTTTATTGTTTAAATAAACTACAATAGTAAGAGTTCATTGTTGAAATATTTAATGTATTGTTGTCCTTTGCTCGTTAAAACTGGTTGTCGTAGAAACCATGTCCTATTTCTCTGTCGCTTGAATTTTTTTTGTTTATATTATTTGTTTGATTACTGCTTGGTGACGATAATCATAGCAATGTAGATGATGAGGAAAAAGCTACTCTTGCTTGATAACCAACATTGTGTTTGTACCTCGAACAATTGATGTAGTTATTTCCCGTGTCCCTATCTGTCTGACTTGCATTGTATACGATACGTTATTTTGCATCCATTGTACACACACACACACACACACACACACATACACACACACACACACGCATATATATATATATGTGTGTGTGTGTTTTATATATATATATATAAGTGTTATATATATATATATATATATATATATATAAAGGCACACACATATACACACACACACATAGATGTATATAATATTCTGACTTAATTATTTAATTATATAAGCTATGGTGTGTATTGTTGCTGGTTTTCGCTTATCCAGATGTATAAAATTATCTTTCTCATTAAGATTTGAAATAGAGTCTAAATAGATAAGGCTAGCCCCTAATGATCCCTAAAATAAAAGTGAAATTTTATATACACACGTAGATGTTTGTCTATTTATCTCTCACTATATATATATATATATATATATATATATGTAACCTCAGCATCTTATTTTATTATTTTTATATATACATGTATATATTTATTTATTTATATATATATATATATATATATATATATATATATATATATATATTGTTATACTTGGGGAGGGTCATACTTGTGTAATAATATTGCCAGAATTAATAACAGAACACACTCACTGTTTGGTTGGTTTTCGTTTCTGTGTCTTTTATATCGGTTAATTTAAGTTATTTGGTCCTCAATGTTACCATTGACTGACCAACGGATATAATATAGACACAAACACATATATATATAGTCTAACAAACTTCTTTCGTTGCACATCTGCAACATCGTCAGTGGTTCTATTATGTTTCCTCGTGTTGTATTGTATGCATACGCCATCTTTATTTAGTCTGTTTATTTATTTATTATATATATATGTATATATATATATATATGTGTGTGTATATATATAAATATTTGCGCTACGGTTCTTATATATTTGATATATATTTATCCTTATCGAGCCCTCTTTGGATTTTAGTCTTCAAATTTATTATTATTACTATATATATATATATATATATATATATATATATATATATATATATATATGATGTGCAAAATATACTATCAGCTTTGCCCAAATGTTGTTGGCATCACCTTCAAAAATCTCATTCGCATCTCATAAGAAAAATACGGCACAATTATTTCACCTCAATTGTCCCCGCTCTCTTTAACATTACACCAAAACACATTAAAGCAGAAACAGACCCCATCAATTTGAAGAAGTCTTTGGACCAATTCCTTCAAGAAATCCCTGCTAAACCTCCTACACCCGGATATGCCTCTGTAATCAATAACTCTCTATTTGAGGCGGCCATTGGGCGATGGTGCCCAAATCCTGATTTGAAAGACTTCGAAACCCTAAAGGGTAGAAACGTAATCCTGGTATGTGTATATGCATTTTTCTTCTAACTTTAATTTTATACCTAATTGTGTATGGTTGACGATATATTTAATCGATTTCCACGTGCTATTGAAATGGTGGGTAAATATTCTATAGCTGTTGATTGCGAATAGATGGCTGTCGTTTATTTATCTATTATTTCTTCATAGGTGCCTTTTAATCTTATAGCCTGGTTTAATTGTTTTTTTGTGTGGTTGATTATGCTAATTGGGAAAGGAAATGGGGTATATATCTTATCAAATGATTCTATGGACATAATTTATAGTAACTATATATATATATATATATATATATATATATATATATACGGAAAAAATGAAATGAAATTTCATTTCCCACTCTTAGTACGGCTGTTACTTAAATATAAGTATGTACACGTACATACATATATGTATACAGACGTACAGTAGTATGTATATATATATACATACATGCACACATATATATATATGTACGTATGGATTCACCGAACATTTATTATAATGCTCGGTGTGTTTGTAAACAAACATCCCGAATTAAGCCGTAGTGTCCAGCAACCATCGTTGCTCGTTTGTTCAACACTGACAACGGAACGATGTACTAATTTCAAGCTTATTAGCTATCGTCAGCAACGTATACCTTCCTGCCAGATTGTTGAACGTATATACTTACCTTATGCATATTAACGGCTGAGTAGCCCAATTTGCAAATCGAGTGGGTTAATCGGCCGGGTGCACCGAAAACGATAAACGGAAAAAATGAAACGATTAACCCACTCGATTTGCAAATTGGGCTACTCAGCCGTTAATATGCATAAGGTAAGTATATACTTTCAACAATCTGGCAGGAAGGTATACGTTGCTGACTATAGCTAATAAGCTTGAAACTAGTACAGCGTTCCTTTGTCAGTGTTGAACAAACGAGCAACGATGGTTGCTGGACACTACGGTTTAATACGGGATGTTTGTTTACAAACACACCGAGCATTATAATAAATGTTCGGTGAATCCATACGTACATATATATGTGTGCATGTATGTATATATATACATACTACTGTACGTCTGTATACATATATGTATGTACGTGTACATACTTATATATATATATATATATATATATATATATATATATATATATATATATCCGTCTGTGTTTGACAGTAGAGAGAAAAGAGTACTCAATACCGAAGTAGAGTTTCAATATTCCTATCACCCTCTGCCTCCTCCACCTTGCCCACACTATCTTAATTCCCCCTCTTCAATTAAATCTCCCTCTCCACCTCGAGTTTTCCTTTCTTTATAATGTCTCAGCTATTGAAACGTTAGCTCTTGTCTGATGACCCTGTTATAAACAGGGAAATTTCCAGTGTAAAAGACGCACTAAATATACAATCATATATGCATATATATAATATGATTGATCAGTATA
The DNA here is from genome assembly GCA_964016885.1 of Eledone cirrhosa. Lineage (NCBI taxonomy): Eukaryota > Metazoa > Mollusca > Cephalopoda > Octopoda > Eledonidae > Eledone > Eledone cirrhosa. The sequence continues at coordinate 233,087,959 of OZ024740.1, forward strand.
TCAGGAAAATCTAGGCAACATTTGTTTGAGTTCAAATAAATGTTTATTATAGTGTCTCTAACACGTGTTTCAATACAGTCATGCTATCGCCTACGAAAGCTGGATTATTTCTTAATCTACTACCTTGCACTGCGCAGTTAAATTCTGCATATCATCAGAGAGATTCGTGAGAAACTGAAGTCATGTGCTTGAGGTCGTACGAATATAGTAAATTACGTACTTACGCAGATACCTCTACCAGTATCTATTGTCAACTATTAGATAATTTTCTTGTAAATTTAAACAAATATACAAATTTTCAAATATGCATGCATACATACATTACATCGATGTCTATTTTGAAGTGGTGGCAAACAAACCTGAAAGGAGCCAACAGAAAGTGTTTGTTGCTCATTAGATGAAATGGAAGTGACAACAAATAGAGAAGGATAGTTTGTGGCTGTTTAGGCATTGCTCGTTTTGAATTGAAGTTAACAGGTGTTAAGAGAGAGACTATATTAAGGAAGAGACGAAATCTAGTATTATATACAAAATTTATAGGAAAAGAACAAAGGAAGGCTAGATTATAGGGAGATATCGTAGTTGATATTTACAATTCAGGCTGGTTACTGGCACCTAGTCAGGTGTAGAGAGGGAAGTATATTGTTGACAGGTTGAATAAAGAGATATATATGTATGTAATAAAAGGAAGATAATTCTACTTTTGGCATAAGGTCAGCAATTATTCCAGTGTATTACTGTTACTTTATTTTATCGACCCCCGTAAGGATGAAAGGCAAAGTTAACCTCGGCGGGATTTAAACTCTGAACATAAAGGGCCGTAACACTTTGCTGCATTGAATTAGTATGGATGCTGAAATTACCGTGGAAATAGATGCAGAGATGCAGGCCTGAATCTAAATAGTCGTGATATTTACTGGTGTATGCGATGTAGAATCTAAAGTTTGTGCAGAGCATACATATTTAAGGCATAAACATCATGGCATCCATTATCTAAGTAGTATAAGTGATTTATAAGTTAGTGTCATTAAAGTGAGATGTATGTATAACCATAGCTAATGATATTGAATTGTAATGGGTATGAGAGGAACGGCGAGAAGTTTAGTTGCGCTTGCATGTGAGCGTGTTTAGGTATGTATATGGCTTCATATATACGCATTATGTGTTTGCCTATGTTTATATGAGATTGCAAATGTAATTGTGAATTTGACAACTTTTTTAATTATAAATGTGTGTATAAATGTGTGTAAATATATATACATATATATGTACATATGTGTGTAAATGTGTATAAATATACATACACATAGAATGTGCTGTGACACAGCCTTTTGTCTAACGCATGGATGTGGTGTGATTGGTAACATTTATATCGATTTGCCTGTCAAATGTAGCGTTCTCAGCTGCTACTCTACTCTGAGGTAATCAATGTAACTTCTGCCTCGTATACATCCGTCTCTCTTATATGGTCAATTTAATTGACACACCACTTTTTGTACAAAAGTGACTGATAGGCTAATAGGGAATTATTATTCTCATGATAGAAGCAGAAATAAAGTTAAATATGCAGATTAAGCAGCTTCCTATCTTTATGTCTAATAGGGAAATGATTGTCTATTAATCTTAAGAAAGTATTTCTTGTATTATTATTGCCGTTTTTTGTGTAGGGGTCATGGAACATATAATATTTGAATGTGTTTCCTTTTTCAGAGGGCCATCGAGATGAAGATTATTTAAAACATTGATTAAACAGATTTTGTAAGGTTCCACAGTATATAGGGTGGTGGATTGGCAGTATCGGTAGAGGGTCGGACGCCATGCTTTGACGCATTGAGTTACGGCCCTTGCCATTCTGAGTTCAAATTCCGCCGAGGTTAACTTTGCCTTTCATCGTTAC
>OZ024740.1:233094855-233102355 GCA_964016885.1 Eledone cirrhosa
ACATAGATAGAGAGAGAGAGAGAGAGAGAGAGAGAGAGAGAGAGAGAGAGAGAGAGAGAGAGAGAGAGAGAGAGAGAGAGAGAGAGAGAGAGAGAGAGAGAGAGAGAGAGAGAGAGAGAGAGAGAGAGAGATGTGGAGAAGAGAATATGGCAGGTAGAAGAAATGGAGTTATATTGGGAAGATGCCTGTTTGAGGTGAGAATCGGAGAATTAGGATGGATGCATGCATGATTGAATGACCAAGATATTTAGGATGGATGAGTAGATAGATGGATAAATGAATGGATTAGATGGATTGTAGCTTGTAGTATGGTTGGTTGGTTGGATTATTGGATGGATGAATGATTATGTGATTGGTTGGTTGTTTTGTTGGGTGTATAGTAGGTTGGATTGATGGGTTGTTGGGCATATAGAGGGACATCTTGTTGATGGTACAGATGCATAGTTTGTTGTACAGATAGAAGATTATCTGAATGAATGTATGTTTGGATGAGTCGGGCCATGGTTTTAGTTGGAAAGATTTTTGGTTGTTACGATGTGTGTATGGAATTGTAAAAATGGATGTTTAGAAAGAAAGACTGAGATATTTGTTTTGGCGTGAAAGAAACAAAAATGAAGGAAGAATGAATATATGAAGAATAAAGTAATATAAGAATGAAAGTAATTAAGAAATTAAAGAAATGAAAACTAAAATATGAGGAAGGTAGACTTAAAAAAGAGAGAAAAAGATGAAAAAAAAAGGATGAAAAAAGATGGAGCGAAAGGATGACAGAAAATAAAGATAAGAAGAAGGGTAGAAAGCAAGAAAGAACGAAGAAAAGAAATAATGACAGTAATGAAAGCAGAAATAGGAGAAGAAAGACAGATAAAAACAGCGAATAGATAAATATCGAAAGAGATAAAAACAATGAAGAATAAGAATGAAAGAAATAAAGGATGTAATACAAGAAGAAATAGATAAATAGGTAGGATGGTAGGAAGGAAAAAATATCCGGAGAGAGAAATGCTGAAAATAAGGAATAAGAAAAAAGACATAAAAAAGGTACAAACAAAATTTGTCAGGAAAAAAATTAGAAAGAATGGTTGTAAGGAATTAAGTTAGAAAAACTAAAAATATTAATGGAATAAAAAGGTGGAAGAAATGCTTAAAATTAGAAATATAAACAGAAGAAGAAGAAGAAGAAGAAGAAGAAGAAGAAGAAGAAGAAGAAGAAGAAGAAGAAGAAGAAGAAGAAGAAGAAGAAGAAGAAGAAATAATTGTATATCTGTGAGAAGTACAAGTCATGCCGCATCGTCCTTAGCACGGGATAACATGGGCCCTGCTGAGGCCTTAGAGGTGCCAGTTCGAAAAATATATTGTAGTCTTCACCCAACGCTGCAAAAACTGACGATGGGACTGCAACCTGTTTTGGGAGGTGTGGGATGGAAATACAAAGGTTACATTTCCCGAGACCCCAAAGCAGACATTGAAAATGTGTAACTGGAATGTTACAATCCTTGCAGGCAAGAAGTAGAAAGAGTAGGAGGCCAGGTGCTACCAGTCATATAAAGTAGGGGTTTCCTCGATCAAGTTCCGTGTCTCTGGTATTATAGACTGAGATAGAGGATGAAAAGTCCTTTATTCTGGTATAGCACCAGAAATGACTGCACAAGTTGAAGTAGAGATATTCACAAGCCAGAGGCTAACAGAATGTTTATGAACTGGATTCCATTGTGAGATAGGTTGGTGCAAGTTTATGCTCCAAACAAAGAGACCAAGTACAGATCCTTCCTTGATGAAGTCACTGCAGGGTTAGATGCATTTAATACTGAGTTATATATCCTAAATAGAGAGTTCAATGCACATGTTGGTTTTGACTAACGGATATGAAACCGATTAATTCGTTTGAACGGCAATCCCGATCTAAATACAAATTAGACTTTTGTTCGACTAATGGGTTCTATTATGTTCTCTTCTGTCCTATTATGAACACCTTCTTCTGGCACATGGTAAAAGAGATTACTAATTCATTGTGTTATTGTCTCTGATCTCTTCAGTTCTGTTCTGGATGTTCGTGTTAAGTGAGACAATGAGCTGACAAGTAGTAACCATCTAGTTATCTGCTGCCTGAGACTACTTAAAGGCAAAAGGGCCCACAAAACTTACAGGAGAAAGCGGGAAGTGCTGGTAGATAAAGAAGTCAGGAATAGGTTTGTGGATAATATTGCATCTAAGTCTAGAGAACTCTCTGAGCAAGCTGAGAACGTTGAAACAAACTAGAGACTGTTCAGTTCGGCAGTTTCTGCTTCATATTTTAAATATTTGTGGCAAAAAGGGGCTTGCTGTGGTCAAAGATGCCATCCCAGCAATGAAAGAAGTTTACAAACTTGAATTGGAAGTAAGTCCTCCAAATTGCATGTGCGGTAGAAGCAAGCGTAAACAGTCGCAACAAGGACAGGAAAAACGTCCTCATTAAGACATGGGAGGTCATTGAGGTTAAGCGCGAATCCAACATCAGATCAGCAAATAAAATCTTCTGGCAGACCATACGACAACTTAGTAATAAGAAGCTCCTCCATGAATGCTATCAGGATCGCGTCTAGGGTTCTCCTTACTTCACAAAAGTGAATCCCCGTGAGATGGAGAGAATACTTTGTTGATCTTCTAAACTCGGTCGCAACAAAATCATCTGATGTACATGAGATGCATTTAACCCCAAGTAGCCTGAGGTTTGCAGAGCAGTGTTCAGATGTGGCAGGAGCGCTTAGGAGGATGAAATTCAACCCGAGATGTTAAAGGTTTGGAATAGAAAATGTATTCTTTGTCTGATTCGTGTGTGACAGGTAGCATAGATCCCAGGAAAGGCACCTAATCAATGACAATCGGGAATGATAAGCCCAATTTTCAAAAAGGGAGACAAGAGTTATTTCTCTAATTATAGTGGGATCTCTTTGTTAAGATTCTTCGGCGAAAACCGAGACACTTATCCTCTAAAGAAATCCTGCGCAGTTCACTCTAAATGCAAGTGAAGATCCACTGAAGCTGGCGGCTGAATTATGTGCAATAATTGCAGGAGCTAATGCAGTAATGGGCCAGCTTCAACATTCGAGAAGGGAGGTAAGTGTAAAATCCAAACTCGCTATCTTCAAATTGGTGCCAACCCTTAACTGTTGTCATGAATCTTGGGTTATAACCGAAAAGAACACGATCGCAAATACAAGCGGCCGAAATGGAGTTCCTCCGAAGGGTCTTTGGAGTCAAGTTACTGGATAGAGTGCGTAGGCGTGAAGATTAGAGAATCTCTGCAGATAGAGCCGCTACTTCTCCGAGATCATGGCTCCGATATTACGTGCATGGGGTTAGAATCTGAGGCAAGAATCGTTGGAAATCTTTTATGGGGAAAAACTAAACGGCAGAAGACCCAGATGTAGATCTCGAGATAAAATCCATGAGCTCGGCTTTCCTCGTTTAGAGATCAAGCCGGATCAGTTAGAGACGATTGCTTCTGATAGGACCCAGTGGATACGTGGACGATGATTAAGCCCCCGTGACCCACCTAAGTTTAAGTGGCCATCCAGTGGCGCAGATTTTAATCGATATCATCAATTTCACTGCGTATTCTTCAAGTCTGGTGTTTATCTTATCGTTTTCTTTTGTCACAAACGTAAACACAAAGAGTTACTCCCACACAGGTTGAACTCTAAACCATGCATATGCGAAGCGAATACCTTAACCATACAGCTTTGTCTGCGCCTATATATATATATATATATATATATATATATATATATATATATATACTCTGTTTTTGAATTTGTTTGCAAGATTTCTTATCTGGAAACGTGTGTTGAAACAGATATTATTATGCTGCCAATAAAACCACACGCACCTGTTGGTTTTCACTTCAGATTATTATAAATTTCCTGTTGGTTGATTAGTTCGATAACCGGATGGTTGTTTATAAATGGACAACCCACAAGAACAAGTTGGTGTAGGACAGAACAAAGGAGAGACACAAAATAAAAACGGAAATTTATAATAAATTGAAGTGTGTTTTTATTGGCAACATGACCCCCTCAAAATATAACAATATATATATTGCCCCAGCATGGCCTCAGCCGGATGGCTGGATCAGGTAAAAGAGTAAAAGAGTATAATCATTTCTCATTAATGCACGCACAAAACCCATAATTTCTTTGGGAGGTGAAGTCGATTAAATCACCCCACTTCGTTACAGGCACTTTATTTTATTGACCCTGTAATGATGGAAGGCAAAGGTACCCTCGGTAGGATTTGAACTCAAAACGTAAGGAGCCGTAAGTATATGCCGCAAAGCATGTTATCCGGTGCTCTATCGACACTGCTAATTAATATTAACCTGGCAAGCGTGCACTATATGCGAATGAGCTTATTGTTGCTTTACTAATGATTGAACAGTTGCCACTAACGAGGGATTCAAATCCCGGCGAAGTAAATTAACGGCTGAAGTATGAAATTTTATTCATAAACATAAGGGATTATATAAAATATAAGCTTTGAGGTTTTTCCAGCTTCTCGTTAAATGACCAAAACAGATATATAATAATGTTATGGAAAATAAGGCTTTCACATCTCCATTATATATATATTGACTTTGCCTTTCATCCTTACGGGGTCGATAAAATAAAGTACCAGTAATGTACTGGGTATTTGCTGGCCTTGTCCCTAAAGTAGAAACAATTATATATATATATATATGTGTGTGTGTGTGTGTGTGAGTGTAGGAAAAGAGTCAGAACCCCGAAGGCTGAGCACCGGTCCGGCCGTTTTGACAGCTATATCCGAATCTAGTGCGTTATGGTCCACCTGATATCTTACCACACCCACTTTATTTTATATATATTATATATATATATATATATATATATATATATCACCACCACCCCACTCTCAAGAGCGTGAAACTAATAAACCTTTGTTCGTACTGCCTCTATGTTTTGTTCCCGTTCAATTTTTTACTATATATATATATATATATGCGTGTGTGTGTGTGTGTGTGTGTGTGTGTGTGTGTGTGTGTGTGTGTGTGTGTGTGTGTGTGTGTGTGTGTGTGTGTGTGTGTGTGTGTGTGTGCGTGTGTGTGTATGTGTGTTGGTGTGTATTTGTGTTTCTGTGTGTGTCTGTATGTGTGCGTGTGCTTGCGTGTGTGTGCGCGCGTGCGTTTATGTGTACGTATGCGTGCAAATTTATTATATACGTTTCCCTAGAAACACATACATAAGTAATTCCCCAGTTACAGCAGAACATTCTCATATGCTGATGACATTCTATATCGTTATTAGTTATAAATATAAAAAAGCAATTGAAAGAAGGCGGAGTTTATGTTCTAGCCTGTCTGTCAATTAAATAGTCAGCTTGTCGGTTGTAACCACCTACTTAACAAACGCAGATGCAGAAACGCGTTTAAGATATATAAACTCCACCTCCCTAAATTACTATTATGTTAATGTTGGATACTATATATATATATATATATAATGGATATCATTGCTAAAAGTATGTCAAGTAGGGATAGGGAGAAAGAGGGTGGTGATTAAAATAACTACAACTATTGTTAATTGGTTGAAATATGTTTGCAAGTTATCACTTTCTCAGTATGGGCGTGGAACCGCCTTAGCAACCAATGACTCACCTGCCGTGTTAATGTAAATAGCTTTACAAACTTCAAGCTAAGGGGGCGGAGCGATATATAAACTGGGCTTGGCTAACAATATTAATTTGGAAGAACGGTTAGAGCGTCGAACAAATAAACGTAAAGTTCGTTCTGATTTCAAATGCAGCCGCGGTAATCGACAGCTCAAAGCCCCAAATTGCTAATCTTGTGCGTAATGTAGAAAACATTGAGGGTGGTGGAATGGTAGAATCGTTAGAGAGTCGGACAAAATGCTTTGCGGCGTATAGTTACGCATCTTCACGTACTGAGTTCAAATCCCGCCGAGGTTAGCTTTGCCCTTTATCGTTACGGGGTCGATAAAATAAAGCACCAGTAATGCACTGGGTCGATTTAATCGACTTTCCCGTTCCCCCAAATTGCTGGCTTTGTGCCTATATTAGAAATCATTATTTGGCAGTATCGGTAGAGGGTCGGACGCCATACTTTCCAGCATAGTTACGTACCTTTACGATCTGAGTTCAAATCCCGCTGAGGTTGACTTTGCCTTTCATCCTTACGGGGTCGATAAAATAAAGTACCAGTGAAGCACTGGGTAATTGCTGGCCTTGTGCCTAAAGTAGAAACAATTATTAGTCACAGCAGTCGTGTTTGTTCCTATTTTCCTCTCTGCTTAATTCAATATCGTCTGTCAGATGTATTTAGAATTAGAAACGTTCTTTTCAAAAATTGTTCTATATATATATTTACACTTTGCAAAAGAAAAAAATAATGGTAATTTTGTCAAATAGAATCTCGTATTAAATAATAATATAATGAGATAACACTTTGCAGCATTAAGTTATTACACTTTACGTTCTGAGTTCAAATCCCGCCGAGGTTAACTTTGCTTTTCATCCTTACGGGTCGAGAAAATAAATCACCAGTAATGCACTGGGGTAATTGCTGGCATTGTGCCAAAAATTGAAACAGTTATATGATAATATAATGTACTTTATGTATGACATGATATAATATGTTTTATAAATAAAGATTGGAACTTCGAGTGAGTTGAAATGCTTAGAAAATGTAGAAAATCTCGAACGTTTGAAGATAGCTGTGTTCACAGCTTTGAATATCGGTTAAAACTCCGGCTGAACGCTCTGAACCATTGAGCTAAATAACCAACACCTGGTTGACACTTACCATCATATGTATAGTTAAATATCAACTTTTCAATGTGACAACATTTTGTAAATAAACATTGGAGTGTCGAATGAGTTGAAATGGTCAGCCGGAATTTTAGAGGTACCGAGTTCGTTTTTCGGTAGTGGCTGCTGAACAATTCTACCGTCTCTAGGGATATTTTATCCGACTTTCTTAGCTGTGTTCACATCTATCTCCTACGTCCGAGACTTTTTATATTTTCTGAGCATTTCTACTTACTCGACACTTCAATGTATATTTGCAAAATATTACCATATTGAAATGATATTTAGCTTTATCGTTTGGATTCGATTAGCTAATTGGTACAGAGCGCTGAGACAGAATTTGAGAGGCACAGGTTTCAATTCTCTGTAGAAGCTGCTTGCCAATTTTTCTGTATATAAAGGTATTTTACCCGATTCTCTAATCTGTGTTCATAATTATCTTCCTGTGTTCAAGATTTTCTGAGCATTACTATAATATATATATATAAGGCTAGACTTGTTTTATACGTTTGAAATAATTTCAAAGGAATAGAATAAAAGTCATTTCTATATGAAATATATGTACGGTTTCTACTAATATATTGAGTACGTTATTTAAATGTGGTTCCTTTCATTTCCTTTTCGGAAAACCTATTCTGTATATATATATGTATATATATATAATGTGTATATATATAATGT
>OZ024740.1:233109855-233137355 GCA_964016885.1 Eledone cirrhosa
AATGGTGTGGAGGCTACGTAGAATATAGTATACATAATGGTACCATCCAATTGCGTATATCTTGAACAGATAGATTTGTGAGACCTTCCTCACCCCAAGGATTCTCTTCCGATGTCGAATCGTCAGCACATTCCTTCACATCACCAGCCAAAGTATATCGAACTTTTTTACATTGAAGGTGCTGGCAACAAAGAGAAATGTTAAGGATTGATAAATGGCCTTTTCTTAAGAAGCAAAATAACAGATATTCTAATCTAATCAATAGAAAACTTGAACTTTTCAAGGATAAACAGCGATGAATGTCTTCACAATTTCTATCCAACCCTTTCGGGACAGCTTCCACTTGGCATATTCCTGGCTGAGACTTGGCACCTTGATTGCAATCTTGTTCCAGTTTCTATACAATTAGAGGTCTAACCTTAACCATATATGACGCACCTTAAGAGGACCATCAATTCGGTGACCCATGACAATGACTGGAGTGAAATAGTGTCTCCCGTTGCCATATTGCAAGTCAATCAATTTTTCTTGATTCATATGTGCTGCTGATACACACGTGTATTCATACAGAATAGAGCCGACTAACTCGATTACCAATATGTCCGATACCATGATTGTAATGGCGACTGAGAAAGCCGACACGGTTTTTAGGTTACCTAGTTTGAGCCATGTGTCCCACAATATTGTTTCCGCAACAAAGATTCAAGAGAAAAAGCATATATGACAGTAGAAAGGAGATAGACACTTAACAAACCGAGTGTGAGATTCGAATTGGTTACGCTAGGATCTTATTTTGTCTGGTCACCTAACAATCGAGTTTCTTTAAACAACCGAAACCAGCTGCATAGAGGATAACCACCAAGTAAAGTTGATCGACCCAATCAAAATCTTTCCAGTAAGACAAGTGGATCAGAATGTCACCAAAAACAAAAGAATTTACCTACCCTTTCTACGACGTGTTGCAAGACGTTTGCAGCCACGTCGTCTTATATAGCCAACTTTCATACAACTTCAGACTGCGTCTTAGATGCCATTCAAATTATTCAAGAGCATTAATATGTATGAAGCTGCCATGAATAAGTGAAGGAAGTCATTTTTATTAAATCCAGGAAAACCAAACCGTCCGGTTTCCTGGGATCCCCAAAGAGTCTAATGTAGCGTTGCGTATGTTGTTTTAATTTTGAAGGTCCCCCAACTCATGTGTACAACACATTTCTGTAGTCATCTGGTGCGTTCAACAACAGTTGTCTATCACAGAAGTGGCTTTTGAAATAAGTTTGTTGATCTCAGCCTCCTTATTTGTTTTGTGTTTTACACTGAGTTATCTTTCAGAGGCTTGTATAATTGAGAAGATTGCATTTGTTGTTCTTGTTGTTATTTGAATTTATCTTTTGTGTTTTGCTGTGGTATTATATGGGCTTTATATTGCTGTTACTATTTATTTTCTCTACGACTCTTTTTATTGTGGTTGTTAAGGACATCTGTTGGTTTGTTTTTGAGATCGTGAACTTGGTTATTCTCTCTTGTTTCACTGATTTTATAATTTTTTGTGATTGACGTTTCTCTAGGCAATATATGGTGATATATTGTTGTGGTGAGTGCAAGTTTAACTGTTGTCCGTTGTTATAGGTACCCGTTTACGATTTCCACGAACCTTCTAAAATGCATTTAAAATATGACAACTGTTGCAGGTTTTCTTTCCATTTTCACCTCTAACGTATATCATTGCGGCTATTTCACAAAGGATCTGAATGAGAGAAAGCAAATGGACATGAAAGTGTGTGTTGGTGTGGATTTCTACATGTATTTTTTACGGGGAAGAAGGTGGTGATATTTTGGTCGTGACGACACTACTCCACTTTTGCTTTTTTGCTGTAGTTTTGGATGCTGCTAATGTTGATATTTGGTGATTTCTTTTTACCATGATGTTAGCAGCTATGAGAGTCTTTGTTACCAGACGACGTTTCTGGACAGGAGATTGTTTAATATCAAATGTGGGATTACATGGGTCTTCAAATATCTATAAAAATGGGGGGGGGGGGGGGTAGTTTTCTGTTTGAGAGATCTATTTGATCAAGGAAATGCTTGGATTGGAACTCACATGCTTATTGCTAGCAAGATGTTTTGGGGTCGTAAAGTTATCATAACCAGAATTGCCTTTTGTTAAAAACATCGCCTGCCACCAGCTGCCAAACTCTACATATTTATTTATTTTTATACATTAACTCCCTTGATATTCTCTTTATACCGACACATCAATTTCGTAATGATTGTACATTCCTCATACTTCTCTCTCTCTCTCTCTGCTGTATCTAAGACGGAACTTGCTCCACCGTCCCACATCATTTGGCACGTGTGATATTGACAAAAAAATGGGTAAAACCCCCTTCAGTCACGAATGACCATGGGGTTTGCATCTAGAAAGTTCTCCACCGGGGCGCAGGTCCAGGCAAGGTTGTTTGAGGAAGACCAGCAGTCGCCCATGCATAGCAATCTCCCCTCTCCATGCCACCAATGTTGTTCAAGAGAAAGGTAATGGCTGATACAGCTTGGCGCCAGTGACGTCGCAATTCATTTGTACAGCTGAGTAAACTGGAGCAACGTAAAACACAGTTTCTTGCTCAAGGACACAACGCGTCACCCGGTGTGAGAATCGAACACACATCCTCCCGATTGGAAGCTCAATGCTCTAACCACTAAGCTATGCGCCTTCACTCTTTTCTATATAGACCCTTCCGCTGTATAGGCCTCTCCACTCGCCGACACTTCATAAGAAAAATATCTCCAACCTTTAAATCGTGAATTCTGGGAACACGGCTAATGAATCTAGTTGTTACCTTACAATATACACTATGTAAAATTAACAACATGCATATATATATGCACTCACATTCCAACTATTCCTTAAATGTTATGAAAATATCTTCTTCTTCTTCTTCTTCTTCTTCTTCTTCTTCTTCTTCTTCTTCTTCTTCTTCTTCTTCTTCTTCTTCTTGCACTTGGTTGACGAGGCTTGGATCATCCTACTAAGCCAGCGATCCCAGAGAGACATCATCGAGTCGTAGAGTCGACCATGTCCACCAGCCCCACTCCATCATTGGCGGTCCTGTGTTATCTCCTCTGCATCCCGGAATGTGTTATCGAGATTCCGTAGATCTTCCCTGGTCACATCCGGGTGTAACCGTCTAGATTGAACCAGGTCCAGTGATGGAATTAGTTTGCGATGGAACCAGATGCCGGCGATACACAGATTGTTGTAATGGCAGAGGAGCAACAGGTGATCACCGTTATCATTGATGGATGGGTTGGTGAATGTTGTGCCAATGGGCAGAGGCTGCAAGGGATCCTAGTTGAAGGGATCCTGGTAGAAGAAAAGATGGCAGTTTTGGCGTCCGTCAGGATGATCGTGATGGCATGGGTTGGGATTTGTCACAAGACCTGTTGAAGCTGGTTGTAGAATTCCTCATTTACAGTTTCCTCGGTGAGGCAGCGATGATAGTCACCTTCTTATGCCGGTGGAGAAAACAGGAGGAAAGCAAACGGTCAATCCAGCTGCTGAGTGACTTGAGGACGTGCTTGAGCATGGCTAGTCCCCCACCGCTGAGACCCGTCAAATGCTCAGAGCCGCTCCAGATGAGACAGTGGTCTCTCGTGGTGAATTCCCCGCTACCATGCCGTCGTGTCCCGTAGAGTCCAGCCAATGTGATGTAGTAGTGTGATAACACTCAGGACAGCAGTGTAGCTGCGACAGGACATTCCATGTGGCAACACGAATGTTATAGCGCAAATCAATTTCTCCTTGGTGGGAGCATGCACCGGTCCTTTCCGATGTGGGGAAGTCAGGTTTCTTCTGTTCGGTTACGTAATATATTGGTGTTCTTCTCGGCGGGTTGTTGGCCTTCCGCAGAATAGTCCGATGGTGGGCCTGCTATCTTGATGGCGATCCGACAACATGGTCGCTGTTGGTCTGAACCACCCCTGGGAGACTGGCCAACCTAGGATGGCTCTAAATGCAGCAATGCTCCAGACTGAAACGCTCTCTGGGTCTGGCCTTGTGATGGCGAGGGGTTTGTGTGTTCCGTAAATCCTAGAAAACGTATGGAAATATCTAATTTTGTTTTCTACAGTTTAGTAAGAGCTAGAAAATAGCAACAAATTGGAGTTCGCAAAAGATACCCAACAAACCGGGCGTCAGATTAAGTCAAGCACAGGGAATTAACGTTTGGATCAGAAAAAGTAATGTCGACACTTGTGCAAGCTCACACGAAAAACACAGTAGCATATAATTCACCCATTGAAACACAAAGCAGCAATATCAGGGAGAACAATACGAACTACATGCTATGTACGCTCTCAACCGTCTATTTGAAACATTACTTTTGCTGTAACTTTTTATCTTCGTAGCAAGTTTTCTCAGAAAACCCTTCCCACTTAATTTGCTTTCCAAATTCGAGCCGTGTAACCGCTGTAAATATTTTCCTTTGAAAGAGTAAAGAATTTACGTATCATTGACAAGAAATACTTTCTCCCTATAGCTACTAAACATAGAACCTCAACATACACGATTCTCCTTCAAACCACACATCTAGTAGCCCAGATCTATACGGTCAACGGGATAGGCTATTTCAAATGTTTGTCCATCAATTATAAGAGGTAAACCCAGAAAAATATTGTATATAGAAGAGACAAATCGCCGTTTGGGTGATTATTTTCGGGTATATCTGATTGACTATGAAACTATCAACAATTAGTTCTTAATTCCTTAGCGCATCGCATTTTCACGCCCGGTCAGACGGCGGATCATCTTCCAGTTTTATTCTGCTCTAACATCATAATTTAAATGATACCGTAAAATGCGTTGAAAATTCTCTCGTGTTCAGTTTTGGAACCTGTTCTGCAAGCTATAATTATATTTCATAGCTTCGATTCTTCCTCTCAATCCTGCATCGTACTTATGCAGACATTCAGCGTCCTCTTCCCCAATTTTCTCTCCATTAAAATTTCCCTCGAGCTTTATTTTGTAAATACCATGGGTGTGTCTCTATGCATGTATGTATGCGTACATACATGTGCAGTAGATGATACGGGTACATTTATAGGCATGTGTGTGCGTGCAAGTTGGCTAATAGGCAGCAAGTCGTTAGCAAATCTGTTATCAGAATTTAAAGCAATCCATCCCTTTCCTTGTACTACAAGTTCAAATGCAGGGGTCAGATTTTATACTTTGGAGATCGAGAAATAAAGCGTCAGTTAAATATTGGGGTCTATACTTCCTCTATAACTATTTTGCACTTCACTCTCACACCAAGTTTCTCTGGAAGTTATTCGTTGTAATCAGACATAGTAAGACTCTGACAAGTTTAAAATCTCTAAGCATGCCGTGAATCACAATGTTGCACTTACGACTCCATCATGAGTTAAAATGCGTTAACTATTACATTTCTTCGTGTGTGTTGGACCTCTGGTGGTACTGACAATGATTGTTCCAGTTGTTCGGACACAGACACAGCCTGCTAGTGAAATTAACAAGCAAGTAGCTGAGCTTTCTATGGACACGTACATGTTTAACCTACTTCTGAAAGACCTTCAGTGTAACACTGCGTGACAAGGCTATCCCTTTGAATTGCAGTTGTAAATCATATTTGCCAATTGAACTGACTGGGCAACGTGAAATAAAATGTTTTGCTCAAGGTCAATATGTGCCGCCAAGAATCGAACTCAGGAACTTAATCTTATGCTTTTAGCTGAACACCCTAGCCACTAATCCACGTACCTTCTGAGTGCGCCTATACTCACACGCACTTGTATTTGCCTGTGTTTCTGAAGAACTGACTACACATGTCTCTCAAAAATGTTACTTTTATGAGTTTTCCATGCTACTAACCAATCTTCAGCCATTCTTACTTTCAAATTTCCTTCAGTCACTTCCACGTAGTTTGAAGGAGATTTGACTGCCGACTTTGGGAAGCGTGGTAGAAATATAATGTAACAATACATAAGATGGTCACGCTTTTTCATTTGCCCAAATGCCTGAATACTAATTAGGTGTACTCGATCAGAGTCGACTTAGGGCTGCACAACAACAATCCACAGTGTTACGCACATATAATTTGGACAAAATGCATCATTGCATGTTAAGTACCATTGTCACGAAACTCAAACACTGACCCGTTCGGGTGGTTGTTCGAATTGATGTTGCCTCAGCAATCTGGTGCTTGTTTTATTATAATGGGATTTTTTTGGGGTGAAAACTTAGGTGTCTGTGTGTGTCTGTGCCTGTGTGTATGTGTATTAGTGTGTGTGTATGTGTATAGCAACAGTACCACTATCTCAGATATGTGAGCGGTACCCCAGTATGAGCCTTACGTGGGCATTATACACAAAACGAATCACCTGTCCTGGATTTGAACATACCAAATGTGATTTGGCCCTTTCATACGGTACCCACTCAACAGTCTCCCATCAGCTTTAGATGATGTCAGTAAGTTAAAAAACAAGAAAACATTAAAAAACAAGAAAACCTTACAAAGAAAAGAAAGATGTATAAATATATAAATACCAAAAGAATTTTCGGTGTTGTTGTGTGAAATGGACCGATGCGATACACAGACGTAAGTGGCTAGCAGAGTTTAGGAGGTGGGAGGGTCAATGAGATAACCAACCACACATATGCATACACCTCTTTCTTTCTCTCCATATCTCTCTCCCACCACCCTCTCTTTCTCTTTCTCTCTCTGAAACGTACATACACTAACGAGATCACTAAATTTGGATGCAGGTTGTGGTGCTGGTGGTGTGGGGGGAAGTAACTCTCTTTCTCTCACTTGACGAAAATGGGATTTACGTAGATGATGAGGGCACCTGAATTTGGCATCCCTTGAAACGTGATGTAAGTCATGTAGGCTATTTGAAGTTGAAAAACGAAATATATTAAAAACACAAAAACACTCCTAACACGACAGAGGATACATGTAAAGTAACTGTGTCGAACGAGGGACAAATCGGTGTATGACGTGGTAGTGGTATTTGGGTGGTATTAAGACGAAGGTTGGGAGGGGGTGCTGCAGACTTTTCTGGTTTACCAATGTTTGATTTTCGCGATAAGAATTTCGTTTTGGTTTTATTTTCGTTGTTACTGTTGTTTTATTTTGTTTGAAATGTAAAAAGAGAAACGAGAAATGATCAAGTCACAAGATTTATTTTTTTTATTTTTGTGACTGTCTGACATGACCTGTAACGAAAAGGTCACTGGCCTCTGTCTACTAACCACCTGTTAGTGACTGAGGTATGTCTGTGTTTTCTGTTTTTAATACTATTTTTATTCATTTTCTTTACCATTTTTGTTTTACTCTGCTAAAGGCATAGACATTTTCTCTGAGAAAATCTTAATAATTGTTTCTTCTTTTGGCACAAGGTCAGCAATCATTCCAGTGCATTACTGGTACTTTATTTTATCGACCACGTAAGGATGAAAGGCAAAGTTTACCTCGGTGGGATTTGAACTCAGACCGTCAAGGAGTGTAACCCTATGCTGCAACGCATGGCGTCCGGCCCTCTACCGGTACTGCCAATCCACCGCCCTAGAAAATGTTAATAATTGTTTCTACTTTAGGCACAAGGCCAATAAATCTCCAATGCATTACTGGTACTTTATTTTATCGACTCCGTAAGGATGAAAGGTAAACTTATCCTCAACGGGATTTGAACTCAGACCGTAACGGGACGTAACTATGCTGGAAAGCATGGTGTCCGACCCTCTACCGATACTGCGAATGAACATATATATGGCGGTTCAATAACAGAAATAGTGGTATAAACAACTAATTGAAATAGCTCCCTTATTCCATTATACAATTTAAGTTCTGAGTTCAAATCCCATTAGTATTGACATTCTTCGCCGTTTAGCACATCTGGATCAACTATGGGCGTCTACACAGTAGTCTCATCTGCTGGAAATAGCAATCGCATCTCTTTGGAATACATTTTATCATAGGTTTGTTGGATCAGGGTTGGACTAGGGTTAAGAAGATGGAGTGAGAAAGAAAGAGAGAGAGAGAGAGAGAGAGACTGACAGAGAGAGCGAGAGAGAGAGAAATAGAGAGAGAGTGAGAAAGTGGGAGATAGAGAGAGAGAGAGAGAGAGAGAGAGAGAGAGAGAGAGAAAAAAAAGAGAGATAAAGAGAGAGAGAGAGAGAGAGAGAGAGAGAGAGAGAGAGAGAGAGAAAGAGAGAGAAAGGGAAAGAGAAAGGCGGAGGCAAGAGGGAAATAGCGGAGAGGGAAAGGTATTCGATAAGCTGTGTGTGTATATAAATATGCGTAATTTTTAGTCTCGCTACACAGAATTGTATTAATAAACACATGTACCCCTTTCTCTCTATCTCTGTTTCTCATTGCTTTCACATACATAAATACACACACACACACACATACACACACATATGTGCGTGTGTGTATGTATGTATGTATTAGTAGTGGTAACAAACAATATAAGTAGAGGTTAATCAAATCTATAAAGTAGAAAATTATTTTTAATTTGGACAGTTGAACCGGTTCAAAGTTCTCCGCAGAACTGTTCAGTTAGAAAACGGGTCGCAGGTGGCGGATAGTGACACGGCCACCAGATTTGATGGATAGTTGCGATATAAGCGGGTAACTGCCAGACGAATAGCAACTCCGGACCAACAGCGTTAAACTGATAGGGCAGATGGATCAATGAATGACACCTGCAGCTCCCAAGAAAACTCTCACATCCCAGTGATGTAGCTATATGATGAGGCGAGTAAAGGCCGCCTCTAAAAAATCTAGTCTTCACGGGTTTGAGAAACTTCCAGATAGCTGACTGGCACCAATAAGACCACCAAAGCTGCAATATGGTAAGAGGCATCAAAAAGGATCATATCGCATCGCGCCTCGCGTCGGTTAAGAAGGGACGCGATCAGTCGTTTAAGTAGAGGGGCCTGTTCGAAACATATATTGCAAAAACTGGCGATACATGTGCGACCTGTCCGGAGAAGCGTGGGATGGAAGCACAAAATTGACTATCATGAGACCCCAAAGAGGTTTTCAGAAGGGAGCACTCCTTGACAATTTGAATCTGGAAGATCACAACCGTTAAAGGTAAGGAGCAGGAACAAGTGGAGGAGACTATCTCCTACTGATTAGCTATAGTCGGGGTTTCCTCAACAAAGTTCCGTGGCTCTGTTACTGTAGATTTGGATGGTGGATGGAAACTCCACTATTCAGGTGTAGCACCAGAAATGACTACACAGGTTCAGGTGGGGATACTCACAAGCCCTCGGCTGTCAGGATGTGTTATGGACTGGGTATCATTAGGAAGGAGGATTTGTCTCTTGAAGCTTAGGCTGAAAGATAGGTCTCTGTGGATGGTGCAAGTTTTATGCACCAAACAATGACTCATGTTTTATGCACAGATCATTCCTTGGTGAAGTCACTGCAGCGTTAGATGTAGTTAAGACTGAGTCATATATCCTGATGAGGGACTTCAATGCACATGTTGGCACTGACCACCTGACATGGAAAGGAGTGATTGAAGGAACGGCGATCCCGTTCTAAATATGAATGGAAAGGCCTTATTATATTTATATTCTAACGAAGGACTCTCTATTATGAACACCTTCCATGACAGAGACATCAATAAATACACATGGCATAAGTGGGATCAGGGACAGAGATCAATAACTGATTTTGTTATTGTCTGTGATCTATTCGATTCTGTACTGGATGTTCGTCCTAAAAGAGGTTCTGAGCTGTCAACTCATCACCATCTAGTTATCTGCAACTTGAGACAACCCAACGCCAAATAAACCCACAAAACTGGCAGGGTCTAGGACGACCTACAGGGTAAAGTGGGATGATTTGGGTGGATAAGGAAATCAGGACCAGGTATGCATCCAAATTTAGAGAGCTCCCTGATCAAACTGTGGACATTAAAATGGAGTGGAGATTGTTCAGCACAGAGGTTTCTGCTTCAGCCGCTAAATGCTGTGAAAGAAAGAGGTTTGGTGTGGCACCAGAAGGCAGGGGAACGCCTTGGTTCAATCAAGATGCCATCTGAGCATAGAAGGAGGAGGCCTACTAAGCTTGGCTTGGAATTATCTTCTCCTTCTTGCATTTGCTTTATAAGCAGGCACAGAAATAGCAGCAGAGAAAGTAAAGGCGTCCAAAATTAAGATATTGGAGGACTTTGGGGTTAAGCTGGAATCCGACTTCAGATCAGCAATTAAAGTATCCTGCAAGACCATCTGTCGACTTCGTAATAAAAATTCCTCCTCCACACTTGCTAACAAGAAGGCTTCCGGTGTTCTCTATTCTTCAGAGAGGCGCATCCTCACGAGGTGGAGAGAATAAATGTTTATTTTCAAACGTTTTGATCTCCCCTTATATATGCATCATTTTGTTTCCTATTATTTTTTGTTCAGATGAAGAAAGTCTAAAGTCTGAAATTAAGAAGACTCTCTTATCTCTAATTTTAAATAATGACAAATACATTATGATCGTACTGTATTCTTTCTCTGTTGTTATTACTTTTACTTTTTTTTATTTGCATGTTAGCCACATTGAGGACGATTGTGTCTCGAAGTTCACCCTCCTAGTACCAGTATAGTGTGAGCGTTAATTTTATTTGAGTCGATAATTCCCTTTTGTTATGTGTTTTTTTTTATTATTATTTTAAGTTCGGTTGATTTAGTTATTGGGTATGTATTTGTAAGGATATATAGATATAGATATTAACCAAACCCTATTTATGATGTTTCATCGAAATCATCCTAACAGGATATACACATCTAAAGCAACCTCTAGACTTATGTTTTCCGTAAAGTCACCAATTCGTAGAAGTTCCATAATCAACATCATAGAAGTTCCATCATCAACTGCTACAACGGTTTCTGTGACTAGATATAAAAGATGTTTACTTTAGTTGTTTCACCGTTCTATCATCCAGCGTAATATTCGACATGATCTCTATTTCATAGACATCAAGGTGAAAGAAGCCGCTTGTTGTATAATACAGAGAAGCTTTTGATATGTTGAATTACACAAGCCCTTCAAGTGCTTCCGAATATCTAGAGATTCACTCATTTTCACAGCTTAGTCAGAGGACAGAGGAATGTTGGGCCAAAGGGTGGAAACAACCGTGATTTGTGGCTTATCGTTAGGGGAAAAACCTGAATCGAATGTTTACAACAGCGTGGGCTCTGCTAGAGAACTTCACAGGTTAGGAGGTGATATTAGAATAAGTTATGGCTTCTGTCTACTAGCACAATTTAAAGGTCGAAGAAATATTTGTTCTTGAATGCCAGGACTCGTGAGGATGTTAAAATAAATGTCTGGATCGATATCTTTAGGAAACTACAATTATATATGTGTTAGAATTTGAAATGCGAATCTAAAGTTCAGCAAGGAATGTTAGATTGGTAGAGGGAATGGTGTATAGCAGTGTTCTATACAGTAGCTGTTGTGAAAATGATATGTCAGGTGGTTTGGTAAATGATTTGGTGCGGAAGAAAGTAATGTTTTGAATAATACTACCATGAGCTGATGAAGTTCAAGGGAGCAGAAAAAGCTGGAGAAAGAGTAGGAAAAGTAAAAGGAAAACACAAACTGACATCGAGTGAGGGTCTGCGGGTTATCTGAAAAGGAAATGTCGCAGGAGAAAACAACTACAAGCATCAAGTTTCACGAATGTCTATAAAAATAGTAAATTATAAGATATGACGTGACTTGTCATATGAGATTGTGGTCAAAGTATAAAACGGTTGGCAATTGAAATTTAAAATATTCCTTATTGTCTGAGAATAACAGTAACACATTGGAAATGGTTTAGTACATGTGACCCGTTAGTTGTGGCAACATGTTACTGAAATGTAGAAGGCGTGACGACCTAAAAAAAACATCACATAATGTCAAGAAAGACACATTAATAATATACGACGGACCATCACCATCTCCTTTCACTAGTCCCCCACCTCCCCAACACACGTATTTTAAGAATTGATAAAATAACAACATTTAGTGGAAGAAATAGAGGAATGATAAAACAAACAGCAACAAAAAGAAGAATACTAGAAAGAAAGGTCAACTCTGGAGAGTGAACTTGATTCCTCCTACTCCTCCTCATCCACTTCCTCATTCACCTCCTCATCCTCCTCATCCAACTCCTCCCCCTCATCATCATCATCATCATCATCATCATCATCATCCTTCACACCTTCCTTCTCTTCTCTTTCGTCCTCCTCCTTCTTCGTCAGTATCGGTAGAGAATAGGACAATATGCTTTACATCATAGAGTTACGGTCCTTTACGTTCTGAGTTCAAATCCCGCCGAGGGTAGCGTTGCCTTTCATCCTTACGGGGTCGATAAAATAAAGTACCAGTCACGTACTGAGGTCGATTTAATTGACTTTACACCTCCAATTGCTGGCCTTGTGCCTATATCAGAAAGCATTATTATTTTTTTCCGTTGGAAAAGGGCGGTGGATTGGCAGTATCAGTAGAGGGTCGGACGCCATGCTTTGTAGCACAGTTACGTCCCTTTACGGACTAAGTTCAAATCCTGCCGAGGTTAACTTTGCCTTTCATCTTTACGGAGTCGATAACATAAAGTACCAGTAATACACTGGAATAATTGCTGGCCTTGTGCCAAAAAGTGGAAACAATTGTTATTTTTTTCCGTTGTTATTTTCGTTATGGTGTATTTTTACTCAATTTATGGTAAACGCCCGCTATCACTGTCTTCGTATTGTCCCCTATATGTAGACCCTTGTGGCCAATAAATAAAACCATGGCAATATCGTTAGAGTGTCGGACACCATGCTTTGCAGCATAGAGTTACACCCCTTTACGATCTGATTTCAAATCCCACCGAGGTTAGCTTTGCCTTTCATCCTTACGGGGTCGATCAAATAAAGTACCAGTTACGCACTGGGGTCGGTTTAATTACCCCCCCCCCCCCCCAAAAAAAAAAGAAAAAGAAAAGTTGCTGGCCTTGTGCCTATATAAAAAACCATTATTATTATTCGTGGCAGTATCGGAGGGCGGTTGATTGGCAGCATCGGTAGAGGGTCGGATCCCATGTTTTGCAGCATAGAGTTACGGCTCTTTATGATCTGAGTTCAAATCCCGCCGAGGTCAACTTTACCTTTCATCCTTACGGGGTCGATAAAATTAAGTACCAGTAACGCACTGGGGTTCGATTTAATCGACTTTCCCCTCCCCAAAATTGATGGCCTTGTGCCTATATAAGAAACCATTATTATTCGTGAAGGTTTGCACAATTAATACAATTGATGGATATTCTACTGCCTGTCATGTCTCAATAAGGACCTTAGATGGACAACTTCTCCGAGTGTATGTACAGTTCGGCAATTCCACGCATTCACATGGATGTATGCGGCTCCAATCAGTTCACTTTTGTCTCCCTAACG
Organism: Eledone cirrhosa; assembly: GCA_964016885.1. NCBI lineage: Eukaryota > Metazoa > Mollusca > Cephalopoda > Octopoda > Eledonidae > Eledone > Eledone cirrhosa. The sequence continues at coordinate 233,123,300 of OZ024740.1, forward strand.
TCATTACTTCTCTCGGGAAATCATAAAGTTGAATACTGTGTATATATATATATATGTGTGTGTGTGTGTGTGTGTGTGTGTGTGTGTGTGTGTGTGTGTGTGTGTGTGTGTGTGTGTGTGTGTGTTATGTGAGTGTTATATATATATATATATATAATGATTGTCCTCGCAAACGTTTTGAATGTATCAACTTTACAGTGCCTCTTGTGGCAAAAAAAGGAAGATAAAAATAATAATAATGATTTATTATTATAAGTTCAGCAATTTGGGGAAAGGGAAAAGTCAATTAAATCGACCCCAGTGCATTACTGGTGCTTTATTTTATCGACCCCGTAAGGATGAAAGCAACGTTAACCTCAGATCATAAAGGGCCGTAACTCTATGCTGCAAAGCATGCCGCCCGACCCTTTACCGATGCTGCCAATCCACCGCTCTATAATAATAATATTAATAATAATAATGATAACAACAAGACCTTTTACTCATCAAATGAATTATTAACTACACATAAATTAAATGATTTATGATAAAGTTTGAGAGGAAAGTGAAATGTCAAAGAGGGCTGCTGCCCCTTTCATTAATCGGAAACTTTGGTGGGTGTTTTGTTACGCGAATTGGAAGAGAGGTCATTAACTAGGTCTAAGATTCCCAGGAATGTCTGTCCAAAATAGGTTTTTATCGCATTGCATTTCGAGATAAAGTCATTTCTATTGAAACAAAAGCAGCTGTATTCTGTCCTGTGTAATTTACCAGGCTGAGTGGGCCGTTTCAATTATATGTCTAAAGACCCAATGAATTATTCGGTTTTAAAAATAGTCTTCTCGTTTAAAGGCTTGCATGGGGTGAGTCATTCATTTCTTAACTAAGGCTTCTTTTAAAAATATAATTTACCCTGATAAGGAAGTGCGAAACCAATAGCCATTTTTGGTCTTCCTTAAAAGGGCGAGGAATAATGACAATTTGATAAGGTAAAATTGATGAATAATTAGTTTGAAATATTGACGACCAGTTTTTCAGAATATGTGTTGTTGAAAACAAAAAAAAATGTAAAATCTTAATAAGGTAACTTAAACATACACTAAATGTGATGCGAAGAAGAGAGTGGTTGAGTTGGAAGTGCTATTTAACACAAAATTATCAAAAAACAAATGGTGGTACACGGAATAGTACAAACGCACAGATACACAGATGCAGATACAGACATACACACACATGCACACACACCCACACATACACACACACGCGCACACACACACACACACACACACACACACACACACACACACACACACACACACACACACACACACACACACACACACACACAAACATATATATATATATATATATAATTAAAAGGGATATTTAATTTGTTGGGAATTCAACAAATATATATGTTTATAACTGATTCAAAGCCCTCGACAGTTTTCTGGAGTATAATATCAATGATATTAATAGATGGAAACTATATTTATAAAACCATATTTATTCTATTATATATATTTCAAGGGCACCAAAACTTTGGTACCCACTCATCAGATAAAATACAAAGTTTGTTTTATAAATATTGACATATCCAGGAAGGAGATCTTAACGGTTATATATATATATCAAGATAGAAAAAGAAAAACATAGGGAATTCAGAAAAACTTATTAGTTTCACACTTATTGGATAAAGAAAATGAATAGTTCAACGTATCGGACGTTAGTTCTTCATTAGGAAAGATACTTTTAACAGGTCGAGAAAAGTACGTATATATTACCGATATTAGTGATAAATATTAACTAGTTAAGAGAAGCGCTAACTTGATGGGACATTTATACAGATTTCGTTCTAGATAACCATGTTACAGACAACCCCACATTGAAACGTTCTAAAAAATATCAAAATACTTAAAATGAAGCAAGCTACGAAAAGTAGCCTGAGTGGATCTGGAGAAAATAAAATGCATACTGTTTCATACACTGAATATGTGAAATATGACAGATCCTGTTTCATACACTGAATATGTGAAATATGACAGAGCCTGTTTCATACACTGAATATGTGAAATATGACAGAGCCTGTTTCATACACTTCATAATATGTCAAATATGACAGAGCCTGTTTCATACACTGAATATGTCAAATATGACAGAGCCTGTTTCATACACTGAATATGTCAAATATGACAGAGCCTGTTTCATACACTGAATATGTGAAATATGACAGAGCCTGTTTCATACACTGAATATGTCAAATATGACAGAGCCTGTTTCATACACTGAATATGTGAAATATGACAGAGCCTGTTTCATACACTGAATATGTGAAATATGACAGAGCCTGTTTCATACACTGAATATGTGAAATATGACAGAGCCTGTTTCATACACTTCATAATATGTCAAATATGACAGAGCCTGTTTCATACACTGAATATGTGAAATATGACAGAGCCTGTTTCATACACTGAATATGTCAAATATGACAGAGCCTGTTTCATACACTGAATATGTCAAATATGACAGAGCCTGTTTCATACACTGAATATGTCAAATATGACAGAGCCTGTTTCATACACTGAATATGTCAAATATGACAGAGCCTGTTTCATACACTGAATATGTGAAATATGACAGAGCCTGTTTCATACACTGAATATGTGAAATATGACAGAGCCTGTTTCATACACTGAATATGTGAAATATGACAGAGCCTGTTTCATACACTGAATATGTCAAATATGACAGAGCCTGTTTCATACACTGAATATGTCAAATATGACAGAGCCCGTTTCATACACTGAATATGTCAAATATGACAGAGCCTGTTTCATACACTGAATATGTCAAATATGACAGAGCCTGTTTCATACACTGAATATGTCAAATATGACAGAGCCTGTTTCATACACTGAACATGTCAAATATGACAGAGCCTGTTTCATACACTGAATATGTCAAATATGACAGAGCCTGTTTCATACACTGAATATGTCAAATATGACAGAGCCCGTTTCATACACTGAATATGTCAAATATGACAGAGCCTGTTTCATACACTGAATATGTCAAATATGACAGAGCTTGTTTCATACACTGAATATGTCAAATATGACAGAGCCTGCTTCATACACTGAATATGTCAAATATGACAGAGCCTGTTTCATACACTGAATATGTCAAATATGACAGAGCCTGTTTCATATACTGCATATGTCAAATATGACAGAGCCTGTTTCATACACTGCATAATATGCCAAGATCATGACATACCCACACTAAAATGCTACAAATATACTCTAAATGATCTGAGAAAATAACAAAGTAACCACACACAGGAAATATGAAAAGTAAATTTGATCTCGGCGGGATGTAAACATAGTACTTATCTGGAATTAAATACTGCAAGTTATTTTGTTCAACCTTCTAACCGCTACTACTATAATTTCTTACAAAGACACAAAACTTGGAATTTTTAAGGTAGGGAGCAGCAACCGATTACATTTCGTCCAGGACTTAATGGAAGAATAAAATACAATGTTCTACGGTGCTAATAAGATACAAAAAAATACTTCTATAACGCTCCTAAATGTTTAGTTTGTATTGTTACCACTGCAAATATGCCTCATATGAGATGTACATATGACATGTAAGTTTGGGCAGAGCACTTTTATTCCTGCATATCTGCTCTCAGAAAGATTTGAACTCAGGATTGCAGGCATATATAATAATTCATAGCGTCAATTTAATATTACTTTTATTATAAACAACAACCTTATGAATGTTTGTCTCGTATGATATGCCCTCGATCTCCCACACTGAGTGTGTAAATTATTAATTTCTAACAGAAGTACAATACTATAAATCTTGGGTGAGGGTATAGCCGATTATGTAGGTAACAATAATTGTTTTTATTTTTGGCACAAGGCCAACAATTATACCAGTGTATTACTGGTACTTTATTTTATCGACCCTGTAAGGATGAAAGGCAAATTTAACCTCGGCGGGATTTGAACTCAGAATGGCAAGGGCCGTAACTCTATACGTCAAAGCATGGCGTCCGACCCTCTACCGATACTGCCAATTCAATAATTGTTTCTACGTTAGGCACAAGGCCAGCAATGACCCAGTGTATTAATGGTACTTTATTTTATCGACGCCGTAAGGATGAAAGGCAATGGTGTTCATCTTATCGCCCACAGGAGCAGGAAAATGAAAACCGTTCTTAGCGGCATCAGAACTCAGAAAGTAAAAAAGATGTATCTATATAATTGTTTCTACTTTTGGCACAAGGCTAGCAATTACCCAGTACATTACTGGTACTTTATTTTATCGACCCCGTAAGGATGAAAGGCAAAGTTAACCTCGCCGGGATTTGAACTATCTATATAAAGTAAGCTGGATGGTATATCAACATTCAGACAGTTTTTCCCCGGGCGGAATAATACATATAAACATTGAAAGAAAACTAAAAGGACATGCCATAGTATTTGTTTTCTCAGACATTAATGACAGATTGATAATCATTTCACAATATGCGGGTGTTTTATGTTCAGTGGGTTTTTAGACATTTTAAATCAGAGAAAGAAAGCCAGATGTGCTGCTAATTGTTGTTAGGGTGTCAGTGTGTTTGTTAGGTATGATAGTGGCTACGTAAACTCTACGTGTCGGTCAAGGCACAGCATGACATTTCCAGGTGTGAGTAAAATCACTTATCAGTTTCGCTTACCAGGTCAAAATAGAAATGACTTGACATTGTTTTTGGAAGGTATTTGAATACGCAGTTATCTTACTGACAGAGCGGCAGAAGAAAGTGGGAGAGAGAGCAATATACTACACACACAAACACACACACACACACACACACACACACACACACACACACACACACACACACACACACACACATACATATATATACGTGTGTGCGTGTGTGTGTGTGTGTGTGTGTGTGTGTGTGTGTGTGTGTGTGTGTGTGTGTGGAGAGAGAGAGAGAGAGAGAGAGGGGAGAGAGAAAGACATAAATTCTAACAATGACCACTGTTACATCTATAATAACAAATAAGGTCGATGATAACAGTAGCAAATGGCAGCAAGACAGGGAATAAGGAGGCTAACAAGGACTAACTATAACCCCTTCAGTTGAAGTGGCTGGACTAATATACAGACAATAAAGTATGGGCAGATATGAGGTGTGTGGTTATTTTAAAGAAACAATGGACATTGTGACAGGTAAAACAAAACCCCATTCAACAAATATACTTATTGTTTGATGGAAGGTCATAACTCCTCTCTAATCACTACCATTGCCACTGTAAATATCCCCACCACCACCGGGCTAACTTACCACACCGTCGATACCGAGCCAACGAAGGGACCTGTGTATGGTCACCGAATCTGCCAAAAAAGGTAACCAAATTTCCTTAAATCATAAAATATCGTTTTAAAAATCGGATACATTGGACAATGTTTTCCAAGATAGATTACCTATTTTTTTAAGAGACAGAATGGAAGCGGATAGAAATATTTTGATTATATATCTCATCGCTCAGCGTCGATCTGAAACTAAACAAAATTGTTTATACATAAGGCGGTGAATTATCAAAATTAATAGAGCGTCAGACGAAATGCCTTGCAGTATTTATTCTGACTTCTTGCGTTCTGAGCTTGTATCCCGCCGAGGCCAACTTGCTTTTCATCGCCCCAGCGATCGATAAAGAATTAGCAGTCAAGGGCGGTAGACTATGGAATTTGCTCCAGCATTTTTTCATTCTGAGTTGAAATCGCACCGTAGCCAATCTAGGTGATAGACTATAACTGTCGCTCTGTTTAACACTATAATCTGGTACGTGAGTGACTTTAGCTGATTTCACTCTGTGGCAAGCATTCGGCCTGGTTTTCTGATTGGATAATAGCTTCTTCTTTCCATTTTAGCGGTTTTGGAGGCCCTGAAAAGTGTTATGGCCACTGTTCTTTATTTTGGCTAATTGATGAAATGAGCATAAAGATTTATTTAAATCTTCATATCGAATGTCGATATAATTTCCCAACCTGACCATAAGTCATGATGACTAAAACGAGCTAAAGAGTTAAAGAACTGCAGCATATCTATACCATTGTTGTGATGGTGATGTTTAGCTCCAGATCAGCCTAATTTGAGCAGTCTTAATCAAAGACATAACCATCCTGTCTTGTTTTATACCGAGAACAATACTACTAAATGTATCATACCCTTTTTTAATGTTGAAGGATATTGATACAGGTAAATGCGCTAATTATAGCATGTAGGGCAACCATGTAGAGGTTATTTATATGTTTAAAACAGAGCAGGTTGAACTATTACTACTGGTCGAAATTTCACCCATATCCAAATTAAAAGCTATTCATATGACCCATAAAAAACGAAGCAGTTTATGGTTTCTGATCGAAATAAAAATTTGATATAATTTCCATAACTATAAATTGTAAAAGATTCATTATTTCGCAGGTATTCATGCACTTGCAACTAGCACTAAAACAGAAGATACTGACCTCAGTACATCCATTATCTTTGATATGAAATTTCTATGTGGAGTACTCTGATAGCCCTCCTCATTTCACTTCACACAATCTCCTCCTCTTATTAACGTCTTGTCTTTAAACAGGCACTCTTCATATATGTCCGAAATGATAAAAGAATAAAATGATAAGATTACAAGCAATCGAATATTACACTCTTAGATTAGCTATTTAAGAATCTGAATCGTTTGATTCTGTATTTAAATTGCATTGAAATCATTACATCAAATTGGAACTATAGTATCGGGCGTGGCTAGATGGAGAGAATACGAAAAAAGAGTAGTTCAGAGAGAAGCAGAGTGCATCCTGGTAGCAACAGGAGAATACGGGGCCAGTAGGTGTAGTGGGTTGGCACATGAGTCCTTGCTAATCAGCTGGATCGTTTCAATGTGTGAGTATCGCAACAGTATCAGAAGCAGCAACTAAATAAGTAAGTGGTACACCAATATAGGTCGTACCTCAATTGCTGTTTCAACTGATATCGTGACCGAGCAATGCATCTTTCAAAATTGACAGCTATATAGCATTCTGATGCAGTTCGGTATACATGAGGTTAGCCGATCTCGCTTGGGGATTTAGCAGGATATGTTGGAGACGGTTGCTTCTGACAGGAGTCACTGGAATCAGTGCTTGAGGACTATGCTCCCGCGACCCTCTCTGGAATTATCTAGAAGAAGAAGAAGAAGAAGAAGAAGAAGAAGAAGAAGAAGAAGAAGAAGAAGAAGAAGAAGAAGAAGAAGAAGGAGTAGGAGGAGGAGGAGGAGGAGGAGGAGGAGGAGGAGGATGAGGAGGAGGAGGAGGAGGAGGAGAAGAAGAAGAAGAAGAAGAAGAAGAAGAAGAAGAAGAAGAAGAAGAAGAAGAAGAAGAAGAAGAAGAAGAAGAAGAAAGGAGTGATAGATAAAGTAGGCTAGTTGGAAGAATAAAATAATATGGTATATCTGTGAGAAGTACAAGATTGATGACCATCAAAGAACTGCAATATGATTAGACACAACCAAGGTTTAACAAAATATTAACATCTAGGACAATCTATTCCTGCAGCATAGAAGAAAGTTCTTATTGGCCAGCAAATTAGAAACGATGTTTTACTATCATGCCATATCGCAAAAAAGCTCCTGAGTAATCAATCACGCTTTGTTATAGAAAGGCAGTATCAATTACGTATTGAGTTCACACTAAATGTTATAGCATTGGTCAATACAAACAACATTAATGAAAGAATGTGATGCACTTCACGTGTCTGCTGTGTATAAAATCTAAAATATAGTCGACGAGAAATTTAGAATAGTGAATGATTGAAGTAAATATTCGATACGGGGATGAAATAATATATATATATATATATATATATATATATATATATATATATATATATATATATGCATATATATATATATATATATATATATATATATATATATATATATATATATACACATAGTTATATAATAAACAACATAAGATAATTATTTCATTTACCAGTGGTTTCTTGAAGACAGATATGTATATCTGTCTTCAGTAGTCAACATGGAATGTTTATTAAATATTGATTTGAAAACAAAATTTAGGAAATATGAAAGTGAGGCTGAAATCAAATAACGAGCAAAAAATTGAGGGGAAAAAATATAAATAAATATCCAGAGCATAAACATACACACACTCAAACACGCACTTATACGTAATAGTACGTAACCGTATACATTCTCACATAATGTATGTGCGTCTACATGGAAATACGAACACACATATAAACGTGAGCATTTCCTACGGAAATACTTCATTTATATATATATATATATATATATATATATATATATATAGGTATGTATACGTACATACATATTTGTATACAGACGTACAGTAGTATGTATATATATATATATACATACATGCACACATATATATATGTACGTATGGATTCACCAAACATTTATTATAATGCTCGGTGTGTTTGTAAACAAACATCCCTTATTAAGCCGTAGTGTCTAGCAACCACCGTTGATCGTTTGTTCAACACTGACAAAGGAACGCTGTACTAGTTTCAAGCTTGTTAGCTATCGTCAGCAACGTATACCTTCCTGCCAGATAGTTGAACGACCGAAAGTATATACTTTCCTTATGCATATTAACGGCTGAGTAGCCCAATTTGCATATCGAGTGGGTTAATCGGCCGGGTGCACCGAAAGCGATAAACGGAAAAAATGAAACGAAATTTCATTTCCTATTATTAGTACGGCTGTTACTTAAATATAAGGATGTATACGTACATACATATTTGTATACAGACGTACAGTAGCATGTATATATACATACATGCACACATATATATATGTACGTATGGATTCACCAAACATTTATTATAATGCTCGGTGTGTTTGTAAACAAACATCCCGTATTAAGCCGTAGTGTCTAGCAACAACCGCTGCACGTTTGTTCAACACCGACAAAGGAACGCTGTACTAGTTTCAAGCTTTAATATGCATAGGGAAAGTATATACTTTCGGACGTTCAACTATCTGGCAGGAAGGTATACGTTGCTGACGATAGCTAACAAGCTTGAAACAAGTACAGCGTTCCTTTGTCAGTGTTGAACAAACGAGCAACGTGGTTGCTAGACACTACGGCTTAATACGGGATGTATGTTTACAAACACACTGAGCATTATAATAAATGTTTGGTGAATCCATACGTACATATATATATGTGTGCATGTATGTATATATATATACATACTACTGTACGTCTGTATACAAATATGTATGTACGTATACATACTTATATTTAAGTAACAGCCGTACTAAGAGTGGGAAATGAAATTTCGTTTCATTTTTTCCGTTTATATATATATATATATATACATATATATATACATATATATATACATATATATATATATACATATATATACGTATATATATATATATACTGTATATATATGAAATATAAGAAATAGTTTATTATTTTACATGGCTAAATACAAGAAATGTAATCTGAGTTTTTCGAATATTAATAATTGTTTCTACTTTTTGGCTCAAGGCCAGCAATTATCCCAGTGTAATACTGGTGCTTCAATTTATCGATTCCGTAAGGATGAAAGGCAAAGTTAATCTCGGCGGGATTTGAACTCAGACAGTAAATAGTCGTAACTCTATGCTGCAAAGCATGGTGTCCGACGCTCTACCGACACAGCCAAACCGATCAATAATAATATTCGATACGTTTGCAATTATGCAAACAGCCTCTTTAAAGCCATCGTGTCAGTAGAATGACCCCATCATTCTTGCTCTCATGTTTACATACCAACACAAAGAAAAATTGAGGGGGGGGGGTCATTCTACTGACATGGCTTTAAAGAGTATGTTTGCATAATTGGAAACGAATCAAATGTTATTATTAATATTCGAAATCCCGCCGAGGTTGATTTGCCTTCCATCCTTACGGGGTCGATAAAATGAAGTACCAGTAATGCACTGGGTTATTGCTGGCCTTGTGCCTAATGTAGAAACAATTATTAATATTCGAAAAACTTAGATCACATTTATAATATATATATATATATATATATATATATATATATAAGAGAGTATTGAAGTTTGCTTGAAGCATTGTGGAATAATAAGATATATTTTCTTTAGGTCGATTTGGAAGCCTCAACAATGCAGATGGGTAATTCTCCGGGTAACAAGATCCGGTGGTGAAGAGAGAGATGTAAGTGAATGTAGAATGAGATGTATAGTGTGTAGAAGAACGTAGGAAAGAGCGTAAACAAAAATAATTGTTTCTAGTTTTAGCACAAGGCCAGCAATTACCCAGTGTATTACTGGTACTTTATTTTATCAACCCCATAAGGATGAAAGGCAAAGTTAACCTCGGCGGGATTTGAACTCAGAATGGCAAGGGCCGTAACTCTAAACGTCAAAGCATGGCGTCCGATCCTCTACAGTTACTGCCAATAACACGAGATAGAGTTACTTTGGGAGAGATTTAATTGTCTCTATATTTCGGACTCACATCTATCAACTGGGGGGTTTTCCGGGGGGTGTTTATCTGTCGGATAGGAGCGATACGTGTCCTCCGCTGTTCGTTGTTTTGAATATCTGAGGTATTCAGCAGAGCACGCGCGCGCGTGAAATGTGGTCGGTCAAGCAGAAGTCGGCGGCCGAAACAGTTCTTTTAATTGTGGGTGTGGGGTGTCGTTAACTGTCAATCCATTGTATTATCTGCCTGTGCTGGTTTCTGTATTAGCAGTGTTGAATAGTGTATTCGTGTGGTGCTGGTAGTATTCCCTGCCTGTTTGGTGAATGCTACTGTGTGTGTGTGTGTGCGTGTGTTGTTGTCTCGCTTGTGTGTGTGTGTGCGTGTGTTGTTGCCTCATTTGTTTAAACCAACCACCTCATTTCACTTCTCTCGGATCGGTTATTTATTTGTGGCCCGAGGCGTTTGATCCAAAGTGCTTCCTTGATTCGTAATGTGCCGACGTTTCGTTCCGTCGCCAGAACTGTGACAATGGGCCTTCTGTCTTTGTTTCCGCATTTGGTTATGTGTTTCCGGAAAGACGAGGTCCTGGTGTTGATGTGCTCCTTGATCCGGATGTGTAGCGGTCGGATTGTGCTACCTATATAGTAGTGGTTACACTTGTTACATTCTAACTTATACACGACGTATGTGCGTAGGTAACAGTTCGTATGGCGAATCGGGCAGTTTTTGAGGGAGCACGCGTCAGTCGATTTCTCGGGTTTGGAGAGACATCTTCTCAGGGAGGGGCCCGAGTGGGCCAGGTGGATCTCGAGGCGCTCCCTCCGTATAGCCCTGCGGTTGGCGTTGGTGGTATTCTCGCCCAGGTGTGGTATTTTAAGCAAGCACTTGCCTTGGGTGTTTCTCTGCCTCTTGCGTCTGGTGTCTCTTATTCTGTTTGTGAGTGGGGCAGGGTACCCGTTCGTCTCCAGCAGTTTGAGGAATCGCTTGGTGTGGGTAACACTACTCGCTGCATCTGTTTTTAATTCGCGTGATCTCGTTCGTGATGTACTCTCTTTTAGCACTGTTAGGGAGGGCGGACTTGTAGTTGACGAACAGGTCCATGCAGGCTGCCTGCGGTAGAAGTTGGAGTGGATCCATCCCTGTTTCGTGATGTTGATTCGGAAGTCGAATAGGGCAAGTGACCCGTCGTCGCTGGGGTGTTCAAAACTGAAATCAATGTTCTCGTCCATGTTGTTGAACGTCTCATAGATTCTGTTCGCCATCTCATGGGAAGATATGAGGATGAGGATATCGTCCACGTACCTTGAGAAAAAGGCGACGGCGTTGGGGAGGCAGGTGTTGAGTGCCTTGAGCTCGAGGCTGTCCATGTATGAGATCGCTGGCACACCCGACAGGCTTGAGCCCATGGGCAGTCCCGAGGTTTGCCGGTTGTTTGGTCGAGAAATCCGAAGTATGTGTTGTCAACGACGATGGATAGGAGTTGGTGAATGTTAGTGGTGGTGAGCTCGAAGCAGTGTAGGTCGGTAGATTGGACGCGTTCCATCAGTATATCAACGGCCGGGAGTGCCGGGACCGAGGTGTAAAGAGCGACTACATCAAGGCTGAAGGCATATCTGTTAGCCTTTCTGGTGTCGGGATCCTCTTGATGTAGGCGCTCCAACACATCGGAGCTGTTTACGTGTCCTGGCAAGGTGTCTTGGATTGGTTTGAGTATTCTGGCTAGGAGCCATGAAATTTTGTAGAGCGGTCCTTCCACGCTCGATACAATGGGTTCTGATCTTCAGGTCGAGTCCCTGTTTGTGTGTTTTCACGAGGTGGTAGAAGGCGGGTAGTCTGCTGTTCCTCGAGAGGAGGTTGTATCTCAGCTTCTTCGGGAGCTTCCGCCGGTCGCAGATGTTGGTCCAGGCGGCGTTGATGTGCTCCTCTATCTGCGCGGGAGTGATTCCCGTGACCTTGGAGTAGAGGTTGTCATCGTCAAGGTGTTGGAGGGCCAGGGTGTTGTAGGCCTCTCTGCTGATGACGCAGAATTCTTTTCCCTTGTCGGAGGGGAGGTATATGAGGTTCTTCGATTTCAGGTTGGAGAGAGTGATGAGTTGAGATTTGGTGAGGTTGTGTGTTGTGCGTGTGTGTGTGTGTTTGTGTAGAATATCCGAGATGGAGTGTTTTAGCCTGATGAGTTTAGTGTCGAGTTCGTGGTTGGTGGGTGGGTGGGTGGGTGGGGGGGGGGGGGGGTTGTCAAAGTGGTAACTTGGTGTGGGTTGCGTGGGCGTTGTTATTTTCCGTGGCGCTGTTGATGGCAGTCACCCATTTAAGTTGGTAGGCGGCTCGACAGAAGTTGGCTTCGATGTCGAGTTTGAGTCTGTCGTCGAGTCGTTGTGAGACGATGAACTTGGGTCCGAGGCGTAGGAGTTTCAGCTCGTCGCTCGTGAGAGTGCCGATTAGGTCGTTGACCAGGTGCGTCGCAACGTTGAGATGTGGCTCGGTGTTGGTGGATGCGGCGGCGGCGGCGGTTGTTACGTTGTTGTTTTCCATGTGGTTCTGGTCTGTCATTTTGTTAGTGTCGGTGTTATCGTTGTGGAGTGTAGACAAGATCCACTCATATTTCCGCTTGAGCCGTTTTTTCTCGTGTTGAACTCTGGAGAGGTAGCACTGGTCGATCGCTTTAGTGATTTTAAGGAGCAAGTGGCCGGGTGTTATTGACAGTCGATGTGTCCACTCTGAGAGTGTCCGCTTATGGATGTGTAATTGGCGGTTGAGATGTCTCAGGATCTGTTTGATACACGTGCGATGTATGCGGCTAGTGGGGTTTTGAAAAGCTGGTGTACGTAGGCATCCTGGTAAGCGGATGTTCCTGTTGGTGGTGAGGAAAACATCGTTTTTTAGGCAGCGTTTCAGAAAAATAATTTGACAGACAACATTGCCCATTTCTCCGACAGTCTAAACAGTTCCCTTACGGATGCAAACAATTCCTGACTCAGGTGTAAGGATAAGAGAGTATTGAAGTTTACTTGAAGCATTGTGGAATAATAAGATATATTTTCTTTAGGTCGATTTGAAAGCCTCAACAATGCAGATCGGTAATTCTCCGGGTAACAAGATCCGGTGGTGAAGAGAGAGATGGAAGTGAATGTAGAGCGTAAAAAATAAAAATAACACGAGATAGAGATACGATACCTTGGGAGAGATTTAATTGTCCCTATATTTCGGATTCACATCCATCAACTAGGGGATTTTCCGGGGGGGGGGGGAGTTATCTGTCGGATAGGAGCGATACGTGTCCTCCGCTGTTCGTTGTTTTGAATATCTGAGGTATTCAGCAGAGCGCGCGCGCGCGTGAAATGTGGTCGGTCAAGCAGAGGTCGGCGGCCGAAACAGTTATTTTAATTGTGGGAGTGGGCTGGCTTTAGCTATCAAATCATTGTATTATCTGCCTGTTTGGTGAATGCTACTGTGTGTGTGTGCGTGCGTGTGTTGTTGTCTCGCTTGTGTGTGTGTGTGTGCGTGTGTTGTTGCCTCGTTTGTTTTTATTAGCAGT
>OZ024740.1:233142355-233182355 GCA_964016885.1 Eledone cirrhosa
AAACAACTATAAACAGGAAAGGTCAGTAATTTCTTACTACCTTATTACCAGTAAGAGAAATAGCTAAATGTAAGAATATCAGTTGCAGGAAAATAAATAAATTAGACAATTATCAAAGTTGTGTTCAAATCATTAATAGCTGACAATCGTATCTTCCAAACTCTCGTTTGGGGTCATTGGAGCATTATCAATGTTTGTACATGTAATTAACCTCCTATTCAACTGAACAATAATATAGATACATATATATTGATGTTGTGAGCAACAGTTTCGTATTTACAGGGTGGAATGGATGTGACATATATTTTACGAGAATTGTACAAGAATTCAAATTCAAATTCAAAGCACAGAGTGGAATACATGCAACAGATAATACAAGAGAATAGTCTAATAATTAAAGAGGCATTGAGAAAGGAGCTTTGAGAAAGAAAGTGTACAATAGCAATACATATGCAAGCGTGTAGTAAGTGCACATGCGTTAGTCATATATATGAGAAGGAGATAAGCAAAGTTATTATGCATATATAGATAAATAAATACTGTATGTTAAGCAAATATGCTAATGTATTAAAATCTATGGTGGATGTAGTATGTTGATAGTGTTTGAATTTGTGTGTGTTATTGCAGTCTCTTCCATTACATATGTTGAATTATATTTTAGTTTATGTTTATATTGAATGTTTTAAGTTAGTTAAAGCAATGGATTGTAAATTAGTCTTATTGTATTCTTATTCATGGACTATAGTTGTTCAACCGGTAGATTTTCCAACGGTTAATTTCCGGAAGTGAGTAAGGGGAGCTAATGCGTAAGGGGAGGTAACTAGCTAATTAAATTCACTTATTTAAATTCTTTGCTCTAATACACATTGAATCTCTATTACATAATTGTTTCTACTTTAGGCACAAGGCCAGCAATTACCCAGTACATTACTGGCACTTTATTTTATCGACCCCGTAGGATGAAAGGCAAAGTTAACCTCGGCGGGATTTGAACTCAGACTGTAAACGGACGTAACTATGCTAGAAAGCATGGTGTCCAACCCTCTACCGATACTGCCAATTCACCGCCCTCCGAATCTCTATTACATAATGCTATATATTTATACTTGATTTTAAATACAGTGTATTTTACTATAATACATTAAAGGTCCCTTTAGATTGTTATCTATTCATTACTGGACAAGATATATGTTATGGAAAAATTGCATAGCTGTTTACATGTCCAAATAGATATATCATTTGTGTAATAATATACATTATTGTTTTAAAAGTTAATCACTTATATACATGTTATTAATTTAAATATTTAATTATAAATGTATATATAGTTTATCATTACATATTACATTAAATGTCTCTACATATTAAATATCCATTACTGTATATAATATAATTAAGCTATAGTAGTTATATCAAAAGGTGGCAACTTTATGTTTAATTCTAACAGTTATTGCAGAGTATAACGTTAGAGATAAATAGGAGTAGTGTAGAGGAAAGAGCTGATCAAAGAGTGTGTTGCTGTGGGGGCTGATAAGTCCTAGATGTGAAGTGTTAATGGTGGTGAGGAATTCAAATCTGTCATTGTTATATACTAACAGCATTGTTATATACTAACATTGTTAGAGGACCTTTAAACATATCGGAATACGTCAACTATTCAGTAACATACAAGACACACACACACACACACACACACACACACACACACACACACACACACACACACACACACACACACACACACACACACACACACATACACACACACACACACACATATATATATATATATATATTTCTTCATTGTACTCTGTCATGGCCGTCATGCTTGCCATAGCCCCTTTTCCTTGATTACCCTTGAATTTTTGATGCACTAGATACTCGAACGATTGTGAAGAAACAGTATCGTACAGAGGCCTTAGAAACGAATAATTCTACTGTTCGGAGATTAATAAAAAACCGAACCAAAATACGGTAATTATACAACAATATATAGCTATCATTGTAGATTACAATAATTTTAGAATAGCTGACGAAACCTAATTTTGATACTTATTTTGTCAACTTAATGAATGACTAACCATATCTATAGCACTTGAATTTAGAAACGTAGTTGATTGAAACTAAATATCTTAACCTATACACGCTCGTGTTTTATCATTTTCGCCAATTCAGTGCGGATTTATTGATTATATATGTGTCTCATTTTATTCGGCAATATCGATAGATCGGGTGCGAATTTATTGCAAACTGTACCCTTTTTAGAACCCTCGCGAGCAGGATAAAGGCCTTTGCAGGCCAGATTGAAACCCATCGCGAGTCGGGGGTTGATGACCCCTGCTTTAGCCTGAAGTCATTTCGTTTCTGGCTCTTCATTGCCGTAAAATACGAAGGGTCAGTTGAAAAGTTCATAGGCTTAGAAGTTCATAGGCTGACCAAGATACTCTCATGTACTGACCAAATGAGGATTATTTTTCAACATATTCTCTGGAAAGAAACGATGCAGTCATTAATGAGAAAGGCTAAAATTAATGCATGAATATTTTTAAACTCTAGCAACAATCCTTCATAATGAGCCTATGAACTTTTCAGCCTACCTTCGTAATTTACGGCAATGAAGAGCGAGAAACGAAATGACTTCAGGCTAAGGCAGGGGTCCTCAACCCCCGACCCGCGAAGGGTTTCAATCTGGCCTGCAAAGGCCTTTATCCCGCCCGCGAGGGTTCCAAATAGGGTACATTTTGCAATAAATTCGCACCCGATCTATCGATATTGCCGAATAAAACAGTGTTTAAATGTATTTTTCTGTTTGGGACAGTTCTAAGTATCAATATTGAATTTTGTTTCAAATCTAACATAAGGGATAAATAAATGATTACTTATTTGTATATAAGTAGTATTAATTGCGCATCCGGCCCGCGGAGCCACTTCTGCATGGCTATCCGGCCCGCGAACCGAAAAGGTTGGGGACACCTGGGCTAAAGTAATGAAATTCGTATATAAACAGAAAAGGAAAGTTCACGAGGACTACATTAGCAAGATCTCCCTGACAGGGGAAGTAGAATTTAGTACAGGTTTTGGTGTGAGAAAGGCACATTAGCTATATGTAAAGAACACATCGTATCTGACGAAATATTAAGCAGATTGGTAACATCAGCGATTCATGCATCAGAAGAAACAACGCTTGTGTAAGTGAGTGATTGTAGTGTGTTGCTGAAGGAATATCTGATAATCAGCCGACTGCTTGGGATGTTATGCATGTGTAGCAACAGTGTTACGACAAACTAAAAGCATACAACAAACGACTCCTATTCACTTCCGCCACTTTAAACACAATACTAATAATGACGTAAATTGAGTATCATTTTGCGTTGCGTTGCGTCCTGTATAACGAGTTGATCTCCAAATAATTAGGAAACTGTGATACTTTGAATTAAATTAAACAACCCGTAATGATCATTATTGTGTGTGTTCGGTTAAGAAAAAGAGTGGTTTCCTTTGGCAAACAAACATTTTTTGTTCCTCGACATATGTCAATAAAGTTTTTAATGCATCACAGCTTTATGGTTTCAGTTTAGAGAATAAAAAGCATTTCCTTACAGATAAATAAATAAACTGTAGTAAAAGTACGGAACAGAATATTTCAACAGGATGTATGCAGTAACTTACATGACTATAAATTAATGTTACCCCAAGGGATCGGCGTGGCAAGTATCTACTGTCAGAAATATATGTAATGCACACAAACGTTATATATATATATATAAGGGCGGTGGATTAGCAGTATCGGTAGAGGGTCGGACGCCATGCTTTGACGCATAGAGTTACGGCCCTTGCCATTCTGAGTTCAAATCCCGCCGAGGTTAACTTTGCCTTTCATCCTTATGGGGGTCGATAAAATAAAGTACCAGTAATACACTGGGTAATTGCTGGCCTTGTGCCAAAAGTAGAAACAATTATATATATATATATAAATTACACAAATATCAAAGTTATGTTCAAATCAGTTAATTGCTGACAATTGTTTCTTCGAAACTTTCGTTTGGGGTCATCGGAGCCTTATCAATGTTTTTACATATAATTAACCTCCTATTCAACTGAACAATCATATAGCTACATATATATTGATGTTGTGAACATAACTTTGATATTTGTTTAATTTATATTCCTGCTCTGTAAAACACCTGATGTTCTTACATTGAGCTATTTCCCTTACTGGTGATAAGGTAGTAATAAATTACTGACCCTTCCTGTTTATAGTATATACATAACTATAAATAATATTATTATTATTATTATTATTGTTATTGTTATTCCTTGAATCTCAGTCATTGATGTTGGTTAACTGGAAAGTCCGTTGGATTGAATATCAAGCCACTACCTGCAGCCTCAGATATTCAGGACGTATCGGAGGGTTCTTGCTGTTCCAAGCAAGCATGCCTTTTGAAGCGTTCCAAAAAGCGTGAAGGGGCCGATTTTCTTTAACCATCCCTGGAAACTTTTGGAGATAGTCCCCAGTGCGCCTATGACAATCGAGATCACTTTGACTTCATGGCAGTTCCAAATCCTTTTCACCTCCCACTTTAGGTCCTGGTATCGGTTAATTTTCTCCCTCTCCTTCTCTTGCACTCTCGTGTCGAACGGGCAGGCCACATCCACAATCAGGCACGATATTTTTTCTTTGTCCACAACCACCAGGTCAGGTCTATTGTGTTCCAGTTTTTTGTCCGTCTGTATCCTAAAATCCCACAGCACCTTCACCTGATTGTTCTCCATCACCCCCTCTGGCCTATGCTCATACCATTTCTCAGAATGTGGTAGATTGTTTACTTTGCACAGGTGCCAGTGGATCACCCTGCCCATCACATCGTGTCTCCAGCCCTTATAGTGGGTCTGGGCTAGGTGTTTACACTCGGACACAATGTGAGCCACAGTCTCCTCTCTCTCTCCACAGATCCTGCACAGTGGGCTAGCCTCCTCCTTGTAGATATGGTGCTTCAACCACTTCGTTTTGAGGGCCTGCTCCTGCGCAGCCATTAGCATTCCTTCTGTAGCCTTTTTGAGGTCTCCTCTTCTCAACCAGTTCCATGTCTGTGGATCTCTAAATTCAGTTTTCTCAAAGAAGGTACTATGAAGGGATTTTCCCTTAAGGCTGCTCTTCCTCCTTGATGTTATTTCCTCCTTGGACATCCCCTGGCCTACTGTCCCCTCCTTCAGTACAGTTCTGAGCATTGGCTCCTTACTATAGGTCACGTATTTGTATAGGTTGTTTTTCTCCATCTGAACACAGTCCTCTATGCTGATAAGACCTCTTCCACCCTCAGATCTCCTTAGGTAGAGTCTATCGACATCACTCCTCTTGTGGAACATGTTGTAGATAGTCAATAGTTTCCTAGTCTTCCTATCCATTTCTTTTTGTTCAGCAACATTCCATCTCAGAATTCCCGCACTGTACCTAATAATAGACACAGCTCGGGAATTTACTGCGCTTATGGCATTTCTGCTGTTCAGATGTGACTTCAATACGCTCCTTACTCTCCGAATGTATTCAGTTCTTAACAATTCCTTCATTTTTTTTTTCTTTATGCCATCAGCCTCCAGAACGCCCAAATACTTGTATCCTTCCTCAGAGTCAATTTCCTTTATCATCTCACCTGTTGGTATCTGGATCCCGTTACTTCTGCTCAACCTACCCCTCTTCATCACAATGACTCCACATTTACCAATACCAAACTGCATACATATATCACTGCTGAAAATACGGACAGTGTCAACAAGCACATCCAACTCCTTCTCACTTTTCCCGAAGAGCTTAAGATCGTCCATGAAGAGGAGGTGATTGATGGTAAGCTCTCCCCTTCCCAACTTGTATCCTGCTCTCACTTTTCGCAGCATAATGGTCAAGAGCATCAGGGCAAGGACAAAAAACAGAGGGGACAGGCTATCTCCCTGGAAGATACCTCTCTTGATCTTCACGCTTCCCAAGGATACTCCAGTTGATGTCAGCTCTGTCTCCCAGGACCCCATACTCCTGCCTAGCAACTGTCTGATGTTATCTGCCACCCTGAAGATCTCCAGGCTTTTGGTGATCCAGGAATGAGGCACCATGTCAAATGCCTTTCTGTAGTCTATCCATCCCATGGCAAGATCAGTGTGTCTCCTCCTGCAATTCCCCATTACCATCTTATCAATAAGCAACTGGTCCTTTGTACCACGTGACTTCTTTCGGCATCCTTTCTGTTCGTCCGGTAACAAGTTGTTTGTGTGGAGGTGATGGTAGATTTCCTCAGACACAATGCTCGTCAACAGTTTCCACATTACGGGCAGACATGTGATAGGTCTATAGTTGGTAACATCATTACCCTTGATTCGGTCTTTCATTATCAGAACTGTGGTACCTTTTGTCAACCACTCTGGCACCTCACCCGACACCAAGCAGTCATTGAACATGGCCGTCAGCTTCGGGTGGAGGGATGTTAAATGTTTAATCCAATACCCCTGCACACCATCTGGGCCTGGTGATTTCCAGTTGGTTAGTTTTTTGGCTTGCCCCTTAAGAGTTTCAACTGTGATACTCAAATCAGTCTGTTGTTGTGCCTGCTCACCGATCTCCCTCTGTACTGTCTCAATCCACCCTGCCTGGGCATTGTGTCTAACATCCTGCTCCCATATTCCTCTCCAGAATGTTTTAGTTTGTTCCGCCCTAGGGATCAAGTCGTTGCCTCTTTCTTTCCCCTCAAGCTGTCCAAACAGCATCTTCTGGTTGTTGTCGAACATGCGGTTCTGTTTATACTGACTGACTCTGTTCTCGTATCGCCTGATTTTTGCACTCTTTGCTACAATGCGTTGCTTCAATTCCTCTATGATAATATTTAGCTTTTTACTCCTAGTTTTGTATTTTATTTCCAGTCTATTTTTAGTGCCTATGTTTTTTAGTGTCCCATTCAGTAGTGACTCAAGCTTTCCTATGTCATTTCTCATTTCCCCGATTTGCCCACTCAGTCGCTTCTTCCACCACGGCTCTGCTCTTTCTTGTCTGTTGTTTCCTCTCGCTTTTATACCAAGTAGTTTCCTCACCGTATTTGCTGTTGCTTTGAGGATATTGTTGCACTGGTGAAGGCTCCTCGCCTCAAGGTATGGGATGACTTTGTTTACCTTAGCTGTTGTTTCTTTTAACTTTTTCCTGTCTACAAATCTTAGGTTCATAGGTCTCCCACTATCATTGTTCAATTCATCTACCACTAAATTTAGGGTGTCAACCGAATCTTGTCCTAGCCCGTCAGCATTCATCTCCTCAGTGGCCGTATCTCTGTTCCAGGTATTATTTATCTCAGTATTCAGATCATTGTCTGCTTCGGGTGGTTCCTCCGTTCTCAGGACCTCCTCACCTTCATTTCCCACCGGCTCGCTTGGCTGGCATACTACACCCGCCATCTCCAAGCCATTCTCTCTGCTCAGTTCCTCCAGTTCCAGCTCGCTTATCCACCCATTAGTTCTTATTACCCGAGCCTGCCCGGCCAATTCTTGTTCATATAATTTAAATAAACCAATCTCGTTCCAGATGTTATGCATCCGTCTCCTGTAGCCCCTCTCCTTGGGGTTACTTTTCAGGTAGCATTGCATAACAGTTCTATTCAATTCTTTCGTCCAGTTGGTTCTGGCCCCTTTCCTTCTTCTTCTTCCTCCAACATCAGCAGTATTTGGTTGACAGTCAGGTTCCTGCTGCTGAGCCAGGTGGCACCTGTTGGGTGAGAGTCTGTCACATGACGTTCTAGTCTCCATTTCACCGTTATTCGAACTGTTTATGTTCGTTATTTAAACACTCTTATCGAGGATTGGCGAATGTATAGTTACATAGCCATCTGTGGATCCGCCATCCCACTTGGCCCTTGTGTGGCATTATCGCCACGCTGTATACGAACACACATAAACAAACAAACACACAGGCAGAATGGGCCCCAAAAATGAATAAGCATAAGTTTCATTGTAGTGTAGTGTTCGAATGTCTGACTTAGTTTTTGTTTTTTAAGTTTTACTTTTTCCCCCCTCTTCTCTGTCCGTCCGCCTGCTTCTCTCTTCATTCTTATTTTCTTTACGTTTTGGGGGTTTCTTTTTTTGTTTTTGTTTTTCTCTGTTTGTTTTTCTCGTTTTTGCTGTTGTTGCTGTGTTGCTTTGGTTTTGTTGTTTGTTTTTTCTTTTTTCTTTTGAGTCTATCTATATATTTTGATGCCTTCCTCTTTGTTAGTAGTAGGAATTCTATAATGTGGAAGTAGCAGCCAGCAGGGAGAAGTGGGAGACTGCGGCGGTAGCGATACTGAGACAGTGGTGGTGGTGATGTCGATACCGAGGCAGTGGTGGCGGTGATGTGCCCGTATTACTGTAGTGATGGTGCTGTAGCGGTGGCAGTAGTGAAGGAGTCAAGAGGTGGTGGCGGCGGTGATGGGATAGTGGTGGTAATGATGGCCGTAGTGAGCGGTGGCGGTGAGGTGAAAATGTCGTTATCTGGCTGTTGTGTTTAGTGTACACAGATGATGGGGTGGGTGGTGTATCTAGTTTCTGGTGTTGGTGAGTTTAGCTGTCCTATATAGTGTAGCCAGAGGAGAGGAGGGGGGGGGGGTTCTTCTTCTTCCATTTATAGTCATTTTCTTTTTTGGATATACAGTGTACAATACAAAGTTGAATATTTGAATATTTGAGCCTTATAACAATATATTTTGGGTCCGAATTTTTTGGGGCTCAAGCCGGGTGCTTTACGTAGCATTTGTACTAAGAGTTGTTATTTCACAAATGGTTTAAATATGTTAAAAATTCAAAACTTACGGGAGCGATTTCATGACCTCCGTCACCTCGTGCGTCTTCTTCCCTTATTCCATTATTATTATTATTATTATTATTCCTTGAATCTCAGTCATTGATGTTGGTTAACTGGAAAGTCCGTTGGATTGAATATCAAGCCACTACCTGCAGCCTCAGATATTCAGGACGTATCGGAGGGTTCTTGCTGTTCCAAGCAAGCATGCCTTTTGAAGCGTTCCAAAAAGCGTGAAGGGGCCGATTTTCTTTAACCATCCCTGGAAACTTTTGGAGATAGTCCCCAGTGCGCCTATGACAATCGGGATCACTTTGACTTCATGGCAGTTCCAAATCCTTTTCACCTCCCACTTTAGGTCCTGGTATCGGTTAATTTTCTCCCTCTCCTTCTCTTGCACGCTCGTGTCGAACGGGCAGGCCACATCCACAATCAGGCACGATATTTTTTCTTTGTCCACAACCACCAGGTCAGGTCTATTGTGTTCCAGTTTTTTGTCCGTCTGTATCCTAAAATCCCACAGCACCTTCACCTGATTGTTCTCCATCACCCCCTCTGGCCTATGCTCATACCATTTCTCAGAATGTGGTAGATTGTTTACTTTGCACAGGTGCCAGTGGATCACCCTGCCCATCACATCGTGTCTCCAGCCCTTATAGTGGGTCTGGGCTAGGTGTTTACACTCGGACACAATGTGAGCCACAGTCTCCTCTCTCTCTCCACAGATCCTGCACAGTGGGCTGGCCTCCTCCTTGTAGATATGGTGCTTCAACCACTTCGTTTTGAGGGCCTGCTCCTGCGCAGCCATTAGCATTCCTTCTGTAGCCTTTTTGAGGTCTCCTCTTCTCAACCAGTTCCATGTCTGTGGATCTCTAAATTCAGTTTTCTCAAAGAAGGTACTATGAAGGGGTTTTCCCTTAAGGCTGCTCTTCCTCCTTGATGTTATTTCCTCCCTGGACATCCCCTGGCCTACTGTCCCCTCCTTCAGTACAGCTCTGAGCATTGGCTCCTTACTATAGGTCACGTATTTGTATAGGTTGTTTTTCTCCATCTGAACACAGTCCTCTATGCTGATAAGACCTCTTCCACCCTCAGATCTCCTTAGGTAGAGTCTATCGACATCACTCTTCTTGTGGAACATGTTGTAGATAGTCAATAGCTTCCTAGTCTTCCTATCCATTTCTTTCTGTTCAGCAACATTCCATCTCAGAATTCCCGCACTGTACCTAATAATAGACACAGCTCGGGAATTTACTGCGCTTATGGCATTTCTGCTGTTCAGATGTGACTTCAATACGCTCCTTACTCTCCGAATGTATTCAGTTCTTAACAATTCCTTCATTTTTTTGTTCTTTATGCCATCAGCCTCCAGAACGCCCAAATACTTGTATCCTTCCTCAGAGTCAATTTCCTTTATCATCTCACCTGTTGGTATCTGGATCCCGTTACTTCTGCTCAACCTACCCCTCTTCATCACAATGACTCCACATTTAGCAATACCAAACTGCATACATATATCACTGCTGAAAATACGGACAGTGTCAACAATCACATCCAACTCCTTCTCACTTTTCCCGAAGAGCTTAAGATCGTCCATGAAGAGGAGGTGATTGATGGTAAGCTCTCCCCTTCCCAACTTGTATCCTGCTCTCACTTTTCGCAGCATAATGGTCAAGGGCATCAGGGCAAGGACAAACAACAGAGGGGACAGGCTATCTCCCTGGAAGATACCTCTCTTGATCTTCACGCTTCCCAAGGATACTCCAGTTGATGTCAACTCTGTCTCCCAGGACCCCATACTCCTGCCTAGCAACTGTCTGATGTTATCTGCCACCCTGAAGATCTCCAGGCTTTTGGTGATCCAGGAATGAGGCACCATGTCAAATGCCTTTCTGTAGTCTATCCATCCCATGGCAAGATCAGTGTGTCTCCTCCTGCAATTCCCCATTACCATCTTATCAATAAGCAACTGGTCCTTTGTACCACGTGACTTCTTTCGGCATCCTTTCTGTTCGTCCGGTAACAAGTTGTTTGTGTGGAGGTGATGGTAGATTTCCTCAGACACAATGCTCGTCAACAGTTTCCACATTACGGGCAGACATGTGATAGGTCTATAGTTGGTAGCATCATTACCCTTGATTCGGTCTTTCATTATCAGAACTGTGGTACCTTTTGTCAACCACTCTGGCACCTCACCCGACACCAAGCAGTCATTGAACATGGCCGTCAGCTTCGGGTGGAGGGATGTTAGATGTTTAATCCAATACCCCTGCACACCATCTGGGCCTGGTGATTTCCAGTTGGTTAGTTTTTTGGCTTGCCCCTTAAGAGTTTCAACTGTGATACTCAAATCAGTCTGTTGCTGTGCCTGCTCACCGATCTCCCTCTGTACTGTCTCAATCCACCCTGCCTGGGCATTGTGTCTAACATCCTGCTCCCATATTCCTCTCCAGAATGTTTTAGTTTGCTCCGCCCCAGGGATCAAGTCGTTGCCTCTTTCTTTGCCCTCAAGCTGTCCAAACAGCATCTTCTGGTTGTTGTCGAACATGCGGTTCTGTTTATACTGACTGACTCTGTTCTCGTATCGCCTGATTTTTGCACTCTTTGCTACAATGCGTTGCTTCAATTCCTCTATGATAATATTTAGCTTTTTACTCCTAGTTTTGTATTTTATTTCCAGTCTATTTTTAGTGCCTATGTTTTTTAGTGTCCCATTCAGTAGTGACTCAAGCTTTCCTATGTCATTTCTCATTTCCCCGATTTGCCCACTCAGTCGCTTCTTCCACCACGGCTCTGCTCTTTCTTGTCTGTTGTTTCCTCTCGCTTTTATACCAAGTAATTTCCTCACCGTATTTGCTGTTGCTCTGAGGATATTGTTGCACTGGTGAAGGCTCCTCGCCTCAAGGTATGGGATGACTTTGTTTACCTTAGCTGTTGTTTCTTTTAACTTTTTCCTGTCTACAAATCTTAGGTTCATAGGTCTCCCACTATCATTGTTCAATTCATCTACCACTAAATTTAGGATGTCAACCGAATCTTGTCCTAGCCCGTCAGCATTCATCTCCTCAGTGGCCGTATCTCTGTTCCAGGTATTATTTATCTCAGTATTCAGATCATTGTCTGCTTCGGGTGGTTCCTCCGTTCTCAGGACCTCCTCACCTTCATTTCCCACCGGCTCGCTTGTCTGGCATACTACACCCGCCATCTCCAAGCCATTCTCTCTGCTCAGTTCCTCCAGTTCCAGCTCGCTTATCCACCCATTAGTTCTTATTACCCGAGCCTGCCCGGCCAATTTTTGTTCATCTAATTTAAATAAACCAATCTCGTTCCAGATGTTATGCATCCGTCTCCTGTAGCCCCTCTCCTTGGGGTTACTTTTCAGGTAGCATTGCATAACAGTTCTATTCAATTCTTTCGTCCAGTTGGTTCTGGCCCCTTTCCTTCTTCTCCTTCCTCCATCATCAGCAGTATTTGGTTGACAGTCAGGTTCCTGCTGCTGAGCCATTATTATTATTATTATTATTATTATTATTATTATTATTATTATTATTATTATTATTATTATTATTATTATTATTATATATATGACAAAGTTATATCTGTATAAGTACAGCCTATTCACCTGAGACTACACAAAGGTATATGAATATATACACATATGTAATATGTAGGCACATAAACACGCCAGAAAATACGAATTTCCCTGTAAATTGAGAAGATGATAAGAACTTTAATCGATTTTCAGCTCTAATTTGATCTTCATCAAAAAGCATATTTATCATCAACATAACTAAAACGGAAGATGTAATTTATGGATATATATAGCCATTCGTTCTTATTATAATGCTGAAATGGACATACAATTTACATATAATTAGCACTCTTGTTACTAATTAATTAATATATGTATTGAGAAGTGCGTGAGCAGTGTAAGTATATGATGACGTTATATCTGTATAAATAAGAGCATGTAACTGAGACTGCACAAATGTGTATAAATATATACACATATTTAATATGTAGGCAGAGAAACACACTGGAAAAAGACAATTGAGAAAATGATAAACACCTTTAATCGATTTATAGATTTAATTGGATTTCCATCTGAAGGCATGTCTATCATCACAGAACCAAAAAGAAACATATATTTGATGGGTATGTATACACATACACTTTTAGTTTTTCCTAGATCACAAAAGTACATATAGTCATATATATAGATAGAGGTATAATTACATAAATACTCCATTAAAAACATAAATACGCATACATAGATATATACATACACATATACATACATACACGTACACATACATACACACACATATATATATATACATACATACATATATATACATATATATATATATATACACACACATATATGTACATACACACACATACACATATGCATACAGATATATATATATATATAATCTCTTATCATACATACGTAGATACATGTATACCCATGCAATTACAGGTGGTTATGTACCTTGATGACCTTAGTCAGTAACGCATGAATCAATGGAAGCTAAAAAATTAACAGGAAGGTGTATAATTAAGAGAAGGGGATACTAACAAAAAGGTACGTCACATAGAACTATAGTGAGCTGCTATTTAGAATGTTTAATTCGGTTTATAGTACTTAAATGTTTTTCGTATGCGGTGATTACAAGCTATACTCAGTTCTTGTCTTTTATTCAATAAATCGTCCTTAGATTTAATAATTTCCAAGATCTCTCCGGAACATAATCTGCATTCTCTCCTGTTCCCAAGATATGCAGTTCTTTGTAGAATGGTATCCCACGATAGCTTGAAATCTATTTTTTTTCTTTTTATAGTTATTTACTGCTTAATCTAAAGATGTGGTGTTAGCTAGTTTAGTATTGTTAAGGCTACTGGAGTGTGCGTAAAATCTTTTCTTAAATGTGTTCGATGTAGATCCTATATATGATTTGTTGGAGTCAGTAGTAGACACAGTGCATTTATATATTACATTATTAATCAAACAGTTGTCATTTAAGGGGCAAACGCTTCTATTTCTGCAATTGCAACCATACGTAAGATGTTTGTTGGAGGTGCCTACATAATTCTCATTAATCTTGGAGCTATTCTTATTCTAATTAGTGTTAGAGAGAGAATGAGCGCTGCTTTGTGGGTGATTTAGTGCTGAGGTTGTATTGTGATTTTGTGTTATGTTGTTATTGTGTTGGTGATTTGGGTGGTTGTGTTTTCCAGGTGGAAGAATTGTATTATTTGTCCTTTTAAAAGGTGCAGTCTTATTTAAATTATGTTGTGGTGGTGTGGTCATATTATTTTTAAATTTATAAATGTTGTAGTTGCTTATTTTTTGCTGGAGATTGTTTGATGTATAGTATGAGAATTTAACAGTGTACCTGTTAAATATGTGGTGGTATCTGCTGTTTGGTGGAAAATGTTTATGTAGAATTTCGAAGAATGTTTGGGGGATTTGCCCAATAGTTTGCAGGTTGAAGGGTGCGTTTTACCATGTCATGTTTCTTTTGAGGTTTTTAGTTACGTTCTTATTACCATTTATATTATTGTGCTGTGTTCTAGAAGAGTTCCTATGGTTAGTATTAGATCATGTAGTAATATTTGTGGTTTTTCGGTTCTATGACCAATGTTAACAACTCACATATGACTATCAGACATTCAAAATCTCATAATCTACCCAATAACAACACCAAATACAACCACTGCAATTTAACAAAATCCACAAATACAAATACTAACCATAGGAACTTTTCTAGAACACAGCACATTAATATAAGTGGTAATAAGAGCTTAACTAAAAACCTCAAAAGAAACATAACATGGTACAACGCACCCTTCAACCTGCAAACTATTGGACAAATCCCCCCAAAATTCTTCGAAATTCTACATAAACATTTTCCACCAAACCACATGTACCACCAAATATTTAACAGGTATACTGTTAAATTCTCATACTCTTCATCAAACAATCTCCAACAGAAAATAAGCAACTACAACATTTATAAATTTAAAAATAATATGACCACACCACCACAACATAATTTAAATAAGACTGCACCTTTTAAAAGGACAAATAATACAATTCTTCAACCTGGAAAACACAACCACCCAAATCAACAACACAAAAACAGCATAACAAAAAATCACAATACAACCCCAGCACTAAATCACCCACAAAGCAGCGCTCATTCTCTCTCTAACACTAATTAGAATAAGAATAGCTCCAAGATTAATGAGAATTATGTAGGCACCTCCAACAAACATCTTACGTATGGTTGTAATTGCAGAAATAGAAGGGTTTGCCCCTTAAATGGCAACTGTTTGATTAATAATGTAATATATAAATGCAATGTGTCTACTACTGACTCCAACAAATCATATATAGGATCTACATCGAACACATTCAAGAAAAGATATTACGCACACTCCAGTAGCCTTAACAATACTAAACTAGCTAACACCACATCTTTAGATTAAGCAGTAAATAACTATAAAAAGAAAAAAAATAGATTTCAAGCTATCGTGGAATACCATTCTGCAAAGAACTCCATATCTTGGGAACAGGAGAGAATGCAGATTATGTTCCGGAGAGATCTTGGAAATTACTAAATCTAAGGACGATTTATTATAGCTTGTAATCACCGTATACGAAAAACATTTAAGTACTATAAACCTAATTAAACTTTCTAAATAGCAGCTCACTATAGTTCTATGTGACGTACCTTTCGGTTAGTATTCCCTTCTCTTAATTATACGCCTTCCTGTTAATTGTTTAGCTTCCATTGATTCATGCGTTACTGACTAAGGGCATCAAGATACAAAACCACCTGTAATTGCATGGGTATACATGTATCTATGTATGTATGATAAGAGAATATATATATATATATATATGTGTGTGTGTGTGTGTGTGTGTGTGTGTGTGTGTGTGTATGTATGTGTGTCTGTATGTATGTATGTATGTATGTATATATGTATGTATGTATATATCTATGTATGCGTATGTATGTTTTTAATGGAGTACTTATGTAATTATACCTCTATCTATATGTGTGAGTATATGTACTTTTGTAATCTAAGAAAATTATGCGTTTTGGCTATATATCAATATGCATTTATTTGGGATTGATTACAGATACATAGACCCACATGAAAATATTTACTATTTTATATTTTATGATACATCATACGCTATACTATACAATATACAATGCACCATAAGGCACTATATTATATTACATTATATTATATTATTATTGGCAGTATCGGTAGAGGGTCGGACGCCATGCTTTGACGCATAGTTACGTTCCTTTACATTCTGAATTCAAATCCCGCCGAGGTTGACTTTGCCTTTCATCCTTACGGGGTCGATATAATAAAGTACCAGTAATACACTGGTGAATTGCTGGCCTTGTGCCAAAAGTAGAAACAATTACATTATTATATTTTATTATCTTATTATAATTTTCATCTTTTAATATACCATCCTTCCTAGCTATGACCATTACTTTACCTAACTATATTTATCCTAGTTATTTCCGTATATTTTATATTTCTTTATTTATATTCACCTCAAATCTCCATACAACACAACTCAACATATAATTTTTACATCCCTTTTTAAACTTCACTCCACCATCTACATTCCACTATCAATACAACAATCCCTTTTCTTCATAGGTTCTTCATAGTAATTTTATTTTTACACCATTCAACCATTCTTTTAAAAAGCTCATGACCTTAACTAAAGTGAGTTATACTTCGTCTTCATATCGTATGGCAAAACACCATTTGATTGGTTTGTTCTTCAGCTACCTCCAAATAAGGTCATAGAACTCAATTTACTATTGATTTTCAATAAAATTTTCATTGCTTTTGACAACGGCTGACGATATACATGTAGGTAAATATATTCCTTATTTGATATTTTGTAATTAACCTTAGATAGATCGATAACGAAATATGCGTACGATATATTATTATTACCTAGAAACGATCGTAAAGCAGTGAAGTATATACCTAATTACTTGAATTCTTATTTCATTGTTCTAACTTATATCATGACTCTGTTTTTCTTTTGATGTTTTATTGTTTTCCGGGATTTATTTTAACCTACAACATTTTCAACATATGGATTACATTGAGTTCTTCATGCAGACTAGATCCCACAACTAACCGTGGATATGTCTGTGTGTGTGTATATATATATATATATATATATATATATATATATATATATATATATATATATATATAGAGAGAGAGAGAGAGAGAGAGAGAGAGAGAGAGAGAGAGAGAAATTACATGAATCAAAGTTCTGTTTAAACCATTTATTCGCTTACAATTGTTTCTTTCAAACCGAGGTTTGGAGTCATCGGAGCAATTTTTCAATGATTTGTTCATACTTGACCTCCTTTCCAACACAAGAGACATACAGAAACATATGTATATATTGATGCACAGTGGGTTGACATCCATTATAATATTATAGCATGGCAATTTACATTTAAAGATTAAAGTCATATTAAAGAACAAAATTAAAGTTAAAATACAACATTGGCAGTTTACGAAGATAAAGCATGGAGGATAGTTTGAAGTAATTAGTGTATGCAATAGTTACACGTGGGGCATGCACGTGTGTCTTATTTATATAAGATTATAGTGCGGCAGGGTGTTATATATAATACAAGCACTTTAAGCGGGCAATCAAAAGTATTATGTGGGTTGTATTGGTAAAGTATGTTTTACATATGTATGATATAGAAGCCTGTGTGTAGAGACATATCAAAAATATTAAAAATGAGAAGCAAAACAACACCACGTTCCTCGCATACACCACCACCCTCACAATCCAGGAAACACAATATATAGATTATATGTCCCTCACACAATCCACGATGATTCAATATTGGATGCTTGATGAGCCATGTTAGAACACCACAGCTTGTTGTTCCCTAATCTAATTCTATAGAGCAGGTTGTTTTTGTTGCGAGAATTGACATCGTATTATTTTCCGGAAGTGTGTGTGTGATTAAGGGGAGTTAATGCGTGAGGGGAGGTAACTAGCTGATTTCTATAACTAAATTTATTATCCTAATGTACAATAAATGGTGTCTCAAATGAGTCCCTATCATATAAGGTTATAAACAGTTTCTAAATTTAAGTATCTTATCTATAAATTACAGTGTATTCTATCAAGAAGTACTAAAGGTGTTCATATTAGGATGATTACCTTCTATCAGAGTGCCACAACTGAATATTCTACATGAAGAGTCAGATCCCCAAATCAATGATCTTTGTAAGTGTAGTCTACCCGCAGAACCTGGCAGGGTTTTATTAGAATCACTTCTATATATAACTCCTGGTAAGCTCTGGGTCAGTGCATGTCTGATTGCATGGCAAAGTTAAATATCACTAGGGTAGACCAGAGATCAATTCTCACTTACAATGTCACTAATCTGATCATCAAGTCATACATGTATAACTCGTACATCACGTCTACATAATTCATTGCACTCAGCATATAGGTTATATAGCTATATAGGTTATATCCCTATTAAAATCTCCTACTCTACTACGCCTAACATAGCATACCAAAAAGCTAGTAGCAATAAAAAAAAAATTAATTCTTACTTCCAACAAAATAAATCACAACAGACGATAAACCTTCAAAATAACATTATATCAATTAACCCTAATAACAATAGAAATAATAGTAATAGCACTAGTGTAAGCAATAACGTTGGGAACGACAACCCCCATAACCATAATCCTATAGCTACCATCCAGACTTCTACACAACATAATAACCGGCAGACTAACACCCAGAATAATTGTAACTGTAGATCAAATAGAACCTGCCCTTTAGATAAAAAAATGCTTAATAAAAGATATCATATACTCATGCACCGTCACAACTAGCAACTCTTCTGAAAGCTATATAGGCTCTACTTCAAACTGCTTCAAAACCAGATACAATTCGCATCTCCACTCTTTCAAAAAACACAGTCTAGCCAACTCCACTTCACTATCTAGCTACATACACTATCTAAAAACTAAAAATAAATCGTATACACTTAAATGGGAAGTGATAGGTAACGCGACATTGTACAAACCACCTAATAAATTTTGTAACCTCTGTCTACTAGAGACCCATACTATTATCTTCTCAAACCATAATCTCTTTATTAAAAAATCAGAAGTGTTCGCGTCTTGCCAGCACCGCTTCCGACACTCCTTCCAAAACTTTAAACCCAATATATAACAATGTCAGACTTGAACCCGTCACCACCTCTAACAACAAACCTCAAGGGCACACCTTACACCACATCTCCACACTCATTGATCCACTTTAACGCAAATAGTGACATCCTCCTAGTACCTTTTACCCTAGAGATATCCCCATGTACATCTACTTTTGGTATATTTGCCTTCAATTACTTAGACTACATTACACCACTATATAATTAATGTAAACTTTAAACACAGAATTGGTTGTGCTAATGTTGTTCTGTGTATGGAGTGCCATCATTGGATAAATGGAAGATTAATTAATTTATTAACATATAAGAGCTATATAACCTATATGCTGAGTGCAATGAATTATGTACAAGTGATGTATGAGTTATACATGTATGACTTGATGATCAGATTAGTGACATTGTAAGTGAGAATTGATCTCTGGTCTACCCTAGTGATATTTAACTTTTCCATGCAATCAGACATGCACTGACCCAGAGCTTACCAGGAGTTATATATAGAAGTGATTCTAATAAAACCCTGCCAGGTTCTGCGGGTAGACTACACTTACAAAGATCATTGATTTGGGGATCTGACTCTTCATGTAGAATATTCAGTTGTGGCACTCTATGATAGAAGGTAATCATCCTAATATGATCACCTTTAGTACTTCTTGATAGACTACACTGTAATTTATAGATAAGATACTTAAATTTAGAAACTGTTTATAACCTTATATGATAGGGACTCATTTGAGACACCATTTATTGTACATTAGGATAATAAATTTAGTTATAGAAATCAGCTAGTTACCTCCCCTCACGCATTAACTCCCCTTAATCACACGCACACTTCCGGAAAATAATACGATGTCAATTCTCGCAGCAAAAACAACCTGCTCTATAGAATTAGATTAGGGAACAACAAGCTGTGGTGTTCTAACATGGCTCATCAAGCATTCAATATTGAATCATCGTGGATTGTGTGAGGGACATATAATCTATGTATTGCGTTTCCTGGATTGTGAGGGTGGTGGTGTATTCGAGGACCGTGGCGTTGTTTTGCTTCTCATTTTTAATATTTTTGATATTTCTCTACACACAGGCTTCTATATCATACATATATAAAAAATACTTTACCAATACAACCCCCATAATACTTTTGATAGCCCGCTTAAAGTGCTTGTATTACATATAACACCCTGCCGCACTATAATCTTATATAAATAAGACACACGTGCATGCCCCACGTGTAACTATTGCATACACTAATTACTTCAAACTATCCTCTTGCTTTATCTTCTTAAACTGCCAATGTTGTATTTTAACTTTAATTTTGTTCTTTAATATGACTTTAATCTTTAAATGTAAATTGCCATGCTATAATATTATAATGGATGTCAACCCACTGTGCATCAATATATACATATGTTTCTATGTCTCTTGTGTTGGAAAGGAGGTCAAGTATGTAAAAAATCATTGAAAAATTGCTCCGATGACTCCAAACCTCGGTTTGGAAGAAACAATTGTAAGCGAATAAATGGTTTAACAGAACTTTGATTCATGTAATTTCTATATAACTGCTCTGTAGAACAACTGATGTTATTACATTGAGCTATTTATCTTACTGGTAATAAGGTAGCAATAAATTACTGTCTTTCACTATTTAGGATTTAAAATATATATAACTATAAAAGGTTCTAGTATATACATAACCATAAATAGTATCCTTAATACTATATATATATATATATATATATATATATATATATATATATATATATATATATATATATATATAATTATGTATCTTCCGTCTTCACTCCACATACACATATACTCAGATACAAACACACAAGCAATTGATCTATCGATCGATTGATGAGGCGCCATCAGTTGTTCGATTAACGGAAAAAGCCTGCTCATGAATTTAACGCGCAAGCTATTTAGCAATTCTATGTCACCTATATATTTAATATAATTCTCAGGGAGAATAAAGGTGACACATTGCCTGACAAGCTTACCCTTTCAATTACAGATACCATCGATCCTATAGCCTACCAAACAGTTTCCGTCCATCTTATTTTGATCATAAAGCATTGGCCGCTTCGAAATTATAGTAAATGACATATGCCCAGAATAGCGCGCAGTGGGATCGAGTCCTGTCACGTACATACCCACATGAACATACGCGTGCAAAGCCAGTATTATGTAGCGCTCAGTTGAGTTTAAACTGCTAATTAAATATTTTAGTAGTCAGAGCGCAATACATATGATTTATACATGGGTTTTGTGTATATGCGTGTACCTGCAATGAACGAACATATATATATTAACAGGTTGGTCTATCTACGAGATGTAAGACAACCACGCAGTAACGTTCCCCCCTATTGAGGACTTCGATAGTTATTTTATTTTATATATAGTTTATTGTTATTTATTAGTGTTAAAGTTTCCACGATTTTTGCGTAAAACCCCCGCTGTCACGTCTGGTAATGTCCCATTTCTTGTACGCCCTTGTGGCAAATAAAGAAAGATATCTATGTTAACAGCACAGATTAAAGGAAGTACCATATTTCATGGCATATAAGGTGTTCCCCAAAATATGACTAAAAATATTATCCAGGTCTCAAGTTGAAGTGCCTAAAAGGTTAATGTATTTATCAATATACCCACTTAAATGGGGAGGGCAGGTTTATATACCAGAGGTTCCTATATGACATGAAAATAACAGAGCACAGTACTAAGATTGTATAAAATATCAATTTCTAAGTGAGGAGAAAAAATAAAAGAAACGGATTTCTCAACCGAACAATTGTATATTACAAGAATATAATTCTGTAAAGTATATAATAATATCAATTCATTTAAAATTCTGGAGATGAGTATTACCGTAGGAATTCACTGTTGTGTGAAATACTTAAAAGATTATATAATTGCTATAGATTAGTACCGCCGAGGTTAACTTTGGCTTTCTTCCTTACGGGGGTCGACCAAATAAAATAACAGCAATGTACTGGGTAATTGCTGGCCTTGTGCCAAAAGTAGAGACAATTATTGCTATAGATTTACAGCGCTTTACCTTTTGAGTTCAAATCCCGCTCGAAGTCCTCTTTGCCCTTCATTGTTTCTGGATCGATACAATAAAGCACTAATCCCGCACTGAGGACGATTCAATCGACATTTCCATCACCTAAAAATGTCTAGCCTAGTGCCTAAATTAGAAATCATGCTAGGACTACAATCCAATGTGTGATTGTTTTGTTGTTGTTTTGAGGTGTGATATGAGCAAAACTTGGTTGCGATTTCCTGTATGTAGCGTGACACTACTATTTCATTGATATGTTTCCAAGTAAATATTGTTTAAAGCCACCTGCTTAAGATTGTCGGTGAGTCTATACTTGGTTAATCGACTAGCTAAAAATAGCAGCCCTCTCTGCACAAATCTCATTTTATAGATATGAGAAAGCACTATGACCATTCCACAAAAAGTGGAATGTTCACGGATAGAATGCATTTAATGTGATCATGATCGGGCCTAGTCTGAGTCTAAACAACATCTCTAGTTAGTTTATGTAAAGAACACTGGTCTAAAACTCTATCTTGGTCCGATTATTCTACGGTTATGATCCAGAAAATATATTTCGATTATTGATTTTAGACTTTGGTATGAAAACAAGGATTTAAAGTTAATTGATTTAACCTAAATACGATGGAATTTGAACTCAGAACATCAAACGGACACAATTAAATATCGTATACAAACTATTCTATACGAATTTCTACTCTTACCGCTATAACTCAATACTTCTCAAGTTATAATTATTGAAGCTCGTAGGGCAGCGGATTGGCAGGGCGTCGGACAACATGCTATGCAGCATAGAGTTATGCTCCTTTATGATCTGAGTTCAAATCCCGCCGAGGTTAACTTTGCCATTCATCCATACGGGATCGATAAAATAAATTAACAGTCACGCACTGGGTTCGATTCAATCGACATTCCTCTCCCACCAAATTTTTTTACCATGTGCCTAAATAAGAATCCATTATTGATGCTTGCGTATGTGAGTGTTTTATGGTCCCACGTCATTTTCGAGGATAAATGGTGAAGTTCGAACAACGGAACAGACTGCTCGAGAAATTAACATGCTAAGCATTCCCGAGATGAAAGCATCCTTAACCCTTTAGCATCTAAACCAGCTGTATCTGGCCAGAATTATTTCCCCTTTCTGAAACCGGCTGTAGCCAGCAGCTCACACCAACGCTAAGGTATCGTTCTTAAAATAAACAATAACATCATCTAGCTCTCGTAGACTCGAGATTATGTGAGATAATTATGTGAGATAAGGACTTTACCATCAATATACAATAGTAAATATAGTGTAATGTAAATTCTAAAGGGTTAACATAGATCTCGCGGGAAATCAGCTTGACATAGTGAGTGTCAAATTGTGTCCTTTAAATTACAAGTACAACTAATTTTTGCAAGCTGAGTGGAGTGGAGCAATGTGAAACAGTGTTTTTCTGAAGGACAGAAACTTATGATCGTGGGCCAAACACCTCTATTAACTAAGTCCAGCGTCTGGGCTATTGATTTGTCAGATTGGCAGAACGATATTTTCAGTTTATAAAGAACATGATAAATACGTTATATTATAGACCTCGGAATGCTAAAAGGCAAAGTTTAACACGACGAGATCTGAACTTATAACGTAAAGAAACGTAACTAAATACCACTATGTACTTTATGTTCATTTAACATTCGAACGATTCTGTTAATCCAGCATCATTAATAAGTTTAATTATTGATACCACAAGGAAGTAATTATTTGCATATTTTCAACTCATGACAACATTATAGTTCCGTTAAACATATACCAAACGTACACATTTACATTCAGCAGATTCAGTAACATTTAAGGCATACTTGACGTGATTTCCGTTAGCGAGTTAAAACACCCTCGGGACACCCATACTCATGATTCTTGTTAATTACTGCCGGTCTAATATAACTTGCTCGAAATTCTAATCTGCTACCACATATCTAGGAACGTAATAGTGTGGCTAAATATTCGAGTTATTGGTGTATGTTAATATATGTTCTGAGGAAATGTATACAAGAAGTCATTTATATTACAGTAATATAGATTTATCGGACTATTAATTTCTTGTTCTTTCTTTCTTTCTTTCTTTCTTTCTTTCTTTCTTTCTTTCTTTCCCGCTCTCTGTCTGTCTGTCTCTCTCTCTCTCTCTCTCTCTCTCTCTCTCTCTCTCTCTCTCTCTCTCTCTCTCTATATATATATATATATATATATATATATATATATGTGTGTGTGTGTGTGTGTTGTGTGTGTGCGAATGTATCTTCACATCTATGTGTATATATATATATATATATATATATATATATATATATA
Source organism: Eledone cirrhosa (assembly GCA_964016885.1). Taxonomy (NCBI): domain Eukaryota; kingdom Metazoa; phylum Mollusca; class Cephalopoda; order Octopoda; family Eledonidae; genus Eledone; species Eledone cirrhosa. The sequence goes on from OZ024740.1 coordinate 233,166,838, forward strand.
TAGTAATAATAATAAATTTGAAGACTAAAATCCAAAGAGGGCTCGATAAGGATAAATATATATCAGATATATAAGAACCGTAGAGCAAATATATATTAAAATAACAGATTAAAGTTTAAGCAAAGAATCGCTACTTTCACCCTTAACGGGATCTTTTGAAACTAAAAAAATTAATCTGTGAACGCAGAAGTAAATATTTCAAAAAACGTTGCAACCGAAGGAAGACAGGAAGACGGTATTTTGGATCGTAGATTTGTTGATAAGGTAGCATATACCGAGTATGAGCATAGACCTAGGAAAAATAGATCCCGACGCCTTATATGATATAACCCACCATATAATATGGAGGTGGCCACACCATTAGCTAAGATCTTTGTCTCCCTTATTATGAAGCATTTCCCCCCAGCACATAAATATAATAAGATTTTTAATGGAAATACCATTAAAATTTCGTACTCTACGACGCCTAACCTTGCACATAACATCACTGCTTCAACTTTAGCTAAATTACCTAGTCGTAGGAACACGTGCAACCCTGTAGCTAGTACTAACTGTAATTGTAGGAATCGGGTTGATTGCCCCCTATCCAGGAAATGGCTCTCTAGTAACATTGTCTACAAATATAAGGTTAAAACACCCACGTCCCGTAGGGCCTACATACGGTTAACCGCCAATAGCTTCAAGCAGCGTCTTTACATGCATATCCATTCTTTTCTTAACCCTTTAAGAAGGAATATGACGTAACTTTCAGCTTATATCTGGAGTCTAAAAGACAACCACACCCAATATAGGTTTCACTGGGAGATCCTAGCTAAGGCTAGATCGTATAACGGAAATAAAAGTCCATGTGACCTCTGCGCCGCTGAAGCCCTGGAAATACTCTACGGCAATGAACACATCTTAAATAAAAAATCTGAGGCAATTTCAGCTTGTAAACATAAATTGCACAAAACTTTCCTGTATTACAGCCCCACTTTACACCCTAACGGATAGTACGAACTATACGCGGATGATTTACGTCTTGATGTAGGAACGTTTCCACGAACCAAAATCGTTTTCTCGATATATTTACTTCTGCGTTCACAGATTGATTTTTTTAGTTTCAGAAGATCCCGTCAAGGGTGAAAGCAGCTGAAAGCAGCGATTCTTTACTTAAACTTTAATCTGTTATTTTAATAAATATATATATATATATATATATATATATATATATATTAATTCAAAATATTAACAAAATAGATATTCTTGTGATCAAGTATATGTTATTATACATATTTCAGAGGTACTGAGTTAACTTCAACAGTACGTCATCAGATAAAATAAGATGAGCATGACATACCCTGACATAGTAGATGGTTAAGATTCAGTCTATTGTATGTATTATATGTTTTTCTCATGTGTTCAATATTAAGGTATATAAATATTGAGTTTTGTCATATATTACTCACTACCATGACTGAATCTTAACCATCTACTATGTCAGGGTATGTCATGAATCATCTTATTTTATCTGATGAGGACGTACTTTTGAAGTTAACTCAGTACATCTGAAATATGTATAATAAAATATACTTGATCACAAGAATATCTGTTTTGTTAATATTTTGAATTAATATTAATAACTCCGGAAAACCAAATTTGTTGAGTACTTCCAATCTATTGTAAAACTCATTCTTTGATTTATTCATTGAACATTGCTTAACCTATATATATATATAAAACATGAGAAGAAAGAAGAACACTGCGTGGTTGCACATGGGTTACATATGATAAAAACAGTCCTTCGTCAGTGATTTGCCAACCATCATTGATATTTCATCGCATTAAAAATCATATACCTCAGGTTGGTGCGAGCAATAACTAAAAAAAGCTATTGGGACAAGTAAATCGCGTAAAGCGAGTGAGACAAGTAAACAACATAGAAGGATGAAAGCAACGCAAAGATGGGAATAAACAAGCAACATGGTTATGCGGTCAGCATAAGCTGGGTGGATTTCATGAGCGATCAAGATACAGACCGTCCGACGTGAGTGCGATGTGAGCAAGAAGAGACCCACTACAAGCCAAACGGGAGGAAGTGAGAAGGGGAGAAACAGAGAGTGAGTGAGTGGAAGTGCGAGGAAGAGGTCAGTCGAGAGAAAGTGTAACTGACAGAGGGGGCGAAAGAAGGTGAGAGAAACAGAGGGAACGGGGAAGCAGTAAGAGAGAAACAGACAAACGCAGCCGAGGTAAATATATATAAAAAAACATGAGAAGAAAGAAGAACACTGCGTGGTTGCACATGGGTTACATATGATAAAAACAGTCCTTCGTCAGTGATAATGCGAGTGTGCGTGTGTGTGTATAAACATACACCCACACATATATCGACTGTCCCTCATCCTTCCAGTCAAATTCTAGAGTCGATATAATCTAATCTTCCATTCTCACAAAATATGTGACTTTGAATAGAACGAGTTCTGCTACTCATTCCGGCTATATGTGGTCTGAGTTCAAATCATGTCGAGGTCAAATTTGACTTTCATCATTTTCAAATCCATAAAATAACGCCAGTTCAGTACTGGAGTCTGTTATTGCTCTACATCTCTTTCTCACTTCAGTCTCTTTCACGGTCCCTCTTTGTCTGAAACAAATCGGCTGCGTTCTTACCTAGAGAGGGATGCACCTCAGCAGGTTTTTAAATACCCAATACATGATAAAGCACCCCATCGCCTCTATGGCTCCATCAGAACTTATTTCCCATAACTTTTCTACCCTCTCGAATCGATAAAATAGGTACAACTCAGATATTAGGTCGATTCCCCTATCGGGTACCCTCTTGTAACGAAATGCGTAACATACGTCTGATGTTTAAATATATGTCTAATGGCGATCGCATAAGTCAACTTCAGACCTGTAAACTGTCCCCGTCCGACAGGGAGATTTCCCATCCACTTTGTGGTGGGTGAGAGATGTCTTCTCTTGTGGAAATGAGTATAGCTTTCATTATAAGCGGTGGATTGGCAGTATCGGTAGAGGGTCGGATGCCATGCTTTCCAGCATAGTTACGTCCCTTAACGATCTGAGTTCAAATCCCGTTGAGGTTGACTTTGCCTTTCATCCTTACAGGGTCGATAAAATAAAGTACCAGTAATGCACTGGGTAATTGCTGGCCTTGTGCCAAAAAGTAGAAACAATTATGTAAAATCTTCCCATTTTGCGTCCTTGTTTCATAGTACTCTCTGTTCGGGTTTTTAGAAGTTGGCAGGTCTGCAACTTAAATGATGGTTTTGTACAGTAGACAGTAGAAATGTTTCTTTCTTGTAGAGACAACAATTGTATTATTGATATGCTATAATTTTAATATCTGAAAGAAGCCGAGCCGACTGTTTAAAATGTTCGCTTCACAACTTTGAGGTGTTCCGTTCTGCCGCACCGAGTGACACCTTGTGCAAGTAGTTCTTTTTACCATAACTTTGCTTTGACCTAAGCCTCATAAGTAAATTTGAGAGGTGGAAATTGCGTGGAAGTTCGTCGGAAGGACAGTATCTGTAATTTAAAGGACCAGTCTTGTAAGATACTCAGTTTCATGGAATAGAATATAGCGTCTGGAATATTCAGACACAAAAAAACATTAATTTAAAATGTAAGCTGTTTCGTTGAACACACGAAGCAGCATTTATTCTAAAAGATTTTTATCTACTTTTTCACCATTTCTCGTGGAGCCCTGTAATGTCTTATAAAGTAATTATAACCATCAGCATTATTCCGGCACGCTGGAAATTATATTAGACAGATGAAATGGAGTGTGTGTATCCATGCGTCTCAGTGTATCTGTATGTGTGATTTCAGAATGATCAACTTATATAACTTGCTATATGCATAATAATATAAATATCTCTGTTATACACACACACGTACAAACGTTCCTGTTTGCGTATTTATATATATATATATATATTGGAAAATGTGTGTAATCCTTGGTACAGTTAGGTATTTGGATTTTGTGAAGAAAATAAATTTGTTGAAAGCACAAGTGAAGCCATTTTTTTCTTCCCCCCTGTCTTAATAAATATATATATATATATATATATATATATATATATATATATATATATATATATATATATAAACGTTAGAATATGTGTAATAAGGCCAAGACAATGCAGATATGGACATAGAAAAAGAATGCAATAGTGAGAGATATTGATGAGAATTCGTCTTTCACCTTGAATTTATTTAAATGTCCTTAATTTTCGAGATAATATCTCTTCTTCGGAGGGAAGTAAAAGTCTCAGACCAGCGTCTAAATTTCCAATGAAGCCATGCTCAAGAAGAGATATTATCTCGAAAATTAAGGACATTTAAATAAATTCAAGGTGAAAGACGAATTCTCATCAATATCTCTCACTATTGCATTCTTTTTCTATGTCCATATCTGCATTGTCTTGGCCTTATTACACATATTCTAACGTTTATACCTCATTACACAATGCTTCAAGTGAACTATAACCTCCTCCCATATATATATATATATATATATATTAGAAAGTGAGGTTTTTTTTTACAAAATGAAAAATAACCGAGGTGTCCTACACGAGTGAAAGTATAAAGAAAAAAAGAAGAAATCTAAAATGCAACTGGAGTCTTATTTTTTTTTTATTTATATATTTATTTGGTTCCTTTACCGGTTTCGCAGTTCTGCTTTTCAAAAGTAGAGTTGAGATGGAGGGTCTGTGGTTTTTCTCACATCTAGAATATATATATATAGCAATTGCTATATATATATATATATATATATATATATATATATATATATATATATATATATATATATATATATATACATGTTTGTGTGCGTATATATATGTTTATATATATATAGCTATGAATATATAATTAACCCTCTCTATCTAACTACCTGTGTGTCTATCTATATATCGCGAACTGCATATGGATATGGTGTAAGTCACTCAATTTAATCATGGATAATATTATTAACCGGTTATTACTGTCGAAATATATATATATATACGCACACACATCTCTCTCTCTCTCTCTCTCCCCCTCTCTCTCTCTCTCTCTCTCTCTCTCTATATATATATATATATATATATATATATATATATATATATATATATATCTATCAGTTTATCTATCTACCTATCTCCTATTATTTACTCTCGTTAACACATGGTTTCAATTGCTAACTCTGTCTTAGGTTTCCTTTGCGCATTCTTGTTTAATTACAATATTGCTGGCATGCAAACTTCAGTAGACTTTGCATGTGCAATATATATGGCACATATGTTTATAACCACCACGTGTGCATGTAAATTTACACGTGTATGTTAAATACGTTCTCGTAGCTTTTGGAATATCGTGCTAAATTGGACACCTCATATGGCTGAATGTTTACAATCAGTCATAATCTCTCACTCCCCCCCTCTCTATCTCTCTCTCTCTATATGTATGTATGTACACACACATACACATATATATATTATATGAAATAATATACTAAATGTCCATAAAAAATAAACATATGAGAGCCTCCCTATCAAAGAAAAAATGCTTTTTTCGTTATGAAAAAAATATGTTTCTATCATTTGCTTTGTGTGACATGTCACAGATATCACAGTATCAATGTACCAGTCGAACATGTCAGACGGCGCGGTTTCAAGATTCGTTAATCTCTTATCTGTGACATCTAGGGAACCCGTATTGAGCTAATCACAGACGAGTGTCTATACAGAATTTATATGATGCCATTTGCTGGAAATGCTCATTTGCATATAGCGAAGCATACTCATTTGGCTTGGCTAGATGCAGAATGGATCTGTAGGTGATGAGTGAGGGGAGAGAGACAGGTGATGAGTAAGGAGAGAGAGAGAGAGAGAGAGAGAGAGAGAGAGAGAGAGAGAGAGAGAGAGAGAGAGAGAGAGAGAGAGAAAGGAAGGAGGATGGGGAAAGAGCTTATAAAAAAGTGGTAAAACATAAGTCTGACCAGGAATAACAAAAACAAGCGAGATCGATAGAAAGGATGGAGCGGAGATCACAGCAATAAATACATAAATATGGATTGAAAGGGATAAGGCTGCGTGTTTAATGATAACGAGTGCTAGAAAATTAAGGCAACACAAACAAGAGATAGACCTTTCCCTTCATCAGTTGTCTACAATGGGTATATATATAGAGAGAGAGGGGCGAGAGAGATAAATATACACAAATATATATAAGCAAAAGGGACATTTGATTTGTTGGTAATTCAACAAATATGAATGTTTATAAATGTTTATAACTGATTCAAAGCACTCGACAGATTTTCTGGAGTATAATATTCAATGATATTAAATAAATGGAAACCCTGTTTATAAAACCATATTTATTCTATTATATATATTTCAAGGGTACCAAAAACTTTGGTACGCTATCATCAGATAAAATACGGTTCAAGTTTTTCCTGGATAGTAAAGGAAAGAATGGTAATGACGAAGAGAATATGATCCCTAGTACAAATTTCTGAAATGGGATTTCTCCGAAGGAACTTTGGAATAAAATTACTTGATAGAGGGCGTAGATCGGTGATCAAAGAGTCACTCTAGGTATGCTGTTACTTCTCGGAATTGAGAGATCACAGAAGAAAAGTCAAATATTTCAAATTATTAATATGAGTATGCAAATGAGGTTAAGGTATAGGGCTGGAAAAAAAACGTTATTTTTAGACGCGAGGTAGGTTTAAATAGTTATTAGGATATATGTATGTTTAGGAAGAAGAAAGAGAAAGAAAGAAGAGCTTGTATTTTTTCCATTTATTTAATATCATTGAATATTATACTCCACAAATATATATAGATAGATAAATAATATATTAACAATTTCCCCATTTGCATATATACTGCATCTCGCCAAGCCAGTTGAGTATGCTTCGCTTATGGAATCTAATGAAATGGAAATATATACGTTATTTTCACTAGTTAGCTTCAAAGAAGCTTTCCTTATTGCATTGCTTTTTTATATCTAGAGCAGTCGAATCTTCTGCCGTTCTTGATCCCGAATAACTTGCCTACTCACTACTATCGGGGCGGAGTTGGTCAACTGCAAGAGCGAGCCCCGCGAGTTGGAATGGCTACTCCATCGTATCTCTGTCGCCACCCTCCATGGCATCCTTTTCTCCATTCTGTCCTCCGTCAACACGAGGCGCCCTACGTATGGACTCCTACGCCCCAGTGAAGGTTTACCGTCACCACTCGGGATCGCCTCATCAGGGTAACAATGCTATAACAGTATTAAATATTTTAAATCTCATATTTTCTCTCATCATCTTTTAGATTCTGTAATGACCAAGTAAAAAATCCGAGTTATCCCCCTTGTTTATTTGTTTTTTTTTCATCGTGGATAGAGAGTGTTTTTTAATCAACGTTTAATACCTACATTTCATATGCGAGATTTTCGTATAGATATGTAATCGTGATGGGGAAGAACAAATGCCTTATCGTGTTTAGTTCCGTCATTATATATGCAAGTTTACTTTAACAGTATACTTCACAATATAAAAGATTAATAAATAAATAAAAGATTAAATACAGATCACTCGGATCATTAAAATCTACTAATATCTTTGAAATCATTGATCGAGCATGATTGAAATCAATAAATTAATAAGATTATGAAAGAATAATTTACATAGGTTAGAGTTTAATTATAAACGCAGTTTTTTTTTTAAAGGCAATTGTGTGAGTGGGCCCTTGTTTAGAGTTTCCACATTAAAATTATACATAATTTATGTTAGGATCGTCTAAGGATTTTTGTACATCGAAATGATTACGTGTCTGTCTATATTTAGGTAATGGACAGGGTGTTTGGCTTACGATCGTATGGCAGTGAGTTCGATTCCTGGTGGTGGGTTGTGTCCTTAAGTATGACTTTATTTTATGTCACTCAAGTCAATTCAGCAAGTAATATATGGTTGTACTTGCAAAACAAATTTCAAGCCTTGTCACTCACTGCGTCACGCTGAATCTCTTCAAATTTACGTTAAACGGGTTGCAGCCATTTGCAGGGTAATTTCACAAGCAAGACGTTTTTCAAACCACTAGTGCGCAGTGCACTCTACATGCGAGTGGAGTTCCACTAAAGCAGGTGGAGAAGTCCTAGTATATTGGGGCCTTGTTCATGAGTAATGGAAGACAGGAGACTGAATTGAATGCAAGAATAGTAGGCGATGATGTAGTAAGGCACCAGCTTCAACACTAGTTCGTTTGAGGAAGGGAGGTATGTGTAAAATCCAAACTCGCTATCTTCAATTCAGTGTTCGTGCCAACCCTTAACTATGGTCATGAATCTTGGGTAATGACGAAGAGAATATGATCCCTAGTACAAATGGCTGAAATGGGATTTCTCCGAAGGAACTTTGGAATAAAGTTACTTAATAGGATGCGTAGATCGGTGGTCAAATAGTCGCTCTAGGTATGCCGTTACTTCTCGGAATTGAGAGATCACACTTCTGATATTACTGGCATATGGGTAGAATGTTTCAGGAAAGAATCACTGGACAGATTTTACGGGCAAACCTACCCAGCACGAGACCCAGAGTTAGACCCCGAGCAAGATCGTTAGAGAACATCTATGGACTTGGCTGATCTCGCTTTGGGTTCCAGCCGGATCAGTTGGAGTCGGTTACTTCTGACAGGTCCCACTGGAAAGAGTTTTTGAGGACTCTGTCCCGACGAGTCTTGAGCGAAGAAGAAGAAGAAGAAGAAGAAGAAGAAGAAGAAGAAGAAGAAGAAGAAGAAGAAGAAGAAGAAGAAGAAGAAGAAGAAGAAGAAGAAGAAGAAGAAGAAGAAGAAACGAAAACGAGTGAAGGAGACATCTACTATATTCACTATAATTGCAGCAAGTTGATAAATAAATATCTCCAAAACATGAAAACATGTGTGATATAAAACGAGGGAAGGGAAGAAGACAAACTTGCAAGAACAATTGACGACTCAATTGCTGGTAAATTTGAACCCTTTCCAGGCGAAGAGAAAAGAAATTACTTCATTTGTGTCCACCTGTAATGAAATGGGTCAGGAAAACCTACAAAACGCCCCCATGAAGGCACATCCACTGCTGAATGTGCAACAATGGCTACAGTCAGAAGTGACACCCTCAAATCTACAGTTTCAGATGTACAGCACCACCCGAAAATTCAGCGCTATACTTTCGACCATCTGGAAGATGAAAGAATCAACCAAACTCTGGTTGATTTTGAGAATAGAAACAATAACACACCCAGAGAAGCTTGGAGACTAATAAAATAACCTTCTGGTATGCAGAGAAGTAATGTGATAAATTTACAAGTGAAAGACAGTCTTGAGACTTGGAGGTACACTTCCACTAACTCCTATCTGCTGACAATCATTGTGACCTAGACGTAGCGATTGACCTAGTATTTCAATCAAGTCAATCAAGAGATAAACATCGCTGAATTCTTCATCGAAGTGGTCTATTCAATAAAGGCAATGAAACAAGTCAAAGCTCCTGGGCTTGATGGCTTAACTTTAGACTAATAGAAACTACCCAAAGCTCACAAATTTCTAAGAGATTTCTGTATCGAAACCATTGAAGGACACAGGCCGGGGGAAAGGGGAATATCAGGAATAGTGCCCAAACCCAAGAAAGATGACCTTACAATGTGCACCAACCATAGAGGCATCAGTCTTACGGAAATTGCAGCAAAGACTTACGACAACATTCTACGCTCCAGCCGAAATGGATTGCGGCCATTTCGCTCTATAACTTCACTCATCCTGGTTCTAACAAGAATTGTTGAGCGGTTCGGCATCGCAAGAAGGAGTCAGCAATTGTATTCATAGACTTCAAGAACGCTTTTTTTGGTTTTCGATAGACTGAAAGAACATGCTCAATATTCAGATCGTGAATGCAATTAAAGTCAAAGTCATCTATAAAAGTAACGTAATGACACCCGAAGCAAACTCAAACCTATTCGCCATTGATATACCTTGATCATGCACTGCGTAATGTAACTGTACCATCAGACGGTGACATGAAGTTACCGGTGCCGTGACGAAGTTCCACTTCCAGCTCACCCTGTCCAACATTGTCCTCTGAATTTCCTCGGCTTACAACCCAATGCCATCTTTAAGAACATCCTTCACTGTAATGGCTGGCCTCCTAACTCGTCTGCACACATCAGGTTTTCTGAAAAGACCTCTGCGAGCAGGTTCATTGCGACGTTTCACATGTCCAGTTAATGAGAGCCTCCTACGCCATATGATGTCAGTAAAGGGAGCATTTGTTTTCTGTTTACCGAGACAAAACTATCTAATAGCTATTTATATGTTACTCAAATTCAGATAATGAAAGTGATGAACCTAATTTGCATATCTGTAAAAGCGTTGTCAAGAATTAATTTATTATTTTATAGAAGTTCTATTCAGTGATAAAATAATTTGAGGTATGCTCTAAGCTTCCGATTGTGCTTCTAGTAAACTCATTTTTAACTTCACCATGAAAAGTAGATTCATTGTTTGCCCCCCCCCCCCGGCTTTCTTACTCTCTCTACCTCTCTGTCTATCCCACCATCTCTCTGACTGGGATTGTTATCAACTTCTCAGATATTTTTGTTATTTATTTTCTAGACACATAGAGGAACGAAATATATGTTAAAAATTCTCCGGGTTTATCTAATGTGCAAACCCTTTTCTAAACCAATAGGATGTGTTTTTATGGAGGCTTGGTTGCTATTATTAACAGGTCAAGTAATAAATCAGAGGCTCCCTGATTAATACGTATATATATGTATTTGTCGAGTTTATTATTAAAATAAGTATTTGTTACAAGTACTAATTGGATCTTATTCATTTCAGGCGAAGAATAATCCTAACATCAGTGACCTGATTCAATATCGAGCTGTTGGTATTCTAATACAACATTATCTAAACTATAATAAAGTAAGGAGCGCGAGACTGCGTACGGTTTATAATTTGTTATCCCGTTTGTAAAATAAGTTGGATTACTTTGAATAAATAATTGTTTCTACTTTTGGCACAAGGCCAGCAATTACACAGTGCATTACTGGTACTTTATTTTATCGACCCCGTAAGGATGAAGGACAAAGTTAACCTCGGCGGGATTTGAACTCAGATCTTTGAATAAATAAATTGTTTCTACTTTTGGCACAAGGCCAGAAATTATCCCAGTGTATTACTGGTACTTTATTTTATCGACCCCGTAAGGATGAAAGGCAAAGTAAACCTCGGCGCGATTTGAACTCAGTCCGTAAAGGGACGTAACTCTGCTGAAAAGCATGCCGTCCGACCCTCTACCGATATTGCCAATTCACCGCCCTTTGAATAAATAATGAATGAATATTACATAATTTCTCTACTAAATTTCGTGGCTGTTGATAAAATATATTTTGTTTATTTAAAGATTCACTTCTTTAAAATTTCTGAAATGTCAACATTTCCGGTGGCCCTCGCTTAAATAAGCATACTAATTTTCTGTCACTAATTTTCTCCTAATGCAGTTTATATATAATATCGTCCTTTTTAATGTATCATGGATTACGTTACTGATTAAATAAGACAATGTAACGCAGTCTTCGTTCAATTTCTATGTATTATATATTGTCAATTACGATTTTATTTGATGTATATATACCTTCGTATAATATCAATATACAGACTACACATGCTAGCAGAAAACCACCCGAAGGGTGGTTTTTCTGCTAGTATAATATAAGTTTACAATCAAAACAAATGAAGCTTACAAAGTACGTGGTACGTTGAGCAGTTGCTTCAAACCTAATTTCGAGTCGACCAAATACTTGCTATCAACTTTTGTTGGTTGGGATGTGTGATGAAAGTTGCCCGATGTGTATATATATATATATTTCGTTTCTGAATTTGTTTAGCAAGAGTCTTTATCTGAAAACGTGTGTTGAAACCGATATTGTTATACTTATACAAAAACAAGATGGCGTAGGACAGAACAAAGGAGAGGCACAAAAAACAAAGAAAAGAACCCCCAGTCACTGAAGAGGTCACAGAATGTGTGACGAAAGAACTTTGACAATATATAAACAACCATCTGGTTGTGGAACCAACCAACCAACCGGAAATTTATAAATTCCTAAATTTATAAATGTATTATAATAAATTGAAGTGAAAGCGACTGGTGCGTGTGTTTCTTATTGGCAACATGACCCTCCCAAAGTATAACAATATATCTATATATCTATATATATATATGTATGTATATATTCACACACACACACAATATATATATATATTATATATATATATATATTATATATATATATATATATATATATATATATATATATATATATATATATATATATATATATATATATATATATATATATATATATATATATATATATATACATTGTTATATTTTAAGAGAGTCATGTTGCCACTGAAAATACACGCATCTCTTAGTTTTCACCTCAATTTATTATAAATTTCCGGTTGGTTGTCTGGTTGGTTCGATAACCGGAAGGTTGCTTATATATTGTCAAATCTCTTTCGACACACATTCTGTAACCTCCTCAATGACTAGGTTTTTATTTTGTGTGTCTCTCCTTTGTTCTGTTCTACACCATCTTGATATTGTGTGTTGTGTGTTGTGTGCTTAGTTTGCGCATGCGTTACATCTGGGTGTGTGTGTGTGTTTTTTTTTATTTATTTATGTGTTTACTTACTTGTTACTATTTATTTGTTCTATCTGTGTATTTATAAATATGCCTATCGGAAATCCAACCAGAATTATATGTATATTCAGATATAATATATAAACGAAAGAGAAAAATAGTTGTTAGTTGATGGTGTAGAGTATATTTTGTATATTTCAACTAATGTCTTTTTCTCGCCAAACCAGTTTCAATGGCTGCATTGAATTTGTCGATTCGTTGATTTAGTTGATAAAGCTGCAAGAGTAGAACGTTCTGAACTATTTTTGGTATCTTGGTGGCAATTTATCAAGAATTCTGGCGGATGATTTGGGACCCTAGGATTTATTGCTCTTAAATTGATATATGATTGAGTCAACCTCATTTTATGAAAATAGAGCAGACAAAATCCATCCACACCTGGAGTTTTTGGTTACTTGTTTCACAAAGCGGATATACTTCTTGTTTGCATTATTGAAACGGATGTCTGAAAGGTGTTGTTTAGCAATAGAATTAACTGATACAGGACACATTGTATATTTAGGACTGCTGCCAGTGAGGCACTTGAATGTTTCCAGGCAATCCTGCTGGAGTGGGTAAAATTTATCTCTTGAACAGTTTCTTCTCAACGCCTTCGATGTTTGCAGTCGAACAGTTCTGGTGAATTTGTGAATGCATTTTCTTCGTCTTCACGGTCGAGGAACTCATCATTGAGGATGTCCCATTCCTCGTCACAGGTGAGGATTTACCGAGGACGAACACCTCCTCGAATAGAGATCATTGCTGCCTTGGTGAAAAGAATAGAGAAATCTGAATAGGCGTGATCAAGGTTAGATGGGTATGGTGTAGAAAGATTTTCACTTCAGTATCTGCCAAAGTTTCCAGTTCATTTTGCAGAAATACTATCGTTTAACAAGTTTAGTTGGAATTGGTTCAATCCGATTACCTGAAAGGATCAATGAAGGTCTGCGTTGTGATTTTGGAAAGGGGTCCAGGATTATGCGATGTGAGTATGGGCCTTTCAGATTGGTGATAGCGACATCTGGCATTGAGGTTGAAGTGATATCTCATTGCAGTCTCCAGAAGAGTAAATACCCGATGACGTAAAAGGAGTGGCGCAATGGTAATGCTGATTCCAACAGGACCAATTCATTGATAATAAAAATGGTAATTTAGAAATACCGGATGCAAGGAACACGAGAATATAGAAGTAACAATCCAGCGACGATAACAAGACCCCAACAAAATTAATATAGGCTTCACGAGAAAACTAATTTTGTAAAATTGGATATAATGATAAAACGTCCGATAGAAATAAATCAGCCACTGAATTGGCAAATAAAACGGTAGTGTAATATTAGTGTAATGTTTAGCACCTGTCCCTTAGCAAAACCTAGAATGCCTTTCAAAAGAACTCAGGCTAAAGCAAAACTGTAAATCGATCGTTGATTAGTGCAAAAAGCGGTGTGAATAAAAGCAGTACATGATAAAACCTTATATCGGTTGGGAGAATATATTCATACATTGTCTGCTGTGGAGTTCCATGCTCCCGGGACCACATCATCAACATGTCCTAATTTTGAGAGTATATTTGAAAAAAAATTTTATTTTTAACTTTAGACAAAAATATATTAATCCCAATAAGAATTTAAAGAGATATATTTTTCATTAATTCATATTTACGATAATGTTTCAATAAAAATATTTGATTCCAAAGAATATCTAAAAAATTATTTTTTCACTTCATTTTTGTCACACGCACGACACTGCATTAAAGCACTCTCACTATACTCTCTCTTGCTTAAAGTAATCTCTTAACAATATTTCCTTATATTCTCTCTCTTTATGTAAATCAATCTCTTCGTTTTTTCCCTCTTTCATTTACTCTCTTAATATGTTTCTTCCTTTCACTGTCCCCATATATTTTTAAACCTTCAATTTTATGATACTCTTGTCACATATGTCCCTCACACCATACATTATCTCAATTTTATTCTTTTATTTCTCTATCTCATCGCCTCTCTTTTTCTCTCGCTCTCTCACTTTCTCTGTTTCTCACTCCCTCTCCCTCTTTATCGCTTTTTGTCACTCTCTCCGCCTTTGTCACTCTCTTCCCTTAGATGCTTCCAAATACGCACACACACGCACACACACACGCGCACACACACACACACACACACACACACACACACACACACACACACACACACACACACACACACACACACACACACATACGCACCCACACAAAAACAAACAAATACATACACACAAACAAATGCACATTGCGAACGAACAATCTGTCTTATTTTTCAATCTTACTTTAACACTCTCTATACTCTGACGTCTCTCAATTTATCATATTCATTAGCATCCAACCCTTATTTCTCTTTCAAACACAATATTTCACTTTACCTCTAACTTCTACGGTGTGTACTCTATAATTTAATCTTATCTCCCATAACCACTCTCATCTTTATTGTCTCTGCTTTAGAATTGTCTCCCTTGTATGTTAATGCCACACTCATCTCCATCATTTCAACCAGCCCTAACCCCTTTACATTTCCTCTTCTACCTTATCCAATCCCCAGTCAAGCACATGTCAATTAAAAGAATTTCAGTGCCATATGTTTCATGTATGTAACACAATCCAATCTTCTTGGCGATAGCAACAACAGCCGCCTGGAACTCCGCCTGTTAAGAGAGACGACCATTAAAAAATACATATTAATGGTTGGTAGCAATCCCTATCCCGGCCTATTAGTTACACACTAATTAGTGTAATTATAACCCACAAAATAATTAGCTACTCACTTGTCTTCCTAGAATTACAGTT